>CM066325.1:31384454-31984454 GCA_033807775.1 Saussurea involucrata | reverse complement strand
CTACAATTGACAATCTAAATTTAAAGTCTCTAAAAGTTATATTCAACTTCCATAACTATTTTAGTTTAACAATTCTTTTGTTATTTTATATTATTAATTATTTTATAAGTTCATTATCTCAAACACTTTAAAAATATTATACAAATAAAAAAGATTGTAAATTAAAAACTTTAGATTTGAATTTTGAAGAATAAGTTATATAGAAAACATATTAAAAATAATAATATAACTAATTAAATCATCATGTAAAAAAATAATAAAGCAATTATATATTTAAGCAATTCTAAAAAGAGTTAAAAATGAAGAAATTATTAAAAGGTGTATATATTTAATTCATTTTAAAAATGATTTATAATATAACAAATCTGCTTTTTTTTAATAAAAACAAAAATGGGCCAGGCAGGATTCGATCCCTCGTTCCTTAGAGGGAAGGCATTTGCACATAAGCTTTTGCCATTCCACCAAAGTTAGGTTTTGTAAAACTTTGCATTAGATAAACTATATACTAACTTTATTATAAGTAAAAAATAAAACCATTCGGAGACCTCTTCGCACACCCCAATGCACGGCCCTGGCCTGGCCGAGACTTATGCTGGCAGCTTCTGTTTACTTTCTTTGGCAGGAACGTAACCGAAGACTCTTTTCTAATCAAAAGCGTATGGTGGAGGAATTACTTAAAGAGATTAAAGATGTGGTCTTGTTGCGGATTGCTTGGAGGCATAGGATTAAGATGGCGATCTCTTATGATGCGGCTTAGTTTGTTTTTGTTTTGTGTGAGTTGGTTGTTTGGCTTTGTATCCTCTTTTGTATGAGTGTTGGCTCTATTTCGCTTTGTCTTTTTTGGTTGATTGTTGTTTGTCTTGGGGTTTGTCCAAGGCTTGCGATGGGTGGGCTAGAGGTGGCCAAAAAATCGGGCCAGGACTGGCCAGACCGGGCCTTGGGATGAACCAGGCGAAACACTATTCCAAAGCCCGAGCTTTGGTCAGGCCCGGGCCGGGCCAGGTCTGGCCTGAGCACAAATATCCGAGCCCACTTAGGCTTTTTATAAGCCCGGGCTTTCGGGCCGGGCCCTAAACTGTGCCTTAACCGGGCCTTCACAATTTTTTTTAAAATTTTTAAATGTTATTCTAATTATCTAATACACTTAAAAATGCGTAATTGGGTTGCTCAAATATACATAAAAATACGTTTTATTATTATTTGTTCGTTTGATTCATCACCGCCGACCAATTTGAGCGAAAGATGGAAGAATTGAGAGATTAAGAAGTTGTGAAAAACGAACACGAGGTATGGAGAAATCGAGAATTGTGAGCAAGAATTGCGTTTTTTGCGTTTTGTAACTTGTTATGTAACCCCATACACCAACTTGCCTATTTATAGTGTTAAAGAACCATTAAAAACCAGAAAAATGGTCACAAACCATCAAAACGGTCATATATTCGTTATATAACGGTCAGATTTTCAAATTCGAAACGGACCGGGCCGGACCGGGCTTGGGTCTGGGCCGCAATCAAGCTTCGGGTCGGGCCGGCGAAACTTCCAAATACCGGTTGGACCAGCGGGCCGAGGCCCGGGCTTTGGATGGGCCGGGTCGGGTCGGGTTTCTAGCGGGCCGGGCTTTGGGCTTCTAGCGGGTCGGGCCGGATCCAGGCCTGTTTTCTAGAACCCTTTTCTAGAACATTGAATGTTTTCTTATTTTTAGGGGTGGGGGGAAATGGTGTCCTAGGCTATGCCTAGACTAATCCATTGGCAAATTATGACTGGCAACCCGGATTAAACCTTAATTGCCACAATTGGTGTGTACCTCTGGATTCGAACCCTGAACATATGGGATATTCCACCACATCCCCGGAGCCTTAACCACTACGCCACAACCCTTGTGGTTAACATTGTATGTTTATTTGCATTTAACTATAGTAAAAGTCTCGAGTAAACATAAAACTATGAATAATTACAACCACCTGACCTCAACACTTTGTTCTTAGATCTTTTTTGTCTTAGTTTAATTTAACTATCAGCTCACAACTATGTCCAACCCAACCAACCTGAAATATAAAAAAATAAATTCAAACTGCGAAGTTAAAAATAATAAGAACACAAGATCTATTACTCTAAAAAAGTAAACTCATCATTTACTCTAAAAAAGTAGATCATTTGTTGTTGTAAATCGATTTGTGGAAAAAAAATACATAAACAATAATTGTAATGTATATTTTAGATAATAATATGAGACAAATTGAATAAAGATGGTGCCCATGCCGGATTTTATGCAATAACAACTATTTAGCATCCATGCAGTACAAAGGCAGGCCAAGATACCCACCCTCCCATGCACAATAAACATTGGTTATTACGTAGAATTTATCAAATTAATTTGAAGCACAAAGACCAAACCAAACCAAACCAGATGCATCCAGTATATTTCACTCGTAAGTATGGTTTGAAATGGTAAGATGTACACAGACTTTACAAATACGGAACCAAATTACCCCAAACCAAGCTGACCATTTTAGTGTTGGAGTCCCATATCAATTAAACTTGAACTATTTATCCTCACTATATGTTGGAATATTCCTTCTCCAAGGGCTCTTTTGAAGAGTAATACAATATGATAGGGTTCCACATATTTCTCACATTGTGGGAGTGTGGTTCAATGCTTTGGGACTCCCACCTCTATAAAAGAAATTAGGATATCATTAGTTTAGACCAAGAAAGGTAAAGAAATGAGAGAAGTGAAGTTATTCAGCAATTGGTCAAGCCCAATTGCCCTCAGGATTATTTGGGCACTCAAACTCAAAGCCATAGACTATGAGATCATCAATGAAAATCTACAAAACAAGAGTTCTTTGCTACTCGAGTACAACCCCATTCATAAAAAAGTCCCGGTGTTGTTGCACAACGGAACCCCCATATGTGAATCACTTGTAATTCTCGAGTACATTGATGAGATATGGAATATAAGTCCTCACATCTTACCCGAGGATCCGCTTGCCAGAGCCAACGCACGTTTCTGGGCCAAATTTGGCGACGAGCAGGTAAATCATCACCACTCTTACACCATGACCTGCAATTGATAATACTGTTAGAGTCCCATATCAGCTAAACAAAAACCATTAACAAGTATATATGTAGGAAACTAGGAATCTCCCTCTTTATAAAGACTTCTCTAGAGAAAGATTGAAAAGGGTACCACATGTCCTAACATATATCTTGTTTACTCCCTTAATTCCGCGTTACTTCTAAACGAAAGAATTCAAGAAATCATTCGTTTCAATGTAGGTTATTCCACCATTCTACCATTGCATTATGAGCCAAGGGAAGGATCAAGAGGAAGCCAAAGAAAAAGCCACAGAACCTGAAACTAGTAGAAGAACATCTAAAGGGAAAGCAATTCTTTGGTGGGGAAACATATGGATTCCTAGATTTTGCATTTGGGTGGTTGGCTTATTATCCTGGCATCATTAAAAAGGCGGCCGATCTAGAGATGCTGGACGAAGAGACGTTCCCAAATCTGTGTGCATGGAAAGAACGATTTCGTGACATTCCAGTGATTAAAGAAAACTGGCCTGATGAAGATGCAGTGATCTTGATGTTTCGAGCAATTCGCCAAAGCCATAGGATATAAGTTCCGGCAGAAAAGTGAGATATGAAGATGTCAATAAGATATCAAAGTTGTTGTCTGTATGTGTGGGTGTAATAATAAGTGTGTTTAATTTACTACAGCATTCTTCCAAATTGCATCAGATGCAAAGAAAAGTAAGGGGATGTTTCAGGTGATTACTTCAATTCGAAAGTAATAAAATTCATTTGGATAGTGCATCCAAATAGCTTTTCCTTCAATATATGTATATGTAGACACCAGGTTTTAGATGCTTTAAATTTTGAGGGTGAATGTGGAACAAATGGATCGAACAAAAAAGATGTCTACTAAAATACGTAATCAACAATCAAAGTAAATACTCATGAATTAATGGGAAGAAGGATGATATACGTCCACACAAAAAGAGGGTCTTTATTCACCAGAAGAGAAACCGAAAAAGTTACAAACTAGGATTGCAAATGGGAAATGCTTGTAAATGGAAATATTCATTCTTGACTGGAATAATCATGTGAATACAGCATGCATACCAGAAATTTGATCATTAATGGCCATGGATGTAATCTCTATTGTCACCATCATGACCCCCTCCCTCCCCTGTCTTCCTCACCGAGATATATCCCACTGTGACAGGAGCATCACCACCATCAAACTCCTGTCCTGCTGCACTCTATCGTCACCATCGTGACCCTTTGCCCCTCACCATAATGCGCCACCAGCGATCTTCTTCCTCCTGTTTCACCTGCTGCAATCATCTTCCCCGCCGCTGTAGCATCATCGCTACCACTGCTCACCGCCCCTGCACTCTTATCAACCTCTGCAAACTCCAGCCCCTTGCCACCCTCCTGATCCATGGCCACAGTGCACCACTCTAGTAAAGCATGTGTACATTGAAATTTATTTTAAAAAATCAATAAAACAAGATTAGAAAAAAGACAAAAAAAATTAAAAAGACCACAATAAGCGTGACGTAACCAATTTTTTAATAGTGTTAGTGAGAGGGATCAAAACCAAGTATTTACGCATATCATAGGGACCTCATCCAAAAAAATTGACGAACCACAAGGATCAAAAATGCAATTAACTCTTATTATTATAATTATCATCATATGAACCGAATAAGTATTTCCCCTTTGGTCGGCTTTTATGCCATTATTCAAGAGACAACAACTAGTCAACAAAAAGGCCGACCAATTGTAACACCCTAAAATTCAGGGCCAATTTAAACCTCAAATAACAAAGTTATGATCACCAAGATATCAGACTTTTATAAACCAAAGGATCAAAAAGTAAATTTCTATATATACATTAAGTCGTCTAACTTAAATAATCTGATCAATCTAATTATACATCACAATAAGAACAACTAGATTATCTAAGGCTCGTCCCAAAAGTCATCAAAAGAATATCCTGATCCTTTGTTAACACCAAGTCCGATTCCCTTCAACTGTAGTCTCACTTCCCAAGCTATTTCCCAGAGCCGGTACCTGGTAAGACAGTTTAATTTGAAACATTAGGCTTTCGCCTAGTGAGATTATCCAAATCAAATTAAAATTTAACAAATAAAATATTAACAGATATATCAAACATGTTATCAGCCATCTTACCATACCAAGCTCTTATCAACCACTGGAATCCACCTATTCCCTTACTTATGACTAATTCATCTAGTCATCATACTACCATCAAGAATTACTATAAATCCCACCAGATTATAAGTATCTCCAACTCTCAGAAATTACGGTTTCCAAACCTGCTTCTTTCTTAATTGAGATTACAATTTTTTTCTACATTGGTTTATCTCCAAACTTCTCTATAATGAAGATATCTCATCTTTCGTTTGAAATGGGAATTACAACTCTAAGTCTGCTATTCCTCATTTCATTTCCTCCCCACCTTGAATCACTGGTCCCCCTAATGAGATTTTATTTTATCGCGATCATCAACCACCAGAGACCCTCACAGATGATTCAAGATTCACTCCAACAACTAGAAATACATCCCAACAGTCCCTGGCTAGTAAATGGTTCTCATTATACCGTACTTTATGCCCACTAGACCAGATGCATATTTCTAGCCAACGCCACACAATAATTGTGTATCATCACTCTTTCTATTGTATGCTAAAGTTATACAATTCATCATATATTCTATATCTCTATGTACAGAATATTAATTTCAATGATTATCCCCACTTTGCCATTTAGCATCGGGGATCAACATCTCAACAATTAACTACAGTTCCGGACTCATAAATAAGTCCTTACAATTTAACATAACATGGTTTTTACAACAACAACAGAGTTATAAACATATAACAAATAGCATATATACCTCAGATTATGTTCCTCATAAAACCATAAAAATGATACTGGAATGGTTCAAAGTTCGCAACCCACTGTAGCGAAAATCACCAATTTTCGCAAGCCAAAGCTGCGAAAATCACAAAGCTCGCAAGCCTCTATTGTGAAAATTACAAAGTTCGCAAGCCTCTATTGCGAAAAAATCATTAAAGTTCGCAGGCCAAAGCTTGCGAACTTCAGTTTACTATTCATCGTCACTTTCATCTGTTAAGCCAGTCTCGATTTTTCTTAACCATTAAGCACTCTAAGTAGTTCAATAACAAATACAACACATCTATTAACATTCTCATTGCTTAAGTTTAAAGAGAATTGAATAACTCACCTTTTTTGAACTCTGAACACTTTGTTCTTCCAAATCAGTGGCTTAATCGACAGCTTAATCACAATCTGGACAAAATACTACAACTTAAATCTATGGAGATGAATGATAATAACAAAGAAAACAAGCTCTTACCACAACAATCACCAAACTGATTTCTCCTCTGCTTTTCTTCTTCTCGAAGTCTATCTCTCTGTGTTTTCTTTTCTTTCTTTCTTTGTTAAACGCAGGTAACCAAAATCAGTATACAAGATTAATACTGAATTAATCTTTAATTGACACCTCATGTTTTAAACATGAGTCATAACCTTAATTTCCACTTTACCACCTCATTCTTTGAACAATTACACCAAAAGTCCCTCAACTTATATTTCTCAAATATAAATTGTACCAAAATACAATTTATCTTTTATTAATTTACAATGGAAATTTCGGGGTGTTACACCAATATAGTATCCATGCCCAACAAACAGTGGTCATGACGCCAATAAACAGTGGCCATGTACAAAAAAAATCCAACAAATCCAACGCAGAAGTAAGATGTATGCAGATATTCCTCTATCCCAAGAGATAGAGACACAGTTTTCCATGAAAACCGGCTTGCAAAACAAATAAAAATCAAGAGAGCAAGCAAAGTGTGTGTAAACAAACAACATAAATAGTAACAAAAATGCAGCATGGACAAACGTAAGGAAAATAAGTAAATGTGACCCGATCAATTTATAAATTATAATATGACAACCGAACCTGAATGTCACGAGACCAAACCAAGCTGAATGTTTTAGTTGCACTTATTGTGATTCAACGGTGTTGGAGTCCCACATTAGCTAGACACACACCCGCAACCTGCATATATGTAGGACCTGCTGTAATGGATCTTTGTTCAAAGGGGGTCCATATATCCTAACAAATGGTTTGGTTTTGCAGCCTATATATAGGAAAGCCATAAAATGCAGGTTTAGACCAAGAAAGCAAGAGAAATGGGAGAGGTGAAGCTTTTCAGGACATGGTCAAGCCCATTTGCTCTCAGGATAGTTTGGGCACTCAAACTGAAAGGCGTAGAGTATGAGACCATCTACGAAGATATTTCCAACAAGAGTTCTTGGCTACTCGAATACAACCCCGTTCACAAGAAAGTCCCTGTGTTGTTGCATAACGGAAAACCCATATGTGAATCACTCGTGATTCTCGAGTACATCGATGAGACATGGAACAAAGGTGTGCGCTTCTTACCTGAGGATCCGCTTGCCAGAGCCACTGCACGTTTCTAGGCAAAGTTTAACGACAAACAGGTAAATCGTTACTACTCATGTCCCATAATAATCTTCAATCAATTTTTTTTGTTTTTTTTGGTAACCGTGGGCCCCCCAGCCAGCTTGTGCGCATTTCGACTAATCCCATGAGACCCTCAAGAGTACATACACAGGAAAATCCCCAGTGGCCCGTAAGATAACACCCAAGAAAAAATCAATTCTTTTAGTAAATAGAATGATTCAGATTCTAAGCAAATGTTTAAAGAAAATTATGCGTCTCAAATGTAGGTCTTCCCTTCGTTCTTCCGTTATTTTATGAGCCAAGGGGATGATCAAGAGAAAGCCAAAGAAAAAGCCTTGGAGAACCTGAAACTAGTAGAAGAACACATAAAGGGAAAGAAGTTCTTCGGTGGGGAAACGTTTGGATTCCTAGATCTTGTGTTTGGGTGGCTAGTTTGTTATCCTGGTGTCATAAATAAGGCAATCAATCTAAAGTTGTTTGACAAACAGATGTTTCCGAATCTATGCACATGGATGGAACAATTTGGTGATGTTCCAGTGATCAAAGAAAACTGGCCCGATGAAGAAGCTCAAATCCTCAAGTTTCACGAAATGCGCCGAGGCCTTGGGATATATATTTCAACACCAAATTGAGATATGAAGCCTCATAGGAATCTTGAGAGAATGAGGGTGTCAATAAGATTTCCTAATCGAATATTGTCTTATCTTCACTATGTTACTTTGTACCTACTTTTGATTATACGAGGTTGCTTACTTTTCTCTGGCCTTATCTTCTTCCATTTTTACAATTCTTCTTTATTCAAATTGTTCAAGACTTTTTGGCAAGCTTTCTTTTTTGTTCACATTTTGCTAGTCGGGGTCTCATAACCTCGATTGGTCTGGATACATCCCCAACCTCGCCTTTGGATGGGATATACAGGGCTTGATTGGTTTGGTTTAATAAGATTTCACGGGAAGTCAAGATTTACCATGCAATCTAAACATGACAATCAGAGTCAGACTATCCAGACTATGCATTCAGAATACTTACCAAACAACCATTTCTCAATTTGCAGTCAATACCAAGATCCGACAAGGGATAGAAGCATTCCTACTTCTTAGAGTTCCTTCCTTTCAATAATATTACTAGAAAATTTCATAAAAATGAATATTATCACGATTGATACTCATATTCTAGTTCAATGCACACATACACGATTCTTGTAGTACAGTGATCGAAACTTGCTTTACTCGACATGCAAAAAGTGGGTTATTTGCTAAAATATTGTTTGAACGAGTTAAGAGACCAGACCAACTCAATCTATCTACACTCCTAGTTCACAACCCTTTTCTAGAAGATTGTATGTTTATTTGCTTTTAACCATAGTAAAATTTTTGAGTAAACCTAAAGACTATGAATAATTACAACTAACTAACACCTCAAAACTTTATTCTTATATATAATTTGACTTCTTAGTATAAACTTTAATTTATTCTTATGATATGGGGCTCAAATATATGCAAACTTGTCATTTATTCTAAAAAAAGTAGATCAACTGTTGTCTTACATGCCCTTAATTTGTGAAAAAAAAATACAGAAAACAAAATTTATAATTTAGTTATTGTAAATATTTAAATGAGACGAATCAAATAAAGATGTTGCCCATGCCGACTTTTATGCAATAACAACTAGTTATCATCCATGCAGTGCAAAGGCCGGCCAAGATAATCACCCTCTCATGCACAATAAACATTGGTTATTATGTGGAAATTATCAATTCAATTTGAAGCATGAAGACCGAACCAAAAACCAAACCAAATGTACCCGATATATTTCAATCGAAAGCATGGTCTGAAAAGGGTAACATGTATGCTGGCATTGCAAACAACCACCATTTTAGTATTGTAGTCTCATATCAGCTAAACCTGAATTATTTCTCCTCCATATATGTTGAAATCTTCCTTCTCCAAGGGCTCTTTTTAAGAGTAATATAATATGATAGGTTTCCACATATTCTCACATTTAGTTGTGGTTAGCGTGGTTCAACGCTTTGGACTCCCACCTCTATAAAAAGAAATTAAGAAATCATACGTTTAGGCCAAGAAAGGTAAGGAAATGGGAGGAGTGAAGTTATTCAGCAATTGGTCAAGCCCAATTGCCCTCATGATTATTTGGGCACTTAAACTCAAAACCATAGACTATGAGACAATCAATGAAGATCTACAAAACAAGAGTTCTTTGCTACTCGAATACAACCCCATTCATAAACAAGTCCCCGTGTTGTTGCAGAACGGAACCCCCATATGTGAATCACTTGTAATTCTCGAGTACATTGATGAGATATGGAACACAAATCCTTGCATCTTACCCGATGAGCCGCTTGCCGGAGCCACCGCACATTTCTGGGCCAAATTTGGCGACGAGCAGGTAAATCATCACTACTCTTATACCATAACCTGCAATTGATAATACTGAGTCCCATATCTTCTAAACACAAACCATTAAATATGTATATATGTAGGAAACTAGTAATATCCCTCTTTATAAATACTTTTCTAGAGAAATATTGAAGAGGGTACCATATGTCCTAACATATATGTTGTTTACTCCCTCAATTCCTTATTACTACTAAATGTAGGTTTTACAGAAATTCTTCGTTTCAACGTAGGTTATCCCACTGCTCTACCATTGCATTATGAGCAAAGGGAAGGATCAAGAGGAAGCAAAAAAAGGCATAGTGAACCTGAAACTAGTAGAAGAACATCTAAAGGGAAAGCAATTCTTTGGTGGGGAAACATATGGATTCTTAAATTTTGCATTTGGGTGGTTGGCTTATTATCCTGGCATCATTAGAAAGGCGGTCGATCTAGAGATGCTAAACGAAGAGACGTTCCCAAATCTATGTGCATGGAAAGAACGGTTTTGTGACATTCCAGTGGTTAAAGAAAACTGGCCTGATGAAGATGCAGTGATCTTGTTTTGAGCAATTCGCCAAAGCCATGGGATAAGTTCTTGCAGAGCCTCTGGCGTGTAGCTCAGTTGGTAAAGGGGTGGGGTGACTTTGCCCAAATACATAACAGGTCTTGGGTTCGATTCCAGGCTCCTCCACTAGCCTCAGCCGCTGAGTGAGCCAAAAAATGCCCCCTCACATTGGTGTCATTGGAGGCAGGTTCCGTGTGGAGCCGGTTAGGGTTGCCGGTAATCAACTTTTTGCCCAAATAAGTTCCTGCAGAAAAGTGAGATATGAAGATGTCAATAGGATATCAAAGTTGTTGTCTGTATGTGTGAATGTAATAATAAGTGTGTTTAATTTACTACAACATTTTTCCAAATTGCATCAGATGCAAAGAAAAGTAAGGGGATGTTTCAGGTGATTACTTCGATTCGAAAGTAATAAAATTCATTTGGATGTCGCTTCCAAATTGCCTTTCCTTGTATATATGTATCTGTAGATACCAGGTTTTGGATGATTTAAAATTTGAGGGTCAGAGGGTGAATGCGGAACAAATGGATCAAACAAAAAAGATGTCTAATAAAATACGTAATCAACAACCAAAGTAAATACTCATGAATTAACGGGAAGAAGGATGATATACATCCACACAAAAGGACGGTCTTTATTCACCAGAAGAGAAACCGAAAAAGTTACAAACTAGGATTGCAAACTCTGAAAGCTAATGTTGGCTTTTCTAAAGAGTTTCTCCCACTATTTTTCGTGATATTTAGACGGTGGCACACCCACATACCATACAGTTCCAAATCGCGATATTTGTTTATTGTGTCTCATCAAACACATCTTTGATACACCATTTCTGGTAAAGCGTTTTATAAACTTATTAAATTTGAGTCCTATGAATCGTCTATTGTGACCATTGTTCTAAAAGGCTCGCCACGACAGCCGCCATGGCGCGCCGTGGCTTAAGGCTTGTGTCTCACGCCACGTTATGTCTGCGGCATGCCATGGCCTAATGTGCTGTCTTTTATAACGCAATATTTGATTTTTCTTTACGTTTTTAATGTCTTATTTGCTAGTTTTTAATATATAACCTAATTTAACTTGGTTATTGTCATTGACTCGTCGATTAATAGTACAAAACATATGTTTTTATATATAATAGTATATATGATATAGAGATTTGCCGCCATAAGTCACGCCTTGATAAACGTCATGACACGTCGTGACTCCTAAGGCTTGAGGCTTGGTCTCGCCGCCACGCCACGCCATTTTGAACCTTGATTGTGACAAGTAGATGTTTTTGTCATATCAAAAGAAATGTCATCCGAAGACCACTAAAAGATCGAATAATTTCTTAAGTTTCCAAATCTTATCATCTACACAATATCAATAAAAAATACCATAAAATGACTAAAATAACAGGGAGATAGGGGTTTGAATTCGTCTCCATCAACAATAAATAAGAGAGGGTTTGGTGAACCTGCACACACAAATAGTTTTAAGGGAAATTAATTAAAATACCCTAAGTTTGACCATCTTTTACTGAAATACCCAAAATCCCTCCCATTTTGCAAAAATGCCCTAAAAATCCGCGATGGAGCCCGCGATCGCGGGCTCCAGGCCACGTGTCACCAATGTTTACCCACTTTGCCCGCGTTGGTCCCTCAAGAATGCCCGCGTGTGTAGTTTTGGTCCCTGCCCGCGTTTGACTCATTGACCCCCGCGATCGCGGGCTACACGTGTCACCAAAGTTTGCCCACTTTGCCCGCGTTTGTCCCTCAAGAATACCCGCGGTACAGCTTTCCCCCCTCAAGAATGCCCGCGTGTGCATTTTTGGTCCCTGCCCGCGATTGACTTTCTTTGACCTCCCGCGATCGCGGGCTCCTGTGCCACGTGTCGGCACAGGGTTAACCCTAAAATCCCTTTGACGAACCCTAAACCCTAATTGTTTCTTCGGCCGCACTATATAAGGGGGGGGGGACCAAGACACGACCACTCTCAATTTTTTTAATCACTCTCTCAATTTTTAATCAAACTCTCTCAATTTTCTCCATCTCTCTCAATTTTGTCGTGTGGAATACGCGTTCGGGTTTTGTGAAGATGTCTCGTATTACCTCTTTGGTATGTTTTCCTTATGTTATTTGTTATTTTTTGTATGTTATTTTAAGTTAAGATATATGATTTGTAGGTTGTTATAGTGTTTATAACTTATGTTTGAATATGTTCTATGTTTAACATGATATGTATGGTTTTATGTTTGAATGTGATATTTGTATGTTATAATGTGTATGTTGTTATAGTGTGTTTTTTCATATAAAAATTGTTAAGAGTGTTTTTTTATAAAAAAATTGTTAAGAGTGTGTTTTTATAAAAAAATTGTTAACAATGTGTTTTTTTTTTATAAAAACACACTCTTAACAATTTTTTTATAAAAACACACCCTTAACAATTTTTTATAAAAACAGTTTTTTTATAAAAAATGTTTAATAGTGTGTTTTTATAAAAAATTGTTATAGTTTTATGGTTTTTATAATGTGTTTTTTTATAAAAAAATTGTTAATTTTTTTTTTATAAAAACAGTTTTTATAAAAAAATGTTAAAAATGTGTTTTTTTATAAAAAATTGTTAAGAGTGTGTTTTTATTAAAAAATTGTTATAGTTTTATGGTTTTATGTTTGAATGTGATATTTGTATGTTATAATGTGTATGTTGTTATAGTGTGTTTTTTCATATAAAAATTGTTAAGAGTGTTTTTTTATAAAAAAAATTGTTAAGAGTGTGTTTTTATAAAAAAAAAACTGTTAACAATGTTTTTTTTATAAAAACACACTCTTAACAATTTTTTTATAAAAACACACCCTTAACAATTTTTTATAAAAACAGGTTTTTTTATAAAAAAATTGTTAAGAGTGTGTTTTTATAAAAAAATGTTAAGGGTGTGTTTTTATAAAAAAAACACATTTTTAACAATTTTTATATGAAAAACACACTATAACAACATACACATTATAACATACAAATATCACATTCAAACATAAAACTATAACAATTTTTTATAAAAACACACTCTTAACAATTTTTTATAAAAACACACTCTTAACAATTTTTTATTAAAAAACACATTTTTAACAATTTTTTTTATAAAAACACACTCTTAACAATTTTTTTATAAAAAAACACATTTTATAAAAAAATTGTTAAATATGTGTTTTTTATAAAAAAATGTTAAGAATGACAACTTAGGTCCCTACGGTTTTAAGAATGACAACTTAGGTCCCTAAACTTTTAAGAATGCCAATTAGGTCCTAAACTTTTAAGAATGACAACTAGGGTCCCTAAACCGCACTTTATCTCTATATAACAATATGATACGTTGAAATAAAATAAACCGCACTTTATCTATATATAACACTATTATACGTTGAAATAAAATAAACCGCACTTTATCTATATATAACACTATTATACGTTGAAATAAAATAAACCGCACTTTATCTATGTATAACACTATTATACGTTGAAATAAAATACAACCGCACTTTATCTTTATATAACACTATTATACGTTGAAATAAAATACAACCACACTTTATCTATATATAACAATATGATACGTTGAAATAAAATAAACCGCACTTTATCTATATATAACACTATTATACGTTGAAATAAAATAAACCGCACTTTATCTATATATAACACTATTATACGTTGAAATAAAATAAACCGCACTTTATCTATGTATAACACTATTATACGTTGAAATAAAATACAACCGCACTTTATCTTTATATAACACTATTATACGTTGAAATAAAATAAACCGCACTTTATCTATATATAACACTATTATACGTTGAAATAAAATAAACCGCACTTTATCTATATATAACACTATTATACGTTGAAATAAAATACAACCGCACTTTATCTATGTATAACACTATTATACGTTGAAATAAAATACAACCGCACTTTATCTTTATATAACACTATTATACGTTGAAATAAAATACAACCGCACTTTATCTTTATATAACACTATTATACGTTGAAATAAAATACAACCGCACTTTATCTATATATAACACTATTATACGTTGAAATAAAATACAACCGCACTTTATCTATGTATAACACTATTATACGTTGAAATAAAATAAACCGCACTTTATCTATATATAACACTATTATACGTTGAAATAAAATAAACCGCACTTTATCTATGTATAACACTATTATACGTTGAAATAAAATACAACCGCACTTTATCTATATATAACACTATTATACGTTGAAATAAAATAAACCGCACTTTATCTATATATAACACTATTATACGTTGAAATAAAATAAACCGCACTTTATCTATGTATAACACTATTATACGTTGAAATAAAATACAACCGCACTTTATCTTTATATAACACTATTATACGTTGAAATAAAATACAACCGCACTTTATCTATATATAACACTATTATACGTTGAAATAAAATACAACCGCACTTTATCTATGTATAACACTATTATACGTTGAAATAAAATACAACCGCACTTTATCTATATATAACACTATTATACGTTGAAATAAAATACCACCGCACTTTATCTATATATAACAATATGATACGTTGAAATAAAATAAACCGCAACATCTATATAAAATAAAATAAACTGCAGCATCTATATATAACATTAACTATAACATCTGTGAATGACTATGTAGAAGGATTTCTTTAACATCGACTTGACGCTAAGGTGCAAAGTTTCATACATCGAGGAATTAGGAGCGTTGTTTAGGGGATTAGGTGATCGCGCGGATACCCTTGAGACCATCTATAGAGGGACACCGTTCGGGCCATGGATGGATGTGTCTTACTCTGGTGGCGACCC
Organism: Saussurea involucrata; assembly: GCA_033807775.1. NCBI lineage: Eukaryota > Viridiplantae > Streptophyta > Magnoliopsida > Asterales > Asteraceae > Saussurea > Saussurea involucrata. The sequence continues at coordinate 31,969,067 of CM066325.1, read as the reverse complement.
TACGCTAGTACACATGTTTCTACAGTTGGAGGTCGAGGACGCCAACGCTGAGCCGGAGGAGATGCATTTTGATTTCTTCGGCTCTCAATTGCATTTTGGGCGTCGGGAGTTCTGTCTAATTACCGGACTACGTTTTGGAGAGGCTCCCCCCCTTCCTCCCTTAGAAGACTGCTCCTTCGTTCCTAGGATTTTCGGCATTTCAGCATCTCGTTTGAAGCTGAAGGCAGCCCGGGAAAAGATGAAAGAGGGCCTTAGTGCCCTAACCGACGACGATGTTGTCCGTGTATGCTTGGTGGTGATCGTGGATATGGGCTTCCTGGGCCGTGAGTATAGCCAGCATGCTTCATCGACGGTCCTTAGGGCCGTCGAGGACCTTGAGCTGTTTAACAGCTACCCGTGGGGTAGCCATATCTGGACACATTGCTACTCTAATCTGCACCGAGCCATAGGCAGACGCGCCGATCGACATGCAAAGATGAATCTTTGTGGTTTTACATACGCCTTCAAGGTTAGATACGTAGTATAACAATTGTTAATAATACATACAAACTGTTTGGCTTTTCTTTTTACGTACTTGCTCTTCTTGTCTAATTCCAGATATGGATCTTGGAGGTGTTTCCCGCATCAATCCGATATTTTGTCAAGCGCGACGATCGAGTACTTAGGGGAACCCGTTGGGACAAGCGTGTTACCCTAAGTAGGTCGCTTTGGATTGAGTTCTTCAAAGCGTCTAGAAAGGTAAGTTCTTTTACTATGTTTACAATTTGCATACGTTAGTCCCGCTTATTAATTTCTTTTATGTTTTATCATATATTTAGCAGCCACTCTTGCCTTTCGATCGCCTTGTGCCTACTGTCGACGAGATGGGCACAGATTGGTACAGAGACAGCGTGGCCTTTATTGACGCAGAGGCGGAAAGGGCTCGACGTCCCCCTACTTCCACATCTGACGAAGATGAGGAAGACGACGACATGCCCCCTTCCGGTGGATACCAGCCGCCCCCTTCCTCCTCCTACCAGCCGCCCCGTTCCTCCTCCTACCAGGCGCCCCCTTCCTCCTCCTACCAGGAACCCCCTTCCTCCTCCTACAATCCGTATCAGGCGGCCCTTCCTACGAGCCACAGCGTGGCTCACATGAAGTCCTGTGGGACTACGTCCACGGGCCGCTAGAGACACGTGTACACTATCTGGAGGACGTCTACAGACAGTTTAGCGCTGTCAATGTTAGTGTTTAACTTAATTTGTTGGCCACGTTTATTTAGTTTGTATATTAATATTACGTTCTAAATTTGTTTTAGCTGTCGAGTACGACACCGATCCCCGCTCCGTTCGGACAGGGGGCACAGGCGACGTTTGCCACCACATCCCATCCGTCATTCCCTGAAAATGTAAGTGACACTGAGTAACCATTATAGTTATATGTTTGTTCCTAATTTTGTAACTATTTTAATGATTAATGTCACGCAGGCCGGGATGTCGGGGGCATACACCTCGCAGATGCCGCCGCCGTTCGCCACCACATCATATTCGACTATCCCGGAGAGTGTTAGTGACACTGAGTAACCATTATAGTTATATATCGATAATCCTAATTTTGTAACTATTTTAATGATCAATGTCACGCAGGCCGGGATGTCGGGGGCACAGCACATGCCATCGTTCGCCACCACAGCAATCACAAACATCTTTGGCGGTTCGGCCGATGACTATTACAGGCCGGAAATGCATACTGTAAGTTATTTTGGTAGTTTTGGTTTAATTGTGAACATTTCCTAAATGGTACTTAAAACATTGAGTAACGTAATTTTCAGACGGGGTCTCCTATTATCCAGGATCACTTCTCGGAGCACTTCTCGGAGCCTGACGATGACTCGATGGATGTTGTAGATCCACCACCACAGGTGACCCCGCTCCCTCAAAAGCGGCCGTGATCAATTTCACAATGGTTTCGCCATCCGTTTGGCCAACAAGGATCTACGACACCACCGGCCGCTAAAAAACAAGCAAAGAAAGCGGGGGGAAAGAAGGGAGGAAAGAAAAAGGGAAAGGTCCCTTCACCGGAGCCTCAACCGGCATCGAAAATATTGAGGATGTGTCGGACTGGTCACCTCTCCCCCATGATATTCGTCCCTTACTTGAGCCTGGAAATCACCCCCCGCTTTTTCCAAGTATTGCTGGCGGATGACCCTTTGGAGTCTGAGTTACAGGATGTGGTTAGTATGAAGTTTAACTATAGTCATATAATCAAATATGTTTATATTACATGTCTAACCATCTATTTTTTATGTATAGCACATCGATTGTTGGGTCTCGCTGTTGCAAAGACATCGTGGAACAGACACCAGGTGGACCATAATGTATAGTATTTTCTTTGCCTACCTGGTGCTCCCCCATCAAGGTCCCGCCTCCGTGGCCAACTCATGCAACGGCGTGGAAGGGGTTTCTTGGGCTCTCCTCGATGTGGTATGTAAATCGTTTTACTCTTATTTTATTTAAGTTGTTTTGTTGCTAACTAAGTTGTCTAGTATTGTAATATTTCAGGTGTACATCCCAATATGCATTCATCCCAAACATTGGCTGCTTGGAGTGTTTGAGCTTGACGCTATGACCATGACCATATATGACAGCGATAGTGCCAATCTCTTCAGAGACCAATTGGAAGACCAGATGAGAAGGTTTAAAGATGTGCTATTTGACTTCTTTTGTCGGGTCAAGGACACGAGGCGTCGCGATAGGTCAGAGCTCTTTCGCCATAAGTTCGCCAAGAATACACCCCAGCAGGCCGGGATGAATGCGGATTGCGGTGTCTGGGTATGTCGTAATGCCAGCATCTTGATAAATAACGATGTGGTATTTGTACACCCTGACCAGACCGAGGCCGAGGCCAAGGCATTTCGCATACATATGGCGGAGTCCATTTATGCCCATTGTCAAATAAATCAAAGTTAGGTTGTTTATGTAACATTAAATAATTGTTATTTTTAGTATTAACTTATTTTGTTAAAGTATTGTGATTGACTTGCTGTTTACTTCATTTGGTTTTTGCTAATTTCATCCATTTACTCAACTTTGAGTATCGATATCTCTTTCACACATACTCTATTTTGGACGCATTATATATCATTTCGAAGATCTCATATAGAAGAACATAAACCTACTAAAAGTTAGTTATATATAACACATATATATAAATTTAAATGCGTCCAAAGTTTAGTAAAACCCATATTTCCAACACCTAGTAAGTAGGTTTATGAAATTTGCGATAATCCTAATACAGAGATTATTGGATGAACAAGCATTTATTTCTTGATTATTGGGGTATTGGTTCTTGTTGTCTGGAAGTGATTCATATGATGCAAAAATTGGTATCATGTAATGTAGAACAATATCTATATTATAGAAACTTGCATTTGATAGTACCATATAAATCTGATCTAAATTCTCATTAATTAGCTATGTTTGACTACTTAAAGACTAATTTTCTGCCTAATGAAAGACCTTTATTCAAGAGCAGACGAATATTGCAGTTACTTTTTCAGTGGAATCATGCAGGCAACTTTTTCAGACGAAATCTATAAACACATTCAAATAATAATAATTTAAAACGATTTAATGAATTAGTTAATATATGATTATTATGTTAATGCGATAGGCGTGTAAAACAAAATTGAAAAAAAAAATAAGAGATGTACCATAAATTAAATAATTAACTATAAGAGTATGAATTTTAAATATAAAAAATATTTTTTTATGTAGTGTATAACTGTATATGATATATATTAAAATATATAAATCCAAAAAAATTCAAGATTGGGCTCATTTCGAACATATCGAAGAGACGATTATAATGGTGTAATTTGTTAAAATTAAAACGTATTTTTTTAACGTATTTTAGTTAATAAACGATTATATGTGTTAAATGTATAATTAAAATAATGAAAGTAAAAGGTATAAAGTAAATTTAGTAAATAAGTATAGGGGTTGAAAGTGTAACATTTCATTTTAAATTCGTAAAAATGGACGAAATGGGGTGAATAGTGCCAAAATATCAAAATTTTCATAAATGGTCCCTGGAATTTTTTAAAAATGGTCCCTTGCAATTGAAAAGTCACAAAAATAACCCCATCGCGGGATGAGCCCGCGATCGCGGGATTCCATTTTTCAAAAATGGTCCCTGCAAGTTTAAAAAAGTGTCAGAAAAGGTCCCTGGCCCGCGATCGCGGGCTCCCATCGCGGATTTTTGGGGTATTTTTGCAAAGTGGGAGAGATTTTGGGTATTTCAGTAAAAGATGGTTTGACTTAGGGTATTTTAATTAATTTCCCTTTAAAGAATGAAGAATCGAATAAAGAAGAAAATGAATTTGAATTAATTATTTTGGCACTGTTTGGCAGAAGCAATTCAACAAAGGCTTGCATATTTTAGAGGGATTGGGCACTGTTGGCAGAAGCAATTCAACAAAGGCTTGCATATTTTAGAGGGATTGGGCACTGTTTAAAAAAAATGACTGTTGCACTAGAAATTGGACCCTTGAAATTGCCATGAAGTTGAATTAATTAAATGAGAATTGGACACTATATAAAATTAACAAAAAAATACACTTGAGGGTGGGCCAGTGAGGACTATGGGCCAAAGCTGGTTCCGCCCATGATTATAAAACATTTATAAAAACTCTTAAAAACAATCTATAAAACCTTATGTTCTAACCTTATGTTCTGCTATTTAATGTTGATTACTTAAAATTTCTTAAAAACAACTAACGAAGCTTTATGTACCACTGTTAATGTTAATTACTTAATTAGTCGTTATCTCTAACTCCCTACAAATTCTCAAATGGTAAACCCCTAAAAAAAACCATTCTTTAATCCTCATTAGTTACCTAATTAATCTTTATTTCTTAACCCCTTTCAAATCCTCAAATCATGAACCCCTCAAAAAGCGTCATTCTTTGTACAAATTTATAAAAAATATATTATAATTTCCTCAAAACTACACAAACCGTTTTTTAAAATCGACAATGATATAAAGTAAAACAAAACACTACAATCAAGATATATCGCGCTGCATTGCGCGAGTAAGGATATTAATAAGACTTGTAGATCATAATCCATCTCGTTTGTGTTTTAAAACAATTAAAAATGTATTTTTTTTAAATAAGGAAAATGTAACAATTCATTTCCATGTTGTCTTTTCTTAAGAATGTTGATAAATTGGTATTTTCAGTTAGTATGTGTTTTGACATCTGTCAGACGAGAAAAACTTCAATAAGTGAAATCTGGAAATTTTTTTGTCTCAGTACAAGTTCAGTGATTGTGCCTGGTGAAGGTGCCCTTGGGCACAATTGTAACACCCCATATTTCAACTCTGGTGGTTTCAGTGCAGAAATAAGAAGTTTTGGGGCTTCTTTGTAAAAAGCTCAAAGTTATGTGGCTAGATTGTGAAAAAGGAAAGGCTTAATAAGATAAAACTCTCCTAAACCCTATTTCATTTCACTATTTCGGCTGGAGAGTTCAAGAGGGAGGGAAGGAGCTCAAGAAATTCCTCCATTGAAGGCTTGGAGAAGGGGGATCAGCTAGGGATTGAAGAAGTTGTTACAAAGGTATACCTCCACCTTCCTTTCTTAGTTTTGTGTCTAAAATGAGGCTTAGATGTATGTTTCATATTTCAATCTCTTCTTCTTTAAGTGATTTGAGACAAAATCAATTGGAAGGGTGTGTTGGATGAATCCCTTGAGGAGTTTGTGAACCCTTGGTGATATTCCACCCTTCCAATGGAGGTTCTTAAGTTTGATTCATTTTATAAAAGGGATTTGTGTTTCAAAAGAGTTTTACATTATGATTTGATTGAGGAATTGATGGATTTAAGTAGTGAGGATTGCCTCCTTAATGTACAAATAGTTTTGGAGTTTTTTTTGGGAAGTTATCAATCAATTGGAATCAATTTAGGAGGGTTTAAGTGGATTTTCGAGCTGACCCAGGTGAGCAGAACTGAGAGTGCTCATCCAGAGGGTTACGCGGCTTACTACGCGGTTTGCAAACCGCGTAGCAAACCGCGTAAGTCTCTGTTGGGCGATTCTCGGTTTTTGTTTCGTTGGTCGTTCGGGCTTGGATTCGAGGCTGGATTTAAGGGAGTGTCTTAAGACATTGTGGGGTATGTTTTAGAGTATAATTGGGGAGTCTAATACCTCATTTGTTAACCCCAATTCAGGTGATCGTTTGGTGTATAAGTGAGCTTCGAGTAGTGGGTCGTTTCGCCGAGCATCAGGTGAGTTCCCTTATGCACACTCTTATTTAAAATGATTTGCAAAGGTTTGTATGACTGAAATTGGTTTACACGAGCTTTACGAACATATGTTTCTATTGGCACGAAAAGTCTTGTTTTGCAAATAAAGGAGGGTTGCCCTCAAGTATGTGAAATCGCATGTTTATTAAACTATCTTTTGTGAAGTTGGGTTGCACCGTGGGGGGGAACTTCTTGGTTTGCCGTACCCGGCTTTGTAGGGTGTTGACGTACCTGGCTTTGTAGGGTGTTGCCGTACCCGGCTTTGTAGGGTGTTGTCGTACCCGGCTTTGTAGGGTGTTGCCGTACCCGGCTTTGTAGGGTGTTTGCCATGGTCTTCTCCGCTGTGCATACCGTTGTTGAAATTATGATTTGATACGTTACTGTTTTGTGAAGAAATGTTTTGCTCTAAATGATTTGTGAAAGTATTTTCGGGGAAATTCACTAGACCCTATGGTCTAACCCTCGCTTTTCAAAACTAAAAACCATTTTCAGGTAAGGATCGCTTAGGTGCAACGTCTAAAGGGAAAGAAAAGGTTTGAGGCGGCGATGTGAGATTAGAGACCGTCACGATTCCAGTTTTTATTATTTCGAACATCTCGGTTGTATTTGTTGGTGAACCGTAGACTTTGAGAATATTATTAAGTATTGTGATGTAATTGGGACCCTTATGGGCTTTTGACTTATATATCATGTTAAGTGTTTTTGGGTTGTTACAACAATAGCTTGGCAGTATCGTATGGGGAGTGTGGGTCTCGGTACAATTCCACGACTATGCCTGGCGATAGTGCCACTGACACGACAGCTTGTCAGGGTCGCCGAGGATGGGGAGGCCGCGGTACATATGGGAAGACAGTGCCCTTCGATTGAGCCCATTCACAATACCTCGTGTTGGTCCTGGACCACAATGACACACATAGAAGGTATTTGAGGGGGGGGGGTGTTAGTACTAACACAGTAAATTTTTACTTTTTACCATTCAGATCTGAGAGACTAAGAAAGCTCACATATATTGACACTGAATTTACTTTGAAGCTATCACAAAGAAGTTCTTTCAAAACGGGTGATTTGCAAACTGACACAATGAAGACCTTTTATAACCTCAATTGCATTAAATGTTATCCTTCAACTTTAACATGTGTCTTCATCGGATTAGTTGATCCATGCATGCTTGTACTTTTCACTTCATCCTTTTGAGTTGATGTAGACAATTGTTAACACTTCCCATCCCTTCATATATAGAGGGAACAGTAAAGTTTGACTAACAATAATAAAATGATGATTTAGAACATACTTTGGCTAACATGTTTTTGCATGTTCCCATACTAGGATGGGAGTTAGATAGAGTTGGTGAACCAAACTTGCTGGACAAGTTTTTCATTTTGAATTTTGGCTTGCCGGTAGTAGTATTTGTCAGGCTACTTACTGACTGTATCTTGTATTGATCTTCTTTTGGCTAGATGACAAACCAATTCGCTTTGGTGACAATCTTGGTCTCTCTTCAACCAATCTTTGACTTTGATGAAATTTTTTTACACTTGGGATCAATAAAGATAGTTACAAGAGTTTTACAAGTAAAAATCCTAGTTTGTCTAATCTAAACTACAAGTTATACAACACTTTCCAGTTATAGACATTTATGAAGAACAATCATGTCGGATGACAAGTACTTGGAATTATTCAAAGGAATATGCATCTGATGCACGCTAGTGATTTGATGTTTCTAAAGAGCTTCTATTTAAACCTTATTGAAACTCTAATCCGATAGATGAAGTCATATCAGATTTCGACTATTTTTGTGACAAAACTCAAGAGTTTAGTTTTAGGTGTTTACTAATCGGACGTCTATTTGTAATATTTACAAATCCGATTGTTGAGACTAACAGTCCATCAGGGTTGCGATCGGTCAATTGGATTTAAATTATTGTTATTATTTTTGCTCATTGAATACGGTTGAAGACCTCCAAGGGAATTTATTTTTCATCTCCAAACTTCTACCTACCCCTAAGCATGAAGATTTCAAGTGTTGTCCAAGCTCCAAGTCATTATCTACATTTCTAGGGTTTCCATAACTTTTAGATTTTCTCTATAAAACCTAGCATGTGAGTTCAGAATCATTTATTAAGCTCTATTTATGTAAATTTTAACATTTCATATCTTGTACGACTATACTTGTTTGTTTGATTTGACCCAAAGTGGTATTTAGCTCATAAATGTTATTTTGACCTAAAAATGGTTTTAGGACTTTAAATATTGTAACACCCTAAAAATCAGGGCTAATTTAAACCTCAATTTGTAACAAGATTTAAACATAAACCTTCCAAACTTTATACATAAACAGAGAATTAACCTTGAGGATTCATATATACACCAAAGCAAATTCAAAATAACCTATTAATCTAATCCTGTCAACTAAGATCAGATTAAACTGGTTATCTAGGATTTACCAAAATTTCCTCACTAAGGCTAACTTCTCCACTTTCCTACAAAAGTATATACTCGAATGCACTCGTCCCATAGCCCTTTACTTTCCCAAGCTAGTACATGGATTCTAGATTAATGCTCATATCCAAGAAATCACAATTATCCATGTCAATTTCTTGGAAAGGAAGTAGAAATTGCAATTAAGCCATGCCTATCTCTTTCCTTCCTTAGAAATCGGGAATTACGATTAGTCCACGCCTATCCCACGATTTCTCATCAATGTGAAATGGGAATTACGATTAGTCCACGCCTATTCCTCATTTCACCTAAACGGGAATTACAATTAGTCCACACCTATTCCACGTTTATCATACACACTGGAATTACGATTAGTTCACGCCTATTTCATGTGTTCATAAAAACTAGTGCCTATGGATCCATTACACTTATTTGTACTCGTGCAGGTTATTGCTTAATATAAATCATTTTCAAATAACGTTAATGAAGTTAAGCAAAAACCATTAATTTCAAGATAACCAATTTTGCTTCGTATCAAAACTCATTCAGGAAACATTCATTATAAAATATACCTTACCATAAATTGAAATACGTTTATAAAAAGGGTAAGGTAAGAATGAAATCACCTGACAGCAGTAGCGTCACTCTTACTTTACTTCTTAAAGTTGTAAGGATTTCCGTCACCAAACTTCACAAAGTCTGAAATACCCAGATACAGATGGTACTTATATCAATCTACTAAATAGGACTCTTAAAAGACTAAGAATCCTAAATAACCCAAAATCTCGTCACTTATCGCAACCCAAAGAATGTACCTTCACTTGTCGCAACCCACTACTTGCGACACTACACTTATCGCAACCCATTGTTGCGATATCCCCCTCTTATCGCAACCAACTGTTGCGACATAACATCTTATCGCAACCAACTGTTGCGATACAACAATCTTATCGCAACCTACTGTTGCGATATAACAATCTTGTCGCAATCCAAAGCTTGCGACATTCATCTTTATCGCAACACTCATCTTTATCGCAACCAACTGATTGCAATGTTCATCTTTGTCTCAACTAACAGAAAACGTATTTAAGCCAAAACTAATACTTTTAAGCCATAATAAATTCTACAAATTTGCAGATATGCTTAAGATTACTGATAGAAGAGACTGGTAAACCCAGTTTTTCCATAACTTTTTAAAAACACCATAACCCAAATTTTAACCCAAAAGGATTCATCTCTATATACCTATAAACAACAATTGTAATAGAAACATACCTTTATTTTACTGCAGAAATCAATCCCTTCTTCCTCAACAAAACTCTGATTTCTTTCTTCTCTTTTAACTCTCTCTCTCTCTCTCTCTTTTGTTCTATCGTACGACACACACACACACAAGTACCAAAATGAAGAGAAAATATCTCAACTATCCCTTTTTATCCAAATGAGGCGGTGGATGAAACAATTTTCATCACCTTAACCAAACAAATCCCATACTTTCATCACTTGGCAACTTTCACCCTCCAGCTTAAAAATTAAAATTAAAGCTTACCCCTTAACTTATAACTCCGTAGAACAATTAACGAAACTTATTCGGGGATAAACTCTAAAATTAATCTATCAAATAATTATACTCAAATTATCCAATAAACCAAACGTAACACTTTATATATAAAAATTGAGATGTTACAATACTCCCCAACTTGAAAATGATTTAGTCCTCGAAATCAAAGCTAGGTAAATAAATGAGGATATCTATTCCTCATCTCTTCTTCCGCTTCCCATGTCACATTTGCACCTCTATGATGCTTCCATTATACTTTCACCTTATTCACATTTTTATGTCTTAACTTTGTAGTCATTCTGTCCAGAATTGTTTCCGGTTCTTCCACACAACGACTTTTCTCATCCACTCTTATATCAGAAAGTGGAATCACATCATTCTCTTCTGCTAAGCATTTCCAAAGATAGCAGACATGAAAGGTGTTGTGAATTCCTTCCGATTCAAGTGGAAGATCCAACTGATATGCTTGCAATCCAACTCTCTTAGTTACGGTAAAAGGTCCTAGAAAACGAGGACTTAACTTCCCACGTTTACCAAACCTTATCACACCTTTCCACGGGGATACCTTAAGCATTACACGCTCCTCAACTTGGAATTCTTTTGGTCTTCTTTTCGGATCAGCATAACTCTTTTGTCGATCTTGAGTATAACAACCCAAATCCCATAACATACATCATAATACATAACATGCATACATATCATTGATTTACAACAAAAGTTACATAACAAACCAAGTACGGTCTCATTAGTCTTGACATTACAAAATATAAAAAAGCTTCCTATTCAACATCCACCAAAGGCTTCCTACACTTCATCCTCTCTTGCCGATCCTTAACCTGGAAAACATATTTTTGAAAACAAAATGAAGGTTAGACCAAACGGGTCTAGTGAGTTAATCCCGGTCCTTTCCAAAATCTTTATAAAACCTTTTATGTAAATCCTTTGTATCAAAATAATTTAGATAAACCTTTGGTAATCCTTTCGTAAAATATAAACATAGCACACGTATTTAAATACCAATCCAGACTCGTGCATCGTGTACATCTCATCCACCTTATTCCTCCACAAATGGCCATATTAGTTGGTAGCAAGCCAACTAATAAATCAACAACCGGTCCGCACACCGGAACCCGGCTACCTGTCGGTCCGCACACCAAAACCCGACTACTCACCGGTCCGCACACCGGAACCCGGCTACACACCGGTCCGCACACCGGAACCCAGCAACAAGTGCACTCGTGTAGTGCAAAGCTTATATAAATACAATATATATCTCATTACATCATATAGTCATTTATATACACATAATCATATTCCTACCACATAATCATCTCATATATATATTTATACACATATATATGTATTCCAGTTCAAAAACGTTTTAAAGCAAAACTCACCTGAATGCTTACAATATGCTTCCAAACCTTTCTCCGAGCTATCCGATCCTTTATCCAAAATTCTCAGAATCTGAAACCATTTACATACAAATATTTCCTTACCAACTTATGTATAAGACTTACTAGCAGGCTATGGACTCTAGATATATCTACATAACTCTTATCCTCAAAAATTGACCAAACAGCCAAGTTATCCGGAAACCACAAAGTATCCAGACAACTTTCCGGACAACAAGACTAATCCGGACAACACGAGGAATCCGGACACCACAGACTAATCCGGACAACAAAGGAATCCGGATGCCATCCGGACTCTAAATCATCCAGAAACCACAATCCAATCGTCCGGACTCTATCAACAACTTACCCGGACACCACCCAAGAATCTACCCGGACACATTCATACTGTGTCCGGAAACCTCTGTCGGTTTGGTGTTTTTTACCCAGAAAATCGACTGAATTAATACCAGAAGTGTTTGTGATGTTTCTACTCCGCTAGAATCCTTCCAAAAGCAATTACAAACATAAATTACAAAGGAACATACCTTAATTCATCTTCCAAACATACCAATTTGAACCCTTTAGCACCAAACCCTTCTTTTCTCTTCTTGCTTTCTCTCAACACACACACACACACACACACACACTAATTTTACTGATTTTCTGCTTGTGATAATATCTGAATTCAGAAGGGATAATATCTAACTTAATTTACTACTTTGGTCCTTGAACTTCTTAATAATTGCCAAAACACCTATAAACTTTTAATTTAACCAAACTCACCCTAAACCTTAAACTTTAAAGTTAAATAAACTTAACGGCATTAGATTTTTAACTAACGGATTTACCCGGGGTATTACATTATCTCCCCCTTAAAAGAATTCCGTCCCGGAATTCGGTTAAGCAATAAGGTATGAATACCTATTACTACTACTTCGAACTTAATCAAAGCCATAGTAACTAACTGAATAGCCACCCCACACCCACCTATATCTCTAACACAGATAAGCAACAAAAGCACGGAAATATCAATAACCATGTTGCACCGAAGTCAGATAACACCTTAGCACGTATAGAGTTTATAGAAATATACCTGTAACCTCATCAGGACTTTCTTCCACCTCTTGTTCCGTCATCTGAAAAACTCGACCCTTTGCTTTTGGTACCTCAGGCCCTTGTTTCTCTCTCGGTCTAACACTCGTTGGTGTTACCGTCATACTACCCTGTTGTGCTTTCTATTGCGGACAATCTGACTGAATATGATCCGGGGAATTGCAAACGAAACATAATCGAGTTACCCGACAGTCTCTAACTATGTGACCAGTATTTCCACATTTGTAACAACTTCGGAAATCCACATAACAGTTTCCTTGATGCACACGGTTGCATTTTGGACATGGTCTTTCAACTGGTCTGAAAGGTGAATAACTATCAAACCTCGGGGATTCGTATTCTTCCGAATCGTACATCGTTTCTTCTAGTTTTCTTTTCCCAGCACTCTTATCACCAACGTCTCTCCGGTTATCCTGTTCCACATTTTCCGCTGCATTTACTGCGGCTGAGAAGGTATCGGGTCCTGTCGCAATCACTAGCTTTCTAATTTCTGAATTCAACCCGAAAATAAACCTCTCCATTTTCAGTGCCTCCGTGGCAACGTAGTACTCTGCGAAGCGAGACTTCTCCAGAAAACTAGCAGTGTAGTCCCTAACTGATAAACTTCGCTGGTGTAAGTTCATGAACTCCTCTTCCAGTTGTCTGACTGCTGCTTGAGAACAAAACTGTCCTTTGAAAGCTGTTGCGAATTCGTCCCAAGTAAAAGTAGAGTATACCTCCGACCCTATGGAATCAATGTGAGCTTCCCACCAGTACAAAGCTTCTGCCTTCAACATCGCCGTTCCGTATAATACTCTGTCCTCATCCGCACACTTACTGGTCTTGAAGATGGCTTCTATTTCTTTTAACCATCTCATTGCCTTCACTGGGTCTCTATCTCCTGAGTAAGTTGGAGGTCTACAGTTTAAGAACATCTTGTAATCACACATTCTTGACACTGGTATGACCGTAGGTGTAATGGGCATTTCGTCTTCCAAACCAGGATCTGGTGTTTCAGTATGACGAGCTTGGTCGAACATAGCCTGGATATTTGCTTGAAGTCTTCCCATCTCCGCCATCAAATCGTCTCTTGTAATAAACTCCGTACCTCGCCCCTGAACTCTACCTCCGGTTCTGCCCCCAGTTCTACTCCCCGTTCTACCTCCGGATCTACCTCCCGCTCGCTCTCCTCATCTTCCCCCCTTTCCTATTGGTGGATTCGTACTATTTGGATTTCCTCCTCCTCTTCGATTCGTATTTCGAGTACCGCTTGCCATTCTGTAGATTCAAACAAGATTAACATACACATAAGCACATACCCCATATAATAAGGTATCCCAGTTCAAACATGCACCTGTAAGATCACAATTACACTGGCCAGGTGTAATCTGAAATTACCTTACATGATGTTCCTTCTACCTTTTATACTTAGCATCCCAAGGTTCTAATATATCAAGGACATCCTACTTCACATGCAGTTTAAGTCTAGGTACGGGTACAAATACCTAAATCCCTTAAACTAGGGCTCTGATACCATTTGTAACAACCCGAATCCCATAACATACATCATAATACATAACATGCATACATATCATTGATTTACAACAAAAGTTACATAACAAACCAAGTACGGTCTCATTAGTCTTGACATTACAAAATATATAAAAGCTTCCTATTCAACATCCATCAAAGGCTTCCTACACTTCATCCTCTCTTGCCGATCCTTAACCTGAAAAACATATTTTTGAAAACAAAATGAGGGTTAGACCAAACGGGTCTAGTGAGTTAATCCCGGTCCTTTCCAAAATCTTTATAAAACCTTTTATGTAAATCCTTTGTATCAAAATAATTTAGATAAACCTTTGGTAATCCTTTCGTAAAATATAAACATAGCACACGTATTTAAATACCAATCCAGACGCGTGCATCGTGTACATCTCATCCACCTTATTCCTCCACAAATGGCCATATTAGTTGGTAGCAAGCCAACTAATAAATCAACAACCGGTCCGCACACCGGAACCCGGCTACCTGTCGGTCCGCACACCGGAACCCGACTACTCACCGGTCCGCACACCGGAACCCGGCTACACACCGGTCCGCACACCGGAACCCGGCAACAAGTGCACTCGTGTAGTGCAAAGCTTATATAAATACAATATATATCTCATTACATCATATTGTCATTTATATACACATAATCATATTCCTACCACATAATCATCTCATATATATATATATATATATATATTTATACACATATATATGTATTCCAGTTCAAAAACGTTTTAAAGCAAAACTCACCTGAATGCTTACAATATGCTTCCAAACCTTTCTCCGAGCTATCCGATCCTTTATCCAAAATTCTCAGAATCTGAAACCATTTACATACAAATATTTCCTTACCAACTTATGTATAAGACTTACTAGCAGGCTATGGACTCTAGATATATCTACATAACTCTTATCCTCAAAAATTGACCAAACAGCCAAGTTATCCGGAAACCACAAAGTATCCGGACAACTTTCCGGACAACAAGACTAATCCGGACAACACGAGGAATCCGGACACCACAGACTAATCCGGACAACAAAGGAATCCGGATGCCATCCGGACTCTAAATCATCTGGAAACCACAATCCAATCGTCCGGACTCTATCAACAACTTACCCAGACACCACCCAAGAATCTACCCGGACACATTCATACTGTGTCCGGAAACCTCTGTCGGTTTGGTGCTTTTTACCCAGAAAATCGACTGAATTAATACCAGAAGTGTTTGTGATGTTTCTACTCCGATAGAATCCTTCCAAAAGCAATTACAAACATAAATTACAAAGGAACATACCTTAATTCATCTTCCAAACATACCAATTTGAACCCTTTAGCACCAAACCCTTCTTTTCTCTTCTTGCTTTCTCTCAACACACACACACACACTAATTTTACTGATTTTCTGCTTGTGATAATATCTGAATTCAGAAGGGATAATATCTAACTTAATTTACTACTTTGGTCCTTGAACTTCTTAATAATAACCAAAACACCTATAAACTTTTAATTTAACCAAACTCACCCTAAACCTTAAACTTTAAAGTTAAATAAACTTAACGGCATTAGATTTTTAACTAACGGATTTACCCGGGGTATTACATTGAGCTGCCTTCATATGCTTTCGAATTTCTTTTACTTTATCAGCCGTTTGTTGCACAAGTTCAGGACCAACAAATTGCTTTTCTCCAGCTTCTAACCAACACACCGGAGTTCTACATTTCCGTCCATACAAAGCTTCGAAAGGTGCCCTTCCGATACTGGAATGATAACTATTGTTATACGCAAACTCCACCAAAGGTAAATGCGTATCCCAGTTACATCCAAAGTCTAACACACACGACCTGAGCATATCTTCCAAAGTTTGAATGGTTCTTTCGCTTTGCCCATCCGTTTGTGGATGATAAGCAGTGCTCAAATTGACTCTCGTACCCAATTCTTCTTATAGTGACTGCCAAAACCTCAAGGTAAACCGACTATCATGATCTGACACTATAGACACCGGTATACCATGCCTTGACACCACTTCATCAATATAAAGCTTCGCCAATTTATCTATTGGTGATGCTTCTTTCATTGCCAGAAAGTGAGCACTCTTGGTCAGTCGATCCACGATTACCCATATAGTATCGTTACCCTTTTGCGTCCTTGGTAACTTCGTCACAAAATCCATCATAATCTTTTCCCACTTCCATTCCGGAATTTCCAAAGATTGAAAACTTCCGTAAGGCTTTTGATGTTCGGCTTTTACTAACGAACATGTCACACACTTTTCGACTATTCGTGCCACATCTACTTTCATAGCTGGCCACCAATAGTGTAACTTCAAATCCCTATACATCTTAGTACTTCCAGGATGTATAGAATATTTAGATTTATGGGCGTCTTCGAGAATCAACTCTCGATTCCCTCCAACCCTTGGCACCCAAACACGACCTTGGAACAGTTTAATTCCACGGCTATCTTCAGTAAGTTGAAGATGCTGCTTGCTCATGACTTCATCTTTCAGATTTTCTTCCAATAAGGCTTCCGCTTGTGCCTCTTTTACCCTTTCAACTAAAATTGATGTTACATCAATTCTGACGTTAGTCGTTTTCAAGCACTCGCTGTATTCTTTTCTACTTAAAGCATCAGCTACAACATTTGCCTTACCGGGATGGTAATGCAATTCACAATCATAATCTTTAAGTAGTTCTAACCAGTGTCGCTGCCTCATATTCAACTCTTTCTGATCAAAGACATGTTTCAAGCTCTTATGATCAGTATAAAGAGTACACTTCGTTTCATACAGATAATGTCGCCACAGCTTTAATGCGATACTACCGCTGCAAGTTCTAAATCATGGGTAGGGTAATTCTTCTCATGCTCTTTAAGTTGTCTTGAGGCGTAAGCAATCACTTTGCCTCGTTGCATCAACACACACCCCAAACCCATCTTTGACGCGTCACTATACACAACTAAATCTTCCGTTCCTTCCGGTAGTGCAAGAATAAGAGCTTCACACAACTTTTGACGTAAAGTCCTGAAAGCCGACTTTTGTTTTTCAGTCCAAACAAACTTCACATTCTTCCGAGTCAACTTGGTCAAAGCAGAAGCAATCTTTGAAAAGTCTTTAATAAACCTCCGGTAGTAACCTGCTAGACCCAAGAAACTTCTTATTTCAGACGCGTTCTTCGGTGTCTCCCAGTTCGTCATTGCTTCTATCTTTGCTGGATCTACTTTGACTCCTTCCGAAGTAATCACATGCCCTAGAAATTGTACCTTTTTTAACCAGAATTCACATTTCGAGAACTTTGCGTACAATTTCTCTCTTCTCAACACTTCTAAGACTTCACGAAGATGGCGTTCATGATCTACTTCATTCTTCGAATAAACAAGTATGTCATCAATGAATACAATGACAGACTTGTCTAAGAATGGTCGACATACTCTGTTCATCAGATCCATGAACACAACTGGAGCATTTGTCAACCCAAATGGCATTACAAGAAATTCATAATGCCCATACCTCGTTCTGAACGCCGTCTTGGGAATATCTTCATCTCTTACTCGAACTTGATGATATCCCGACCTCAAATCAATCTTTGAAAAGCATCCCGACCTCAAATCAATCCCTGGAAGCGGATACTTGTTCTTAATAGTCACTTTATTCAACTCCCGATAGTCGATGCACATTCTCATAGTGCCATCCTTTTTCTTAACAAACAATACCGGAGCTCCCCAAGGTGAAGAACTCGGCCTAACAAATCCCTTGTCAAGCAGTTCTTGAAGTTGAGACATCATCTCTTTCATTTCGGATGGCGCTAAACGATACGGTGCACGCGCTATTGGTGCCGATCTAGGGATAAGATCAATACGAAACTCTACTTGTCGTTCAGACGGTAGACCTGGAAGATCGTCGGGAAATACGTCCAGAAATTCACGTACCACCTTAATATCTTCCATTTGTTTCTTTTGTGACTTTACATCTAGAACATACGCTAGATAGGATGAACATCCTTTCATCAAACATTTACGCGCTTTTGCAACAGAAATTAACGGAACTTCCCCTTTTTGCTTTTCCCCAAAGATGAGTACATCATCCTTATCAGCCATCAGAATCCGAATTAATTTCTTTGCACAATGTATTTCTGCCTGGTTGACTGTCAACCAGTCCATACCCACAATTACATCAAACCTTCCAATTTCCATCAACAACAAGTCGATCGAAAATTTCGTTTCTCCCACCGAAATAAAACAACCCTCAAGTCTTTCGCGAACCAAGACTTGATCCCCGTTAGCTATCTCGACTACTAAGGCATCTTCCAAGGTAGTGACAGGCATAACTAACTTGTGATAGAATGATAGACGGGTTTCACCCCCCTAAATCTACCGCAAGTGTACGGGTCGAATCAAGTAATAGTACTTATAAAGTACGAGTATCGAACCAAAGGAACCAGGTGTCAAGTACCACAATGACTGTATTGATTATTAACTAGACTAATGCAAATTGATTTGGGTTGTTGAATATCGGAACACGATTAAAACTTTAATTAATTTAGCTAAGAGAAGGAGTTGGAGGGTTGGGTTCCTCAGGTAAATAATTACTTAACTCACAGATTTGACACGATTGACATAACTCCAGGATGACTGGTATAATCACAAACCATCACTATACTCTATCAAGCTATAGCAACATTCATTCAACATTTTGTATCATCATTCGATCTCAACAAAGGTAATTGAACAAACAATGATTAAAAACCCACAAAGTACGAATTATCATATTTCTATCTCAAATTCGACTAAGACATGAAGGATTAGATAAACCTCAAAACTTTTCTCAAACGTTAAAAGATTCATTAAATCAAATAATAGTTTGGACTATTACAAGCATTAAGAACAATCCCACATGTTTCATCCATAAGAATCAAATCGATCGTATCTACTGTAAAGCTAAATAATCATCCAACCATGATTCAAACCAACCCCCCAACATGAACGGATTAGTTCATATTGGGGGTTTCCAAACTCAGAAATGAAACAATGAAAATGAAAGTAAACATGTTTTGTTCTAAAAGAAATGAAATCTAAAACTCCCTGAAAAGCTTAATCCCTCGATGAATGAACTCGATTCGCCTTTTGATTCTCGTATCTTGATGTTTCTAGCCCTCTTCTTCCCTTCAAAAATCGTCTTCTATCTTCCAAAATCGCCCCAAATGAGTCTCCCAACGTAACTAATCGATTCCCCCCTCAACCCTAGCAGAAAAAGGCTTTAAAAACGTATCAGGGGCTTGACGCGTTTGTGGGCGCGTTTGGAGGCGCGCTCAGAGGCGCGCAGAGCACTGGAATGTTTTACAAAAATAAGCCTGCGCGTTTGTGGGCGCGTTTGGAGGCGCACTCAGAGGCGCGCAGCGTGAGCGTTTGTGGGGGCGTTTGGAGGCGCGCTCAGAGGCGCGCAGAGCACTGATTGGTCCAAAAATCTGATTTTTCTCCTTTTTGCACTGGACTGTTGTAGACTTGCTCCGATTGCTCCAAAACTCTTCCAACATCATTATTCTATATAAACCTGTACTTTCTCATAAAAACCATTAAATTCTACTATTTTTACTCGGAAACTTACAACAAACAGAACGACTTCGGGATCAAAATAATGTCGGAAAACGACATTATCATAGAACGACTTGGACACAAACGACAAATTTGCACCAAATAAAATGCGCGCGGGAATGGAATTAAAGAGAAATGTACCCGAAACGACGTCTTTCGATTCTTTGGCTTCGTCAGCTGTCATATGAAATGCCCGACCCGTTGGTTTAGGAGTATTCGGTTTCTTTCCTTGATCTCCGCCCTTCTTTAACTTCAGACAATCTCTTCGGAAGTGTCCGGGTTGTTTGCACTCATAGCATGTCAATCCTTGAACAGGACAATTACTCAAAGTATGTCCACTTTTTCCACACTTATAACATTCCAGTGTGGTCACCCGACACGAACCAAAGTGCTTACTCCGACACTTCGGGCACCAATTCGACTCCCGACGAGATTCATATCGAACACTTTTGCCAGATGCTTTTGATTTCGGAGAAGACTCTAACCGACCTTCCCATTTCCGTTTCTCTCCCACTTGCATCTTTTCTTCCTGGTCTTTAGCATAAACCTCTTCCATAACTTTGGCTTCTTCAATTGTTTCTCTCAATGTTGAAGCTTTAGCATTTCGCACCCGGGACATCATGTCTGCTGGCAAACCTTTCAAATAAGCTTTAATATTTTCCTTCTCGGTCGGAGCTACATGCCCTACTAAGTTCAGCTTCTCCATGAAGGATTTAGTGTACTTCCGAACAGTTGAAGTACCATTCTTAAGAGTCTGAAACTCTTCTTCAATCCTATCCATTTCATTTTCATTGCAATATTCTTCCAAAATCTTTTTCTTGAACGACTCCCATGTCTTAGCAGCTAGGACTGGAGCCGTTATAGTAGACGTCACTATATTCCACCAAGTCAATGCATTACCTCGTAACATTTGAGACCCATCGAGTCCTGGCGTCAGCATTCTGTGGCCAGGCTTAGTCTCAGACGGCCGTTTTGTTTGTTTGTTTCCAAATTGCCAAGGATGTAGTCTAGGCAAAGCCTAGATGAACCTTATCCAAAAAAAACATTTGAGACCCAAATCTGACCTTCGATTTCTCATCACATTCACAAGCTTGGAAAGCTTGTTCCATCTCTCTAAGCCAATTCATGCATGCCACTGGATTGTCTGCGGTAAACTCTGGCGGTTTACAGCTTAGAAACGTTTTATATGAGCAAACTCTTTCCACCCTCCTGTTTAAATCTGTCACAGGATTACGAATTTGATTTATTACCCCGGTATTAGTCTCCGTTCGACGTAACTCCGAACTTCGATCATTCAGCGCTTTCATAAACATTTCTGTTTGTTGTGCCATTGCTGTATTCATCATTCGCGTCATGTTCTCCATCATGAGAGACTCCATTGTAGACTTCGTCGTCGCCGGGTTAGAAGTACCAGTACTCGTTCTGTGCGTTTGACTTTCCAATCCACCTATTAGAGGTGGCCTCAGCGAACTTTCATGGGTTCCGCCCGTTCCATGTTGTCCCTCCAACCCCCAATCAATTACGGCCCTGTCTTTAGAAGAATTAGAGGATCTTGGTGGTGTATTCACCATCGTTCTGACATAACACAAGGAAATAACGATAAGAAATGGTTACACATATCAAGACATACGAAACGTACTTTACCGTTCATTAGTCACTGTAACAATTTAGAAACAAGAATGCTTGTGTAACAATATATTCATAATAACAGTAGCTAATTGGAATTGTGAACATACTATACATGAGAATCCTCGTTACCATTGTTACAGTACTAATTTCACGTATTTCCGTCGACTCTAAGACTATCCCGTCTTAGTACTTCTACCCATATCTCACGAATCATAACTTAATTCATCTCAGCTTAAGTCTAGGTATCTCACTAGCATACCTAGTTCACTTAAACTAATGCTCTGATACCATATTGTAACACCCTAAAAGTCAGGGCTAATTTAAACCTCAATTTGTAACAAGATTGAAACATAAACCTTCCAAACTTTATACATAAACAGAGAATTAACCTTGAGGATTCATATATACACTAAAACAAATTCAAAATAACCTATTAATCTAATCCTGTCAACTAAGATCAGATTAAACTGGTTATCTAGGATTTACCAAAATTTCCTCACTAAGGCTAACTTCTCCACTTTCCTCCAAAAGTATATACTCGAATGCACTCGTCCCACAGCCCTTTACTTTCCCGAGCTAGTACCTGGTAAGAAAATATAATTTGAAACGATTAGGCTAACGCCTAGTGAGAACATTCGATTTCAAAATAATACTTTTAAAATCAATGTAAACAAGGCATAACAAACCTGGTTTACCCTTTTCCTTACCATACGTTTCAACATCTTACGATGACGGGATTATACCCGATTCCATGAATATGACCAACACCAAGTCAATCATGATATCATGTTCCAGAGGCCACTACGAATCTCCATGGATTCTAGATTAATGCTCATATCCAAGAAATCACAATTATCCATGTCAATTTCTTGGAAAGGAAGTAGAAATTGCAATTAAGCCATGCCTATCTCTTTCCTTCCTTAGAAATCGGGAATTACGATTAGTCCACGCCTATCCCACGATTTCTCATCAATGTGAAATGGGAATTACGATTAGTCCACGCCTATTCCTCATTTCACCTAAACGGGAATTACGATTAGTCCACGCCTATTCCACGTTTATCATACACACTGGAATTTCGATTAGTCCACGCCTATTCCATGTGTTCATAAAAACTAGTGCCTATGGATCCATTACACTTATTTGTACTTGTGCAGGTTATTGCTTAATATAAATCATTTTCAAATAACGTTAATGAAGTTAAGCAAAAACCATTAATTTCAAGATAACCAATTTTGCTTCGTATCAAAACTCATTTAGGAAACATTCATTATAAAATATACCTTACCATAAATTGAAATACATTTATAAAAAGGGCTTAGTAAGAATGAACTCACCTGACAGCAGTAGCGTCACTCTTACTTTACTTCTTAAAGCTGTAAGGATTTCCGTCACCAAACTTCACAAAGTCTGAAATACCCAAATACAGATGGTACTTATATCAATCTACTAAATAGGACTCTTAAAAGACTAAAAATCCTAAATAACCCAAAATCTCATCACTTATCGCAGCCCAAAGAATGTACCTTCACTTGTCGCAACCCACTACTTGCGACACTACACTTATCGTAACCCATTGTTGCGATATCCCCCTCTTATCGCAACCAACTGTTGCAACATAACATCTTATCGCAACCAACTGTTGCAACATAACATCTTATCGCAACCAACTGTTGCGATACAACAATCTTATCGCAACCTACTGTTGCGATATAACAATCTTGTCGCAACCCAAAGCTTGCGACATTCATCTTTATCGCAACACTCATCTTTATCGCAACCAACTGATTGCGATGTTCATCTTTGTCTCAACTAACATAAAACGTATTTAAGCGAAAACTAATACTTTTAAGCCATAATAAATTCTACAAATTTGCAGATATGCTTAAGATTACCGATAGAAGAGACTGGTAAACCCAGTTTTTCCATAACTTTTTAAAAACACCATAACCCAAATTTTAACCCAAAAGGATTCATCTCTATATATCTATAAACAACAATTGTAATAGAAACATACCTTTATTTTACTGCAGAATCAATCCCTTCTTCCTCAACAAAACTCTGATTTCTTTCTTCTCTTTTAACTCTCTCTCTCTCTCTCTTTTGTTCTATCGTACGACACACACACACAAGTACCAAAATGAAGAGAAAATATCTCAACTATCCCTTTTTATCCAAATGAGGCGGTGGATTAAACAATTTTCATCACCTTAACCAAACAAACCCCAATTTTTTTTTGAACGGCAGTAGAACACACACACACGTTCCCGGGGTATCGGGCTTCCACTTAAGGCGCCACCCACTAATCCCCGTCGACTCGGCCCAGGCTATGCCTGGCCCAACCAGCCTTTCAGCTGGCCCAAGACGCGGCCCAAAGGCCGTCTTGAAGTCTGGATATCGCAGAGTGCACACCACGGGGCTCGAACCCTGTTAGTCAGGCCTTCCAGCACTGACCCCAGGGATGTTACCTTGCCACTGGGCTGCGTCCTCTTTGATAACCCAAATATTTATTTTGAAAATAATTATCATATTTGTTTAAAAAAATGATTTGATATATTATTTAATCAATAAATTAAATTAACTGTAAACTTTCTAAAATATTCACTAATAAAACAATATTAAAAATATTTGTAAAACTCAATTTATATTGTTAACATTTTGAAAATTTATGTTTTTCAGAGCAAGGAAAATAAAAAAGTATTACATTTATTAAAACAAAATATTTATCTTGAAAAAAATATCATATTTGGTTAAAAGTTATGTTACTCTAAAATATTTAATTTGGATGCACTTTAAACAAGAGTGAATTTTCTACAAGATTTTTTTTAAAGAGAATAATTAAAAGGGAAATTAGTTAAAATGCCACAAGTTTGACTTTGCTTTACCAAAATGCCACAAATCTCGTTCAGTTTGCAAAAATGCCACAAATTTTCGCGGTGGGCCCCGCGATCGCGGGACCACACCCACGTGTCACAAAGTTTCCGCCAAAAGTCCCGTGGAGCCCCCCAACTATGCCCGCGGTGACAAGTTTGGCCCCTGTCCCGCGGTGGTTCCCCGCGATAGGCCAAATTTTTTTTCATTTTTGGTTCTTTTGAGTGTACTGTTTTTGGATGAAAATGAAAATGTTTTTGGATGAAATTCAGTTTAGTTTCAAAAAATACAAACTGGACAAAAGAAACTTTAGCAAAACCAAGCTGCGTGAGCACGAGATTTTGGAGCTGCATTCGTGTCCGCAGTTCGCGCTCGCACACAAGTTCGACGATTTTAGCTTACGAAATCATCAATCGGCAACCCCTTGCGCGCGGGTAGGTGTTGGAGTAAAACCATGCAAGGAGCTTGTCAACTCCTCTCACTTCTTTGGTTATAAACCATTGAATTTTTACTCTCTCTTCCTATGTGGGACACCTTTCCACACCCAACTTGGTTTTTGCTAATTTTATCCAATTACTCAACTTTGAGCATCGATATCTCATTCACACATACTCCGTTTTGGACGCATTATATATCGTTTCGAAGCTCTCATATAGGAGAACATAAACCCACTAAGAGTTAATTATATATACCACATATATATATATATATATATATATATATTTAAATGTGTCGTAAGTTTAGTAAAAACCATATATGGAGACTGTGCATATCCATAGCTAGGTGTATATTAGTTTCTTGTCTTCTTGCACAAATTAATCCCCTGCAATACCTGATTCTGTCATATGTTTTATTGTGAATAGGTTTGGAATCACCTGGTGATTGGGATGACCACCATAGAGTTTTTGGTGTGGATGGTCAAAATATTCGGTTCATAGTAAGCATATTAACTATACCATTCATTTCTTTATGATCAATTGTCTTGTTGCAGTAGTTAACTATATTAACTATACCATTCATTGCAGGGGATTAATATTAACTATACCATTCATTGCAGGGGATTAATTTGTGCAAGAAGACAAGAAACTAATATACACCTAGCTATGGATACGCACAGTCTCCATATATGGTTTTTACTAAACTTACGACACATTTAAATATATATATATATATATATGTGGTATATATAATTAACTCTTAGTGGGTTTATGTTCTCCTATATGAGAGCTTCAAAACGATATATAATGCGTCCAAAACGGAGTATGTGTGAATGAGATATCGATGCTCAAACTTGAGTAATTGGATGAAATTAGCAAAAACCAAGTTGGGTGTGGGAAGGTGTCCCACATAGGAAGAGAGAGTAAAAATTCAATGGTTTATAACCAAAGAAGTGAGAGAAGTTGACAAGCTCCTTGCATGGTTTTACTCCAACACCTACCCGCGCGCATGGGGGGTGCTGATTGACGATTTCGTAAGCTAAAATCATCGAACTTGAGTGCGGACACGAATGCAACCCCAAAATCTCGTGATCACCCAGCTAAGTTTTGTTAAAATTTCTTTTGACCATTGAAACTGAACTGTATTTTCGTTTTTTTTCTTCTCATTTTCATCCAAAGACACAAGAACAGTACACGTGGAAAAAGGACCAAAAATGAAAATTTTTTGGCCTATCGCGGGCCCATCGCGGGGAACCACCGCGGGACAGGCCGAATCTTTGTGACACGCGGGATGGGCCCGCGATCGCGGGGCCCACTGCGGAAATTTGTGGCATTTTTCCAAACTGAACGAGATTTGTGGCATTTTGGTAAAACAAAGTCAAACTTGTGGCATTTTAATTAATTTCCCTAATTAAAAACATACTTTGAGTGAGATATGAATCAGGAAAAGTTGGGAAATTATTAGAAAATTTTGAAATGAGTTTTTTTTATGTGACTTAATCAAAATTACATCTCATCCACATCATCTCATTTAAGTCATGCAAGCAAATTAAAAAGGGGGTTAAGTAGTTATAAGGCCATGAGTAGCGCTCCGTAGAAGCCCTCAAGCCCTCAATGCCACATCAGCGCTACATCAGCTTTTCTCCTAACCCTCTCCTCAAGCCCTCAAGCCCTAAAGACCCGTAGCTCAAGCCCTCAAGCCCTCTTGCCACCTCATTTTTTTAATTCTTTTATTTATACATTTAATTATTTAACAACATAAAAATATTTATATATTTTTTAATAAATAAAAATAAGATAAATAATAAAAATAAAAATTCATATCATTCATTAAAAAATTAAAAATTACAAAATACAAAACACTACCAATTATGATATTTTTTAATTTGCTCTTTTCTCGCTACCGTAGCCATCAAAGCGGGGCCCGAAAGGTGATCATGCGGGGTTATGAAAAACTCGAAGTCTTTTTCAAATCGTTTTGCTCGTTCGATTTCTCGTTCGTGTTCCAACTTTTCTCGTTCGAGTTCGAGTTTTTTAATTTTGTACTCCATTGTATCATCAATCTTCTCGTTGAACGTCGTGAACAACTGAGTAATACTTTCGTTCGTATTCGACCCACTCGTATTACTCGTTGATGTTTTTTTTTGCCTTGTTTCTCCCGATGGGTCGTTGAAGTTGCTCGATGAAGTTGTCGTCATCGTCATCATTGGAAGGGTTGGTACGTTTTGAACCCCGCGATGAAGTTGTCGTCATCGTTGGAACTACTCCCCATTTTGGACATTTTTTGAGGACTTCCCAAGCTTGTTCGTGAGTGAAAGCAAACCCAAGTTGTGCTCGGTACCGTTCGTGTGCCGTTCGTGAAATGTCGGCCTCACTCATTCCGCTCCCTCTATTAGTGAGCAAGTTGTTGTAGATGCCGCCAAAAGAATTTATTCTTTTATTGAGGTCGTTGAACTTGGTGTTGAGTTGATGAGTTGTTCTATAATTTCCGCGACCCATTAAACTAAAGAACACTTGCCCGACACGGGTCCAAAAACTTTCTACATTTATGTAAATTCAAGTATAAGAATATTAACAAGAATAATAATAATATTAATAATATTAATAATAATAATAACAATAATAATAATAATAACAATAAAAATATTACCACCGGTTTGTGCGTTACCGATAACGGGGTCCTCCGAAACGTCAACCCACGCCGACACTAACGCGAGTTCCTCCTCTTTACTCCACATCTGTTTGGGGGCTCTATTTTCATATTGTTTGTTTTTTCCTTTTCTCGTTGGTCTCGGATTTGATGGTTCCGGGTTTGATGGTTGTGTGTAGATGGATTGTGGTGTGTGCGGGCTAGAATGTTGGGTTTCCGGAACAATGTCGTCGGCGAGATTGATTGCGGGTGAAGGAATATTGTAGTTGGCCGGAGTAAAACCTTGTTCAATCATACCGGGACGTGTAAGTTGGTAATAAGGAATTTGTTGCGGATATTGTTGCGAAAATTGTTGCGGATATTGTTGCGAAAATTGTGGCGGATTTTGTGGCGAAAATTGTTGCGAAAATTGTGGCGGAATTGGTTGCGAAAAGTGCGGATGATAACCTTGTTGTGCAAACGCTTGAAAACCAAGCTCCGGGTCTTCTTGCGGTTGCGGTGTATCCGGTCGGTTACGACGGGATGTAGGTGTTTTGTTTGGATTCATGATGAAATTTGAGAGAGTTTGAGAGAATTTGAGAGGGTTTAAGAGAGTTTGAGAGAGTTTTGTGTGAAAAATAATATGGGTTTGGATTAATATATATAGTGTGATTAAATTGAATTTTTTTTTTAAAATAGCCGTTGGCAACGGATTTATTTTCAAATTATTAAAAAAAATAAAAAAATAAAAAAAAAAATCACTCGGGTTCAACGGGTTTTGGAACCCGCATGCCAAGCCCGAGCCCTAAGCCCCCCCCCCCCCCCCCCGTACCACATCCCGCAACTGCCCGCACGAGCCCAAGCCAAGCCCGAGGGCGCTACTCATGGCCTAATGAGTATATTTTTCAAAGAATAATACCTGATAAAATTTAATTTAAAAGTACATTGTTATAATAAAAAAATTATAATCACTACTAAACAAACAGGAAATTCCGACGGAATATTAGTCAGAAAATTTCAGGCGGCGTTCCGACGGATTTTTGATGGACCATAAAAAAGTCAAATTACGTTGACTTCCGACGGAAATCCGCCGATGATATATATTTATTTTTAAAAAAAATCTCCCCATTTTCTGGAGGATTTCCGACGGTTTCAAAAATTAATATATAATTACTTATTTTTTAAATAAATAACGGAAAATTAATCATTATTTTCGACGGATTTTAATTAATTGTTTTAATTATTACAATCCGCTGGAAATAATTTCTATAATTTAAGAAAAAAAATTAATTATTTACGTCCGCTGGAAATACTTTCTAAAATTTTTAAAAAAATTAAATTTTATTCTCCGTCGGAAATAATTTTTATAATTTAAATAAATTATTGTCCGCTGGAAATAATTTCTATAACTTAAAAAATTAAATTTTTAACGTCTACCGGAAATAATTTCTTTAAATTTAAAAAAAAATTAATTTTTTTATAAAATTGTGTCATGTTGTAGTGAATTCTATAATAAAAGATTTATAAAAGTAAGTTGTTATTTCATGCATTTATTCATTTTTCACGATATATCTTGGAACCTTCTTTCTTTTCTCAAATCTCAGTGGCTATTTTGGTAAGTAAGCTAATAGGGTTCAACGTATTTTCACATGGTTTTAGAGTCATGATTTACTACTCTAGGAACCCGACACTCTGGGGCAATCTATACTTGTCTAAAAAAAATCTTGGAACCTTTTTTTTTCTTACATCTCAGTGGCTATTTCGGTAAGTAATCTAATAAGGTTCAACATGGTTTCAGAGTCATGATTTACTACTCTAGGGACCCGACACTCTAGGCCAATCTATACTTGTCTACCCCCCACCCCATCAATACTCTAGGATAATATGTGCCCATCTAGGTAGCCTCCGTTGGAGAGGGCGTTTTGGAGTCTCACATCGGCTAAACTTAGACCATTTCTCTTCAATATATGTTAGAAAATCCTCTCTTGAAGGGCTTTTTCAAGAGCAATTTAATGAGGTTCAACATATTCTCACATGGTAGTAGAGTCAATGTCTACCACTCTATGAACTCGACACTTTGGGGCAATCTATAACTGTCTACCTCCTCACCCATCTAGCCCCTTCTCAACACACTGGACACTATGTGTCCGTCTAACCTTTATTGGAACGGACGTGTTGGAGTACCACATCAACTAAACTTGATCAATTTCTTCATTGTATATGTTAGAACCTCACTCTCTTCCATTCTCAAAAAACATTTTTAAAAAGTAATTTGGTGGTTCCATATATTAAGAGGGATCATAAATTTGATATAAGAAGTTATACCAAGGTTTGGTGTGTTAGATTGGTAATTTTGGTAAAAACACACACTTATATATATATATATATATGTATATGTATATATAGAGAGTCTCCGTAAAATGCAAACCTTGCATTTGTTACACCCCTTACAAACCACAGTGTGCATATGTGCAGACTGGTTCTGCATATATGCATATGAATACGTGCAAGAATATACATATAATGGACATACATTTATATGGGACAATGCATATATGCAGAACCAGTCTGCACATATACAAACTGTGGTTTGTAAGGGGTGCAACAAATACATGGTTTGTATTTGATTTGTATCATATATATATATATATATATAGGGAAGGGTTCAATAGAGAAGTCCAAATATTTAGAGAAATAGAGAAGTGATCTTGGCCATTTATTCGGTCAAGATCGGCGGCTTTGACCGAGAAGCAGCGGATAATTACTCGTGTAGTCTGCACAAGATAGAGGGGTAGTTTCGTAAAAAATACACGGGTTGAGTTCATATATGAATCTATGTGATTCACATATGAACTATACGTTCATATATGAACCTTTGTAATTCACATATAAACTTTTTTTAACTAATTTATATATGAACTAGTTATAAAGAGTTCATATGTGAATTACAAAGGTTCATATATGAACGTATAGTTCATATGTGAATCATACAGATTCATATATGAACTCAGCCCGTGTTTTTTGTAAAAGTTACGAAATTTCCCTTCTATTTTTGGAACAACCGCAACTTTTTGACCAGTCAAAGCCGCAATTTTTAACCAGTCAAAGCCGCAACTTTTGACCAATTATAACCGATCTTGACCGAATAAATGGTCAAGATCACTTCTCTATTTCTCTAAATATTTGGACTTCTCTATTGAACCTAAGGCTATATATATATATATATATATATATATATATATATATATATATATTATAATGATAAAGAAGGTGAAACATGATTATATTGCCTCCTACAAACCATCTACTTTGATGCCTACAAAACTCACTGCACTGTTACAGACTTCCCGACAACCCTACTTTCATCAAAGAAACCTCATCCATACTTGGGAGTTGGGATACATCCACGATGAGAAACTAATTTTTTATTACAAAAGTTTATATTTTAATAATATAAAAATAACAAGTGATGGTTAAATATGATTTAAAAAGAGTGAAATGCCCAAGTTTGAGTACTCATTTGCTAAAATGTCTAAAATCTCTTCAATTTAACTAAAATACCTAAAAAATCTGTAACAATACCCCGTGATCACGAACTCATGAAAAAACCAAGCTTAGAGGACCAAACCAACAACATCGCAGACAAAAACTTCTCGGTCGCGGCCATCTGCATCAACGATTGCAACCTCCACATTCTCGATTGCGGGCTCTACCTACTCGATCGCAGACCAAATCAAGGATTTCAATCTCGATGGTGGACATTTCAGGCGTGTGAATGCAACTTTTTTTAGGAGTCTTCAATCGCGGGGTATCATCACGGATTTCTTGGGTATTTTGGTTAAATTATGGAGAGTTTGAGGATTTTGATAAGTCAAATTCAAACTTGGGCCATTTCGAGTAATTTCTCTTTAAAAAACCGATTAAAAAATAAAAAATAATATATTGATATAAATGTCAAATTAACTATTTTAAAGTTCTCAATTTTTTGTATAATCTCTTTTATTCAAAATTTTATTATGAAAATTAAATATTTTAGATTCAAAACGTTTTTTTTATAAAAGAATTAATTTTTTTAGTAATGAGGATATATGTATTTAATGAAAATGATGTAACTAAGGGGCCGTTTACCTAATCACTTATCCAGGTAAGTGCTTATCGGTAAAATTCAACTCTATCACCTACTTCCTAAGTAAGATTTTAGTCCACCAAAATGGCATCGTATGCTACAATTTAGCCGGTAAGCGTTAATCGTGGTAAGAGTCGTCGTACTCACTTACCGGGTAAGACTCTCGGTCCTTGCTTTTTACTCTCGGTCCTTGCTTCCGCTCTTACTGGGTAAGATTCTTGGTTCTTGCTATATTCATCCGGTAAACTAATATGACTTGGTAAGCACTTACCCGGATAAGCGTTTTGTAAACGGCCCCTAAATATCCTTTCTAAAACGAAAGGGTATCCTTCGATGCACAAGTAATAATTAAATCATTATAATATTATTGATTTTGGTACATCAATTATTGTTTTTATTTTTATATAATAAGGTTTTTTTGTTAAAATATGGTCATCTAAATAACTGTGAGATATTTAAAACTCAATCATAACTATTTTATACATATATATATATATATATATAGAGGGGTGGATTCAAATGAAAACTCAAATTCAATTGTGAACATGAGGACAAGTCACAATCATTGATCAAGATTTGTAAAACTAATCAATGGTTAAAACTTAATGAAACCAATTGAGAAGTGATTAAGAACAAATATGGAAAATTGAATAGCGCCTACCATCTTTGACTTTTTATTTTCTTTTTTAATCAAAAAACTTTTACCCCCTTAAAGTTTAAAATGAATTATCTAAAAAATTAATAATATTTTAATCAAACAAATTACATCAAAAAAACGAGAATTTCGTGCTCTTCGATATGACATCCATCTCGATATAGTTTTTTCTTCATTTTAACCGTTTTTACGTGAAATACTATGTATGTGTTATATTCAATATGAATATGTATGCACGTTTCCTGCTGCCCATATTCAGTATGAATAACAAAGGTGAACGTTCATTCACTATTCATGACGAATAACGCAGTATTCAAAATGAATAATACAACATTCAGGATGAATAATACACGAATTCCTGATTAATGTATTATTAAACATGAATCATATATTATTCACCTTGAATGTTGTATTATTCATCCCGAATGATACATTATTCATGATGAATAATATATAAATGACCCGTGAAGGTGTGAACACATGACGCACTCTCTTTTGTTTTTTGATTCACAACCGAGACTTGGTTTTATTCTTTATGAATATGTATGCACATCTCCAGGTGTCCCCATTCAGTATGAATAATAAAGGTGAACGTTCATTCACTATTCATGATGAATAATACAATATTCAGGATGAATAATACAGTATTCAGTATGAATAATACATCATTCAGGATGAATAATACACGAATTCATGAATCGTGTATTATTCATACTGAATGATACATTATTCATGAAGAATAATACATGAGTGACCCGTGAAGGTGTGGAGACTTGACACTCTCTTTCGTTCCTTGGTTCACAATCGAAACTCGATAGGTTCCCGATTTATCTCGATGGGTGTCGGGTTACGGTAATGAAGAACACGATGCCTTAGGACGTTGAAGAAAATGTTGTAGAAGGTGATGTCGAGTTACGGACTTACGGCGTCGAGATGTTGTAAACACTTGAACGTACATAAATATTCATAATGAATATAACAAATATATGACATTTCACGTAAAAACGGTTTAAAACAACAAAAAAACTATATCGAGATGGATGTCATATCGAAGAGCACGGAATTCTCGTTTTTTTGATGTAATTTGTTTGATTAAAATATTAGTAATTTTTAAGATAATTTATTTTAAACTTTAAGGGGGGTAAAAGTTTTTAATTAAAAAAGAAAATAAAAAGTCAAATATGGTAAGCACGAGTTTAAATTATCTTACTTTTTTACCCCTAATCATCTCAATTAATAATTTCAATTAAAAACTCTATTTAATATGAATCATTGGATCAATAGAGATGAAAGAGCCAAGATCCGTCATCACGTTCACAATTGAATTTGAGTTTTCATTTGAACTTCTCTCTCTCTCTCTCTATATATATATATATATATATATATATATATATATATATATATATTGTTTTGGAAAAATAATGTCATTCAAATAAAATAACATTATGAGTCAAACCACACGAGTTGCACGGAGAATATCATTACTTTTTATCAAGGTTCTAAATAGTGCGAGGCGTGGCGTGGCGGCGAGGCCAAGCCTTAAGCCTTAGGAGCCACGGCGAGGCCAGGACGTTTATCAAGGCGTGACTTATGGCGGCAAATCTCTATATCATATATACTGTTGTATATAAAAGTATATGTTTTGTACTATTACTCGACGAGTTAATGATAATAAACAAGTTAAACTACGTTATATATATTAAAAACTAGGTTTGAACCGTGTATTACACGGGATAATTTGAAAAAATTAAATCATGCTAGAAAACTTATCAACTGTTATGAAAGATTAATTTAAAGTGAATTGACGGGAAGCATACCAATTTGACTTTAAAAATATTATTAACTAACCATCTGTTGAAAACTGATATTATGTAGTTCAATTAAAATTAGAGGAAATAATATAATCATGATTAAGTATAAATAATTAAATATACTATACTAAAGTATTTGCATATTTATATTTTTGAAAAAGGTTCGAACTCATAATCTAAAAGTCAGTTGATAAGTGATACTTTTTTTCCAAGTAATTAAATCTATTATGATAATTTTAAGGGTGTTTCGTTGACAGAATGAAATTTGATAGAATTGTAATTTGTCGAAGGAATTCGACTTTGAAGTAAAAGTTGATATGAAATTGCAAAAAGAAAATCACGATAATTTAGTGATTATTTGTATCAAATCTCATACTAATTTCAACAAATCCCATACTAACCACGACACATTAATTCGTATATATTTATGATATTTAATAATATAATTAAATCCAAAAACATTCAATACTGGGCTCATTTCGAAGGTATTGACGAAACGATTACAATGGTATAATTTGTAAAAAATAGAAATGTTTTTTAATGCATTTTAGTTCATATACATTATTTATGTTAATATGATAAGAGTCTAAAATGAAAAATAAAAAAGTAAGGGATTAAAAGTAAACTACATACCTAATTATAAGGGTAGTAAATGTAACGTATAAATTAAAAAAATTGATATAAGGAGAGATTTAAGGAGGAGTGAATGTGGGTGTGCTAAATGAACTTATAATGTAAACTGCGTCAAGATACACACTACTAAACAAAAACAGTTTTCCGGCGGATTTTCCGCCTGAAATTTTCCGGCGGAAATTAAAAAAGTCAAAATTCATTGACTTCCGCCGAAAATCCGCCGAAAAATCCCCAAAAAAATATTTTTTTAATTTTGTTTTAAAAAACTCGACAATATTTCGGTGGATTTTCGGTGGAATATAATTAATTATTTGTAAATTAAAATCCGCCGGAACTTTTATAATTAGTTAAAAAAAAATTCACATCCGCCGGAACTTTTATAATTAGTTAAAAAATAATTAAAAAAATTCACATCCGCCTGAAATCCGCCGGAAATATTATAATTAGTTAAAAAATAATTAAAAGATAGAAAAAAAATTCACATCCGCCGGAAATATTATAATTAGTTAAAAAATAATTAAAAAATAGAAAAAAAATTCACATCCGCCGGAACTTTTATAATTAGTTAAAAAATAATTTAAAAAAATTCACATCCGCCGGAAATATTATAATTAGTTAAAAAATAATTAAAAAATAGAAAAAAAATTCACATCCGCCGGAAATATTATAATTAGTTAAAAAATAATTATAAAATAGAAATAAAATTCACAGCCGCCGGTAATCCGCCGGAACTTTTATAATTAGTTAAAAAATAAAAAAAAATAAAAAAAAAATTCATATCCGTCGGGCTTAACAGTTTGTTTTAGGCTTTAATGAATCGTATTGGACTTTAATTGACCGTTGTGGGCTTATGGAACGGTTTTGCCAAATGGATCTGACAGGGTTTATTGGATCCAAATGGCCATTAATGGATCCTATTGGGGTTTCAATGATCTACTAGGTGTTTAATCAACTCAATTGAACTGTAATGGGTTTATTTGTGGTTTAATATATTCTTTTAAGCTTTAATGGATCGTACCATGCTATAATGGACCGTATTGTGCTTCAATGGACCGTTATGGGCTTATGGAACGGATTGGGTTTTAATGGACTGTATTGGGCATTTATGGAACGTATTGGGCTTTAATGGACCGTATTGGCCTTTAATTGATCATTTGGGCTTCAATGGACCGTTATGGGCTTAACAGACCATTATGGGCTTTAATGGGACGTATTGGGCTTTAATGGACCGTATTGGCCTTTAATTGATCATTTGGGCTTCAATGGGCCGTTATGGGCTTAACAGACCATTATGGGCTTTTATGGAACGTATTGGGCTTTAATGGACCGTATTGGCCTTCATTGATCATTTGGGCTTCAATGGGCCGTTATGGGCTTAACAGACCATTATGGGCTTTAATGGGACGTATTGGGCTTTAATGAATCATATTGGGCTTTAATTGACCATTATGGGCTTATGGAACGATTTTGGCTTCAATAGACTGTATTAGGCTGTCAAATGGATCTGACAGGGTTTATTGGATCCAAATGAGATTTCGATGCTATAATATATATTAATAATAATATATTAATGATAATAATAATAATAATAATAATATATTAATAACTAATAATAATAATATTTTTAATAATAATAATAATAATAACTAATAGATATTAATAATAATAATATTAATATATATTAATAATAATTATAATAATAATAATATTAATATATATTAATAATAATTATAATAATAATAATATATTAATAACTAATACATATTAATAAATAATATATAATATATAATAATATATTAATGATAATAATAATAACTAATACATATTAATAAATAAATTTAGTTTTGAAATCTTGAAAATTTATTTTCCGGCGGCATAATCCGCCGGAATTCCGCCGAAACCCTTATAACAACTCTGATCATATAAACCCTAGCTAAAATCGTGAGTCTCCATTCTCCATCTCGCAAGAACACTTCATCCCCTCTGCTCCATCTCGCAAGAACGACTTCATCCCCTCTGCTCCATCTCGTCGATTTCAGGTACGATTTACCCTTCTCTTCTTCTCCATCTCGTCGATTTCATGGTCAATTTCTCTTGCTATTGTCTTCTCCATCTCTCCGATTTTTCTACAATCTCCATTTTCTTGAAAACCCTGAAATTTTCATCTTCTGAAAAACCCTGAAATTTTATGAATTCATCTTCTGAAAACCCTGAAATTTTCTTGATGTATATATATATATATATATATATGTATGTATGCGACTGAAATTTCCTGGATATATGCGATTGAAATTTCCTGTTGAAACAATATATATATATATATATATAAAAATAAAAATTTCCTGTTAATATATATATATATATATATATATATTGTTGATATATGAGATTGAAACAGTATATATATAGAAATTGAAATTTGCTATTGATGTATGCGATTGAAATTTCCTGTTGAAACAATATATTAATATAGTTAATATAAATATATATATATATATATATATATATATATATATATATTGTTGATATATGAGATTGAAACAGTATATGTATAGAAATTGAAATTTCCATCTCCATCTCTGCTCGTTTTTTGGTCTGTTCGAAATCGATTGCTTTCTTACGAAATTTGTTCAGAAGGTGTCTTATGAAATATGTCTCTTTGCATTTGGCTTTTGGGATTATTGACATTTTGAATTGTAGTGTTAATGTATTAATTTTGTGAATGGTGATTGAAATACTGTAACTTTTTTTTGCCATTTATTCACTAATATTACATAAGTTCTTGAAATAAATAGGTTATAAACTTATAATACAGTGACACAATTACTTTAAATATTTTTAACTTGGATTGATTTATTTATGGGTTTCTTAATCAGTTCAAGAACGTATATATGTCATGATTTTTAAATCATTCTTGTAAATGTTTTGTATTTATAACACAAAGGACTTGAAGTTGAAGCATATAGGCTAAAATATTGTTTCAGAGGTATGTGTTATTTAACAGTTAACATTTAACAATGCAAGTTATGAATGGACTTTTTTCTAATATGTGTATATATATTATATGTATATAAAATGTAAGTTATAAATGAACTTTTTTTTCTAATACGTGTATATATTATGTGTTTGTAGCTATGTCGACTAATGCAGATAGAGGATGGATGTATAAACGAGTAAATAGGAGTGGTGAAATAAATTCTGTTTTTAGATGTGAAGTTGAACGATTTTTGGATTTTGCTTTCACATATGAGCAATCTGTTCTACCGAGAGGCATAGATGAGGGGGTAACATTATTTACAAAATGTCCTTGTAAGAAATGTAAACTTAAAAAGTATAAAATTAGAGATGAGGTTCATTTAGACTTATTAAGAACATGATTCATGCTTTCTTATACTCACTGGTATGCACACGGCGAAATAGAACCCTTAGTTCAACAGGCAATAGTAGACGAAGATTATTCTGAGGTTGACGGTGTTCAACAAATGGTGATGGACCAAAATATTCCCGGTACATCAAGTACGTGGGAGGAACAAGAACCGAATCAACCCAATATTCAAATGCACATGGTTTGATACAGTTAACGGGGTCCGAGTTCACCCAAAGCATAATCTCGTGGACGTCAAACACAGATCAAGACTTCGTTCAGACGACCCTTTTATCCTAGCATCGCAATCTGAACAAGTCTATTATGTGCCATATCCATCGAAGGAATTAAAAGATTGGTGGTCTGTGGTGAAGACAAAGCCTAGAGGGGTCTATGACTTGGCATCAAGTACACTTGAAGTATCGGAAGTTGAAAATGTGGATGGGGAACAGTTTTTCCAAGAAGATGATAGAATTGCACCCACAGTTGGAAACGAAGACGTCGATGAACCCATCCGTCTTAACACGGTTGGATAGGGCATCGAAATCTCCAATGACGGTCGCGACTTCTGGCATATTGACGAGAGTGGTGACGAAGAGGACGAGTTCCAAGACTCGGGTAGTGACTCTGACGAAGAAGAACCTGACTTGTCTGATCACTCATCTGATGAATAAATACTATGTTAATCTTAGACGTAGTAAACTTTGTCTAATTGTTTCCATGTTTTGCTATCTGTTTTGTCACATTTACAAAGTTATCTATTGATTTGTGACCATGTTTACCTATCTAACAATTTGTTGTAAACTTGAATTATTGTTGTATGTTTTCTAACGTTGCTTTGTAGACAATGCCGCGTACCCCGGGATCCGGACGAGGTAGTTCTAGTCGAGGTACTGGCGGAGCCTCCAGTAGCGGTTCGGCACATCCAGAGGCAGAGTCTGGATATGATGACGGTGCCAGTGATATTCCGCAGCAGGTCCCGGCTCCGTCGGAGAGGAGGATGATTGCTCCACGCTCTACAGAATCAATGGAGTAAATTCATTTCTATTAACTTATTGATCAAATTAATTGTTCTTTGTATTGATATTAATTAATTTCATTATGTAGGTTTGATTATGATCGAGCGAGCCGAGTTGCGACGAGCATTAATCTGCGATACACTATCGGGGCATGTCGCACTTGGTCCCACATCCCTCTTTCTACTCGGAACCAAATGTTTGAGAAGTTCCAGGTTCGTAGTGTATATTTAAGTAATTAAATCCTTGGTAGTATTCTTGTAAACTTAAAAATAACTAAACATGTATGTTCAGCAATACTTCCAATGGGACCCGACGTTGGACTCTCTAATGCGTCAAATTTGGGAGAGGAAATCTGGGAAATGCCACAATGACAATCTTTCATATGCACGAAATAGAGCCATCCGTATGTGCAACAAGAATGGTCGTCGTTATGATGAGAACGACCCAAATAGAGACATGGACTTGTTGCGGCCGTTCAATCCCCCCTGTTAGATGCGAATCAGTGGAACGCAATGATCGATGCCTGGAACTCCGATCATTGGAAGTCGATTTCAGTGACGGCACGCTCGAACCGGATGACTGAGATTGATGGAGAAATATCGAAGCACACTAATGGCTCGATTTCTTTCGGGGAGACAGCTTCAAGATTGGTATGACCTTCAGATGTTATAATTAACCAATTGCGTTATTAGTTTGTTGCTTGCTGAACATGTTATAATTCGCCATTGTTTGTATTATTTGATCTTTGCAGACGAGAGCAAAAGGAGGCGTGCCACCGTCGGGTATTGAGCTCTTCGACCATACCCATAAGAAGAAGAAGAAGAAGCAGCGGTCGGGAGCGAATAACACATCTTCCGAATCCGAGGAGTATGTGACAACGCTGTGTAGCCGTTTTGCGGTAAGTATTTTTTGACCAAGACTTTACAATATCTACATAGTTTGTGTTTAACTATAAACATTATAACTAGGTAACTAGCTATCTTATATATCTAGTTTGGGTTGCCATTTGTTGGGCAAACGTTAGGATTGTTTAACTTTAAGCTTTATAATTGTTTTGTTATATATCTTGCCGTTAATATCTATCTAGTTTGGATTGCCATTTGTTGGGCAAACATTAGGATTGTTTAACTTTTAGCTTTATAATTGTTTTGTTATATATCTTGCCGTTAATATCTATCTAGTTCGGGTTGCCATTTGTTGGGCAAACATTAGGATTGTTGTTTAACAGGAAAATGGAAACGTCCTATTTACAGTCGTTATGCTGTCGAAATTGACTTGTATAATTTTGTAAAAACCACAGGGTGGGTATCGGGCGGGCACCATAGAGAGATACGGCGAGGACCTTGCCAATCATCCGTCACTTGATACCCAGTTATAGCATGACGTGACCGGGGGAACGAAGAAAGGTCGTTCGTTTGGGTTTGGAAACCATCTAGATCCCAATGCGATCTTGGGTGGGTCATCTTCGACAAGTGGTGCGTCGTCTTCCTCCCAGCAGGTGTGTACCAGTTTTTTTTCATTAAATGATGTTTATCAATTTGATTTTTAATTCATATTAAATATTCTAATGTCTTTTTTATTTTGTAGCACATCGTTGAGACCTTAATGAGCCAAGTGCAAGAGTTGAAGGCACAAGAGAAGGAACGTCGGGTAGAGGATGAGAGACGTCGGGAAGAGGATCAGAGACATCGGGAAGAAGATGCGAGACGTCGGGAAGAGGATCAGAGACGTGAAGAGGTCCGTCGTTTGGAACGAGCACAATATGAAGAGATGTGCGAGTTGGTCAGAAGTCTCAGTCAAAGTACGCCGCGTCCGCGTCCGCCTCCATAGTGATGTGAAACTTTTATAATTGTGTTTTGTGTTATTTGAACGAATTTGGAACAACGATTTGGTCGTTTTGGCCCGAACAATGTATTGGGCGTTTTAATTTATGATATATAGCATTTTAGCAGATTATACAATTTTTAGCAGTTTTCAGCTGATTCCATGAAAAAAATAAATTTTAAATTAATAAAATAAATAATTAAAAATATATTAAATTATTTTCGGCGGAATTTTCCGTCCGAAATCCGCCGAAAATAGTTGCCGAAATTATTATTATTTTTAATTGATAAATAAATAAATAAATATATTTCAGGCGGAAAAATCCGCCGAAAATCCGCCGAAATATTTGCCGAAATTATTATTTTTTATTAATTGATAAATAAATAAATATATTTCAGGCGGAAAAATCCGCCGAAAATATATCTCTGATTATCTTGTTAATTAAGACTTCGTTAATTATTTCTACTTTTTTCCGACGGATTATTCCGCCGAAACGTCCGCCGAAAACAAACTATCCGCCGAAAATTCCGCCGAAAACGGGCCATCTCGGCGCCCATTTATCCGGCGACCGCATCCGCCGAAAAATCCGCCGAAATTAGCCATTTCCGGCGGATTTCCGACGGATTTTTCCGCCAGAAATCTGCTTCTGTTTAGTAGTGACATGTTTAGGCGGGAAAATACAGAAGTCAGCACACCAGAAGACGACACGTGGCATGCTAGTTACTTATTTATTATATGTATAGACTAGAAAATAAGACATTAAAAACGTAAAGAAAAATCGAATATCACGTCACAAAAGACCGCACATTAGGCCATGGCGTGCCACAAACGTAGCGTGGCGTGAGACCCAAGCCTTAAGCCACGACGTGCCATGGCGGCTGTTGCGGCGAGCCTTTTAGAACAGTGCTTTTTATACATACCACTCTACTCTAATCTATCAACTTTTCACCAATGTAAGATATCAAAAATTCGACCACAATTCATCAGTACATCTATACTCAATTTGTCACCTCAATTCTTTTTTGTTCTTCTTTTAATATATATTGATTTATTGAGCTTGTATTTAATTTGCATTTTATACATACATACATACATACATACATACATACATACATACATACATACATACATACATACATACATACATATGATGGGTTTCGGTGAGAAGTTGAGGTTAACGTGAGAAGTGTGGGAAGTGGTTATCAACCGTTGGATGAGAAATGGATGCATATTAGGATGAGATGCACCGAGATAAAATGCACCAAGATGCATTAGATCAATTCTCTTATAGAACACAACTAATAGGAGGGCATGCGATTAAAAGTGATCAAATGTTCAGATCCACTTGTCACATTAACCTCAACTTCTCACATGATCCTTCACCTATACATATAGAGTTGGTCCCGATGAAAATAAAGGTTACGGTGAGAAGATGAGAACAAAACATTCTTTCTATACCTTTAACTACCTTTATTTTCTATTTTTATCATCATGACCTAAAATTAACAAATTCATTCATGAGAAAGTGAATAAATGTATGTAAAAGTTTGTGAAAGTAACTATAAATGAAGATAAAGCTAAATGAAGTTAGTTGAAGGTAGTAGAAGGAAAATGAAGTTTGATTAAAAAGTTAACTCATCAAAAGGCTCTAAATATTATCACCATAACTGTTATTCTCACATGATATCACACACACACACACACATATATATATATATATATATATATAGAGAGAGAGAGAGAGAGAGAGAGAGAAACGATCATTTACAAAGTACCCATATCATACAAACCAAAATCAACCAATCACAAAAATTTGATGTTTTTTTGTTGTTTTCAATCTGAGGGATTATTTCGTTATTTTGACGTTGATGGTTAAGTAAGGCAATTA
Source organism: Saussurea involucrata (assembly GCA_033807775.1). Classification (NCBI taxonomy): domain Eukaryota; kingdom Viridiplantae; phylum Streptophyta; class Magnoliopsida; order Asterales; family Asteraceae; genus Saussurea; species Saussurea involucrata. Next base: position 31,926,272 of record CM066325.1, on the reverse strand, counting down.
ACAACTCATTTGTTTTTTGCATTTAATGTATATGTTAGTTATCCCTCCATTTATTTATGGGATGTAGATAGTTTTAATTTCGGCAACTGTCTTTTGATCAAGATAATAAATAGTTTTTCCTTATCGATCATTCTTTTATGAATGGTGGGCTTAATTGACAATTATGTTGTCAAGTGCCATTGATGAAACATGACATGAAACAGTTTATGAAACAATGTAGTGCAATGAATCAATGTTCATCGATGAATCAGGTCATGACATAGGTGATGAAACATGTCATGAATCAATGTTTAGTGATGACACATGTGATTGAACATGTCATGAATCAATGTCCAGTGATGAAATGTAGAAAGATATAACACTATAGTATTAACAATTACTTACACTATTACAAACGAAAGAAGATACAAAGAACTTGTAACCCTAACCCTAATAACTCTAACTCTAGTAAGATACTAGAGAGAAAGACTAGAGAGAAATGAGAGTGAAATGTAAGTAGAAAACTCGTCTGAATGAGATGAAACAACACTTTAAATATCATCATATCCAAGTTTCATTCCAGCCCCTCAACAATTTACGATTCCAGCCCTTGCAGTTGTAGTTTAAGACTCCGCTACCCTTCAGCATTGTAATACAGTGAGGCGCAGTCCTTATTTTCCAGCTCTTAAACCCTTCAGTCCCTCTTTATTCATTTATTACACACACTACCCTGAAACTATAAAACATTTCAAGTTAACAACCTTTTTAAATAATAAATGTCAAGATTATAGTTTTAAACACATCTTTTAATACCCTTCCTTAATCTTGACATTTGAACAAATCTATCATTTTCAATTTGTTACACAAATAATCATGCTGATGTAAAGAAAGAGACTTTGTAAAAATATCAGCTGCATTTTCTAAAGAATCAACTTTAACAGTTTTCAAAACACCACTAGTCACTTTATTTCTCACTTGGTGAACATCGATCTCTATATGTTTTGTTTTCTCATGGAAAACTGGATTGTTTGCAATCTGTATTGCAGACTTATTATCACACAAAATATTTACAGGAAGTAAATCTGTGATATTAAGACTAGACAGAATCTCCAGAACCCAAAGTATTTCACAAGTGGTAGACGCCATGGCTCGATATTCAGATTCAGCTGAAGACCGAGACACAACAGTTTGCTTTTTACTTTTCCAAGAAATAAGACAATTTCCTAGAAATAAACAATACCCAGTTACAGACCTACGAGTAGATAAACATTTACCCCAATCTGCGTCCACGTATGCTGACAGTTTAAAACAATCTGAAACAGAAAATGAAATACCTTTACCTGGAGACTTTTTTAGATATCGCAGAACTCTAAGGGCCAAATTCAGATGAGAACGCCGAGGCGCATGCATGAATTGGCTAAGACAATGCACTGCAAAAGCAATGTCCGGTCTAGTTGCTAACAAATAAATGAGTCGTCCAATTAACCGTTGAAAACCAGATATATCAATTAATAAAGAATCAGAAGAGGAACTAGTTGATTCAGTTACTATCAAATTCATATCCATTGGAGTATTAATAGTCTTACAACCTAAATACCTAAAATCATTCAATAGTTCCAAACAATACTTTCTTTGGCTCATACACAAGCCATCTTTTGATTTTAAAATTTCAATTCCTAAAAAGAACTGTAAATCTCCAAGATCTTTGATCATAAAATTTGTTTGCAAGTGTTTTTTCACTCTATGAATCTCACTATTATTATTTCTAGTTATAACAATATCATCTACATATACAAGTAGAATAATAAAAGTATTTCCAGATTTAAGAGTGAACAAAGAATAATCACTACTATTTTGATTAAAACCAAAATCAAATAAGCAACTAGACAACTTCTCGTACCACTGACGAGGAGCCTGTTTTAAACCATACAGAGATTTCACAAGCTTGCAAACATGATTATCATCATTAGAAAAATAACCTTCGGAAAGAGTCATGTAGACTTCTTCCGTCAAGTCACCATACAAAAACGCATTGTTTACGTCAAGTTGATGCAAAGGCCAATTAAACTGAACATACAAAGCTATAACACATCTAACCGTTACCATTTTAACAACGGGAGAGAAGGTTTCTTCGTAATCAAGACCTTCTCTTTGACTATAGCCTTTGGCCACTAATCTAGCCTTATATCGTTCTATTTCGCCAGTAGATTTATATTTAATCTTAAAAATCCATTTACAGCCAATAGGTTTTCTTCCTGGTGGAAGGTCAGTTATAACCCAAGTACCATTCCTATTAAGGGCCTCCATTTCATTATTCATTGCAATTACCCAATTTGGATCTTTGCAAGCTTCAGAAAAACTACTTGGTTCAATAGACTTATTTAGATTTGACACAAAACAAAAATTTTCTTTTGTAAGATGAGAGTAATTAACTACCCTTTCAATACCATATTTTACTTTGCCTTCAACTACAAAGTCATCAAATTTCCGGGGAAACTGAGGAATTCTACTAGACTGTCTTATAGATTGAGGAGAAGAATTTGATAGATTTTGACCCTCAGGAGGGGAGTCTACAACAACATGAGTATCATGCTCAATATCAGTTTCTAGATTTCCTTGATTCCTAGCAGACAAGGTAGTGTCAACACCAGTTAATTGATTATCAACATTACCTATACTACCAGAGGAATCAGGGTGATTATCTTGAGTTGTAGAACGAGCCCTAAATTCCTCATTGGGCAGGTTATCAGATAGATCATCAGTAGAACTAGTAACATTATCAAAGAAATTCAAAGTATTCAAAATTTCAGAGTAGGATTCCAGATTTTCACTCATTTTGAATGGAAACACATTTTCGTAAAAAGTTACATCTCTAGATACTAAGTATTGTTTAGTATCTAGGTTGTAAAGTCTATAGCCTTTCTTGTTATTTGAATATCCAAGCAAAACACATCTTTCAGCCTTAGAGCTGAACTTATCAAAGTTATTTTGTTTCACTGCAAAGCAAAGACATCCAAAATTTCTTAAATGAGTGAGAACCGGAGGAAAACCATAGACAATCTCATAAGGACTTTTACCATTCAGAATAGAGGATGGAGTTCTGTTAATCAGATAGGTGGCTGTGAGAATACACTCAGACCACATGTACAGTGGAACTCCACCCTGAAACATTAAAGCCCTAGCCACATTTAGTAAGTGTCGGTGTTTACGCTCCACTACTCCATTCTGTTGTGGAGTGTAGACACAGGTTGTTTGATGAACAATGCCATGAGAATTAAAGAAATTTGAAACTTTGTGATTTAAAAACTCAGTTCCATTGTCGCTCCTAACTGTTTTAATGGTTTTGTTAAACTGAGTGTGAATGAGTTTGAAAAGAGAGACAATATTGTCATAAACTTCATCCTTCCCTTTTAAAAGATAAACCCAAACTGATCTGGAGAAATCATCCACAACAGTTAAGAAGTATTTAAAACCATCCTTACTAGATACTTTATACGGACCCCAAACATCTAGGTGAATTAACTCTCCTATTTCTGTTGACTTATGATCACTAAGATCAAACTTTGTACGAGACTGTTTTGCCTTGTGACAAATTTCACAAGGAGAAGAAGAGCCTAGTTTTATGTTTAACCTTTCTTTTAAAACATTTAATACTGGGTCAGCTGGATGTCCTAACCTACTATGCCATAGCTGATATGATATGTAACAACTAATGGTAGAGTTAGAACAAGTAGACTTACCATTATGCAAATTAAAGAGATATAGGCCTCCAGCCTCATTACCAATCCCCATCAACCTCGTTCGTTGACAGTCCTAGATGTAACATTTATGCTCATCAAAGCAAATAAACACTTTATTATCTCTAGCTAACTTGTGAACAGACAACAGATCCACATTAAAATCAGGAACAATTAAGACATCAAACAGAACCAATTCCTCAATGAGTTTCATGTTCCCAATTTTATTTATTTTTGCTTTGGATCCATTAGGGTGATTAACAATGAGATTCAAATCTGACACATCTACAATATTGTGTAAAGCCCGTGTCTCGGTACGTTTATTAATTAATTTTAATAATTTAGGATGTTTACCTTTAATTGTTTTTGGTTAGTGGTTTGGTGTCAAAAAGGACCAAAAATGTTAGCTTAAGTGTCTTTTTGTGTAGATTGTGAGATAAGGTGTAATGGAGGGGCCATTGTGCAAATCTTGGAAACTTGTGCATGGGTCTCGGCCCATGGATGAAACCCATTCTCGTTCTTTTCTTTTTCTTGTAATCCAAGTAAACCAAACCATCACAAAACAACCCTACAACCCTTTCTTTTCTCCTTGTGGTGCGGCCGAGAAAGTGAGAAACGAAGAGGGAGAGATCGAGAGAAGGAGAGAGAGGAGAAGAAAGAACCAGCGGCAGCCACCCTCGCCGCCGCTGCTGCTGTCGCCGGAGACCGCCACCACCCGCTGTCGTCGGAGGGATCGAGAGAGAGAGAGGTTTGGTTGTGGTGGTGAGACGTCGTCGTGAGGTAAGTAACTCTCTCGTTCGTCTCGTTTCTTTTCCTTTTTCCTTTTCGTTTTTCCGGCGAGACCATCACCGCCGCACGCCGTCGCTACGGTGGCTGTGGGTGGAGGGCGGTGGCAGTGGGTAACACTCTTAGCGTAAATCCCGAATCGATTAAGCCTTGAACCGTTTTTATAAATCGTCATTCTATGTAAATTCTAAGTGCGCTGTCCAGTTTTCGTTTGATCATAAATTTTCTGTTGTAACTCCGTTGGAGCCGAAACTGGCGCCCACGGTTCAAGTTCGGGGTCGGGCACGTTTTCCGTGTTTTAGCGGAAAACTGGTTCGGTCTCTAACTGGACGAAAAAGTGGTCGCAAGTTCGGTGATTCGTCATTTTATGTGTAAAATTCTGGAATCTGCTACTGTTTTGTGTAGACCATAACTTTCTGCTCGTAACTCGTTTTGAGGTGAAATTGGTGCCCAAAGTTCCCTAATCGAGTGGGGAAGGTTTTTCGTGTTTTGCCGAAAGTCTGATTAAGCCCGTAGCTAGGCTGTATTGGGCTATTTGTTCAGGCTGGACCGAAAACTGGCAGTTTTGGTAACCGTTCGTATTTAATTCATAGTTAATTGTAGAAAAATCGTTAGGAGGCGTATAATATGTCCTTGGAACCCTAACTCAAAGACTTTCTGGTCATGAAATAATATTGGGAACTTTCTGGGTTTAAAGGGGTCGAAACCGGTCCCGAACAGACCTGTTTTGTGAGAACGGAAATTAGTTTTAGTGACGGTTTAAGCGTGTGTCGTGTCATAGGGTCCGAGTCTCGTATTGACACGTTTTAACATGCGTTTAGGTGCTGGGAAGTGACCGTATTTGCGAAGCTTGAATTGTGTTGTTAAGCTAGGCGCGCATTCGAGGTGAGTTCTCTCACTATACTTAATATCGGTTGTTTTATCATTGTTGTAGTACGTGTGTGGTAGCTTTATGTGATTGTGTTGTGGGACTAGATAGTGGGGTGTCTAGTTGATACTATGTTGCCATGTTAACTCGGTGGGACCGAGGGTCCGGCGGGGCCGGAGGTTTTATACGCGGGGCGTAGAGACTCGGTGGGACCGGGGATTCGGCGGGGCCGAAGATGTTATCATGTGGTCGGTGGGACCGACTTGTGCCTTTTAGGTGGGTGGTTGTGGATATACATGTTTATGATTTGTTCGTAGACCTGTATGATCGTTCATGTGTCACTATCTGTTGTAGGGGTAGTGTGGAATAACTGTATTATTTATGGTGTTTGAATTCACTAAGCTTCGTGCTTACCCTTTCCCAATAAATTGTGGTTTCAGGTGCGAGTGGCTCTAAGGCGTGACGGGTACACACTGGCGCGCGAGGAGAGCTGGTTGCTTTATGGTTTTAATAATTAAACGTTTATTCCGCTGGTTTTATTTTACAAAGATATTAATTAGGTGTTTGCAAACGAAACTTTGGGATCATTTAATGAGTTGTTATAAATGAAATGTTTAATTTAAAATTTAAAATTTGCTTGTAATTTTTGGGACGTTACATATTGCTAAGGCTACTGATAGATGAAGTCATATGTTGAGTAGCCCCAGAATCAATAATCCAACTAGGTGTAGAAGAGAGTGACATACCTGCCATATTGGCGGAAGCCACACTAGAGGTGTTGGACTCAAGAAGGGTCAGAAGTTTAGAAACTTGCTCTTGAGTCAGATGTTGAGAGGGAGAGGATCCTTGGAGTCCAGAAGAAGGGAGACTAGTATTCGGAGTTCTAGATGTCTCTACATTGTTAGAAGAGGGTCTGAAATTGCCATTTACATTTGGTTTTCTTTGAAAATCCTTAAGAGGAAATCCGATGAGTTTGTAACACCTTTCTATGGTGTGGCCAATCATGCCACAATATTTACATAACAGATTTGGATTTGGAGGTCTTATAGGTTTTCGTTTATTTTCAGAAGTTTTACCAAAAAAGGCAAATGATTGAGTTTTATTAGAGCTAGAGGTTCCTCTATGAGATTCTTCCCTTGATATAATAGAGAAAGTTGTTTTAACAGAGGGGAGAGGGTCAGTCGTTGGAATAGTACTTCTTACTGGCTGGTAAACATCGTCTAGACCCATTAAAAATTGCATAAGTTTTAAAAGCTGGTTGTGTTTAGTAAAATCCTGGGAAGCATTACAGGTGCAAGCAGGGAGTTTGACTAAGGTGTCAAACTGTTTCCATAGAGAGTTTAACCTATGATAGTAATCAGAGACAGATGATCCGTTTTGTGTTAGACAGTTAATTTTCTTATGTAGATTAAAAGTAACGGAGCCATCCACTTTATCATAGGTTTCCTTGAGTTCCAACCAGACATGAGAAGCAATTTTAGAGAAAACTTGACCAAGATATAGCTCTTCAGTAACAGAACTCAAGATCCAAGATAACACCACTGAGTTACATTTGTCCCATTGTTTAACCAGGACAGGATCAGTAGTAGGTCTAGTGCAAGATCCATCTATAAATCCGAGTTTGTTTTTTGTTTCAAGAGAGAGGATCATTGCACAAGACCAAACCTTGTAATTGTCAGTTCCGTTTAACTTTAGATGAAGCAGAGAAGCCCCAGTGGTATCGCTGGGATGTAGGTACAAGGGATCACCAAAGTCAAGTTTGGTGATCTGAGATTCCCCAGCGTTTACCAAAGCGTCTTCTTCGTCAGACATGATTCAAAAACAACAGAAGAATAATACTCAAAGAGATCTGAGGTGATGAGCAGGTTTCCTAAAACACTCAGAGTGCTAGGTCAAGCCACACCTCACAACTCTCAAAGTATGTTTTGTTTATAGAAGAGACAAAAAGAAAAAATAGCAGAAGCAGAGTAACAAGACAAGTCAAACAATCACAACAGGTAATATGGAATAGAGGCATGGACCGAGAGAGGCCATAGATCGCACCTGAACAGAAGAAACAAAGAGTTAATGATTTAAGATATATGAATACTTCTAAAAAGAAACACAGCAGCAACGGAAAAATGATCAGAATCTGAGAGATGAAAACTTCCAGATCTGATCAAAACTGTGTCCACAACTGTACATGTTTGAATCAGAAATACTTTTGAAAATCACGAGATCCTACATGTACATATGAAACAAGAGGATCACGACTCAGATCTGAGCAACATTTTTCAGAATGTTAAGATAAGAAATGCTTGCAACCAAGAACCAAATCACTATATGACATGCAGTAACAGATCTACAAATATAATACCATATGGCAGATTTAATAATGAGATGCATAGATCTATAGAGATAAGCACAAATCTAAAAAAAATGTTAAAGAGGCTCCGTCGCAAGAATCGTTAATGATCTACACAGATCTGAACAATCCTTTAGAGGAGTTTGACTAATCTTTTGAAACTTTAAAGAACAACATATTTGTAGTACCAACAGTTTATCACGAAGATTAAGATGTACGAAAACCACATTCCAGTCGACAGGTTGTGGCTCACAGTACCGTCCTAGTTACAAGCGTAACTCTGGTAGAGGAGAGAAAGGCACACAACGATTGACCAGATTATCAAGAAAGGAAAACACCGATTCAGATCTAAGACGAAGAACGGAAACTCAGACCTTGAGTTATTGAAGAACTCAGATCTGAACTTACGCAAACAAAAGACACGACTCAGATGCTGAGATATTGTTAGTCACATATCTGAGTTGAGGAAGCATATGGTAACGAGTCACAGATCTTGAGTTATTGAAGAACTCAGATCTGAACTTAAACACAAAAAATACGACTCAAATGCTGAGATGTTTTTAATCACGGATCTGAGTTGAAGACGAATATGGTAACGAATCAGAAGCAACAACCAAAGAACGATTTAAACGAGATACATCAGATCTGAAGAAAACAGCAACACGATCCTAGCCTAAACGACTCACGCTGAGATCGATGCAGATCAAGAAGCTATCGACTATCAGCGTTGTGAAAACAACTCCAGTCGTATTTATATGCTTCTCGACAGATCGAGAAAACAGATCTGGATATAACAGAAAGAAACGAGAAATATGAACTAATCTTCAACAGATCGAGCCTGGTATCCTAAACACAAAGAACGTTGAGATCTAAGGAGAAATCAACGAACTAAGCAGATTAGTATACGAACCAGATAAACAGAAAATAGCAAGATCTGTTAAGAGAAAAAGATTTCAGATACAACTTAAGAACACGATGTAAAATTTCTAATGATGAAAACAGAAAATGGATCGAGCCTTACAGCTCTGATACCATGTAGAAAGATATAACACTATAGTATTAACAATTACTTACACTATTACAAACGAAAGAAGATACAAAGAACTTGTAACCCTAACCCTAATAACTCTAACTCTAGTAAGATACTAGAGAGAAAGACTAGAGAGAAATGAGAGTGAAATGTAAGTAGAAAACTCGTCTGAATGAACAAATGAGATGAAACAACACTTTAAATATCATCATATCCAAGTTTCATTCCAGCCCCTCAACAATTTACGATTCCAGCCCTTGCAGTTGTAGTTTAAGACTCCGCTACCCTTCAGCATTGTAATACAGTGAGGCGCAGTCCTTATTTTCCAGCTCTTAAACCCTTCAGTCCCTCTTTATTCATTTATTACACACACTACCCTGAAACTATAAAACATTTCAAGTTAACAACCTTTTTAAATAATAAATGTCAAGATTACAGTTTTAAACACATCTTTTAATATGAAACAATAAAACCGATTCATGAAACAAGAAACAATAAATCCATTAAAACTGATATATAAAACAATGAAACTGATTCATAAAAAATACAAAGATATTAAAATTACAAATATACTTGTAAATTGAAATATAACTTAATTTCTACTTTGACATTTTTACTTTCATTCATTAATTTATGCAATAAAAGTAGATTGATGAGTAAGCTATGATTTTGTTTTTATCTAATGTAAAGTAAAATAAACAAAATATAGATGTTAAATTTAGAAATCAATAAGTAAATATAAAAAAGAGTAAATTACACCACAGGTCATGTGGTTTGGTCAAAATATGGATTTGGTCCCTCTTTTAAAATAATTACACCAAACGTCCCTATGGTTGTCATTTTGTTTCACGTCGGGTCCCTGTCACTAACACCGTTAAAATCTTTCCGTTAACTTAAGGGTATATAAGTCATTTTACTATTTTGACTATTTTTATAATAAAAATTAAAAAGATTACAATATTATTATATTAATATATTTATTGATATTATATGTTGAAATATCAACAACCCTAGCAAAACCAAACCATCGGCGCCTCCATCGCCGATTGACCAACCACCGGCCATATCCATCGCTGAAATCTCTCTCTCTCTCTCCCTCTCTCTCTCTCTCTGCGGCCACCCTACCTCCCTCACCTTCGATTTTTACGACCAACTCCTCCCTCTCAGTTCTACAGACCACCGCCACCCCCACCCTTCCTCCCTTAACTATCAATTTACCTCCTCCATGCCCTCCCTCTCCCTCAATTTCTGTCAAACCACAGCCCCCCATCGCTGAATCGACCAAATTCCCGCTCCCTCCATTTCTCTATCAATTCATTGATGTATCGGAGAATTTCTTGACGGGTTCGATTCCACCAGACTTATCGTAAATCTGAACCTGGAATTAGAGATCATTGAGGAGGGAATTTTGGATCTGGAACCTAACAGGGACAATGGTGTGTGGGAGTTCACCGGGTTTGTGGCTGGAAGAAACAGTAGAAATAGGAGGGATGAGGGGGAAGGAGGTTCACAGTGGAAGAAAGTCGGTGGTGATGGAGGGAGGGAGGGATGGAAGAACAGGGTAGCGGTGGTGATGGAGGGAGGGAAGAACGAGGTGGCGGTGGGTGGAAATATATGGCGGCCGTGGGCGATTGTATCTTTTCCTTCAGGGCCAGTTGCTTCCATATATGTATATATGTACGGGTGAGCATAACCAGGTACCCGGCTAAATTTTATGGAACCGGAACCGGAACCTTAACCTTAACCACTTATATCGGTTCTCTATATTTTGGAACCGGTCCCGGAGCCGGCGGTTCCGGTTCCGGGTATCCGCTATCAATTTTTTTTAATTTTTTTAACATTTCATACAATAAAAATGTAATTTTAAGTCTATTGCAATGTGCATAGTACCAACTTAAAGAAATAAATACAACAAATGATGAAAAATAATAAGATAAAAACTAATTATTACATAAATAAATTAGAAACTCCGCCGTATTGAGTCTTGACATCAACAAAACGACTTACATAACACATAGTGTCCTTACGTCAAGACCTAACAAATAAAACGTTTTGATCAAAATGAGTAAAACACTTAATAAAATGTAGTAACCGTGTCCAAATTGGAAGAGTTTTAAAGTCTTGTGCAAGTGTTTTTTAATTATGGAAGTTGAGGGGCCATTTGTTAAAATTAGGATAGGGTATAAATGGGCACAAAACCCTAGGAGAGACATTCTTCTCCTGAATTGTTCCTGAGGTTGGCGGCTGTTGAAGAGAAAAAGAAGAGAGGAAGGTTTTGGAGCTCTTAAGCATTTTGGAGAAGAAGGGAGTCATCAAACATGGAAATCAAAGGAAAGGGGTGTGTTGGAGATTCGTTTCCAGCAAAGAATCAATCAGGTAATTTCCTTTCTCTACCTTTCAGCTGTGGATTTGTTGTTAAAGATTGAATATCTATGTGGGTTTTGTTAAAGATGGGTTTGAAGCTTAATGGGAAGAAATTGGGTATTTTACTGTGTTAGTACTGTTAAGATTTCAGTAGTTGTTGAGTTTAGTGACCTTGGGGTGGTTGCTAATCGTTATCTGTGAGATTTCGGTCATATCCGTGATTTCTCGGCCCAAATAATGATCAGATGGGCATCCGGATTGTTTCCTGGACGTCCGGACACTTCGATCAGTTGAAGGTTTCCGGGTAAGTATCCGATAATCGGGTGTGTGTGTCCGGATAGGGTGTTGTCCGGATAGGAGTGTTGTCCGGATAGGTTATTGTCCGGATAGGAGTGTTGTCCGGATAGGAGTGTTGTCCGGATAGGGTGTTGTCCGAGAAGATTGTGTTGTCCGGCAAGTTGAGGTAATCAGCTTATGAGTTTATCCTTTCGCCCAGGTGGATCGTTTGGAAGTGCATATCAAAAGTAGGAAAGGAACGTAAGCGTAACAGGTGAGTTTTTCTAACTAAAGCTTGATGGAACTTGTTCATTTACTCGTATATGCGTGTTTACTTAATGTATGTTGCATATAAATTACTTATGCATGGTGTAACACCCTAAAAACAGGGCCAATTTAAACCTTGAATAATACACAAGTTATGATCATAAAACTTCAAACTTTGATAACCTGGGGATCAATTGTAAATATTTTATATACAACGCATCTAACTCAAATAACCTATTAATCTAATCATACATCATAATCAGATTAACTACGTTATCTAGCTTTTGTCCCAAAAACATCAAAAGAATAGCTAGATCCTCCGTCATCTCTAAGTTTGAATCTTTCCAAAAGTTCTCATCACACATCCCTGCTTACTTCCCGGAGCTTGTACCTGGTAAAAAAATTCAACTTGAAACATTAGGCTTTCGCCTAGTGAGAACATTCGTTTCAATAACAACATTTGCAAAATCAATGTAAACAGTTACAACAAACCTGATTACTCCTTTTCTTACCGTATAACAACTCCTTTCACTACTGGGAATCTACCCCACTTCCATAATTATGACTAATTCATCTAGCCATAATATTGCTACCAAGAGTTTACCTCGAATGATCCCATATTCAAGGATTAATACTCTTATTCAAGAAATTACAAGTCAAAACCTGCCTATTTCTTAATCCGGAAGTAGAGATTACAAATTACTTTATGCCTATCTCTAATCTTCCTTTCACAATTTGGGAAATCTCTGATCTTCCCTATAAAAATGGAAATCTCCGATCTTCCATTCGAAATGGGAATTACAAATCAAAATCTGCCTATTCCACATTTCACGTCATCCCCGCCTCAGAATCAATGGCTCCAATGGGATTTAATATATCGCGATACACAACCGGGGCCCCCGATGATTCAAGGTACACACATTCCTAGAAATTATATCATATAGTCAATGGCTAGTAATCGGTTCCCATTAGACCGTACTAAGTTGCCCCCGATGACTTGATGACAACTTCTAGCTAAAACAAACATAGTGCCTATGGATCCATTACACTTTACTAACGTATCTGCATAACAACATATTACAGCTCATAACATATTCTCAAATCTAAGAATACTAGATAACCTATCGTATCTTCATCCTCAAATGTCCCCCCCTTCGGCGACTTAGCACGGGGGTTCCGCTAAAGTGTCCGGACAACAGGGGTTTTCCGGATACTTTTCTAATCCGGACGCCATCCGGATACTAAAATCATTCGGATACCTAAATCAATTCGAACTTACCCGGTAACTAATTTCATCCGAATTCTTGTAATAAAATACAACTTACCCGGATACTTCCTGCATCCGGAAACATTCATCATTGATGTTTTCCGGATACGACGATTCATCCGAAAAAGTCGGGTCTGCAGCCTAAAATTCGATCCATTTTCATGTCTGTTCGATTCAGCTCATTCCCAACCATCCCATACAGTTCATAACTAATTTATACAGCTATTTCAAGGTTTAATTTAACATGAAAACACTGATTTAAGCAATAAACAAATGAACTCACCTCTTAAGGAAGTTTTACCCACTTTGCACAATTCTGATTCTTCAAATCTGTTGTTTATGATTCTGTATTTCAATCCAATACACAGATTCGTCCATCATCATTCATTCTCAACAAACTAATCAAAAAAACATAATCAGATTTCCTTACCAATTTGATGAACAAATCTTGTTTTCTTCCTCTTTTCTCTTTTCTCCTTCTCTCTATCTCTTTGATTCTCCAAACCGACCCTAAGCATAAGAAATCAGATAAAATCTGATTTCAGCTACCTTATCTACACACACTTTCCAATTGTGACCAAACACACCCCCAAGTTTCAACCTTCCAACAATGACACTTAACTTTTACCACTAACATTTTAACCCCATTTTGAATTATAAATCACAACATAATCCAAAGTTAAAACTAAAAATACAAATAATCCCAATTCTCCTTAAAATACTATAACTGAAAATTCAGGATGTTACACATGGCATGATCCATATGGGGGGGTGTCCCATACGATATGTGTAAAGTTTATGGGGGGTGAGTCCCATACGATATGTGTGATGCTTATGGGGGGGGGGGGTGTGTCCCATATGTTATGGTATGACGCTTATGGGGGGGGTGTCCCATATGTCATAGTGTGGTGCTTATGGGGGGTGTGTCCCATATGTTACTTGCCAAACTGTCTATTGATTTATGTTTCGCAACTCTTAAAATGCTATTTATGGTGTGGATGAATCTGAGGGTTCTCACTAGACCTTGTGGTCTAACCCTCGCTTCTTTTCAAAACTGAAACACTTTTCAGGTAAGCAGATTAGGGGCAGCTCCTCTAGTGGAAAGGAGAAGGCATGAGAACGGGCGTGGTTGATACTAGTGGACCATCCTTTTACATTTCAGTATTTAGATACTCTCAGTTGTAATTAGGGTTATTCCGCGAACCCAAGTTTTGAATTTTGATGGTATGAATCGTGGGCCATGTTTTGGCGATTTATTATATTTAAATGTCCTATTTTTGTCATGTTTTGGAGAGGGTTGTTACAGTTGGTATCAGAGCCGTAGTTTAAGGGATTTAGGTGACCGGATAGGCCTAAACTTAAACTGTAGAGTATAACTGAGAAAATAGGAAGGCCTAGGGAGACCTCACTGGGATGCGTACATAATAGGGTGGTGAAAACTATCATGTAAGGTAAGTTCGGGGTTACACCTGGCCAGTGTAATTGTGAATTTACAGGTACATGACGGTGATCATTCTTGCCTTGTTATGTTGGGGAGGTTGTTAATCTATATTTTTGTGTAATGTAACAGTCGAGAATGTCAGAGCGAAGCTTGAGGAGTAGGTCAGTACCGTTGATGGGAACTATGCCTACATCGGGGGAAATCCGCGTGGAGGAGATCTTGGAGGATGGACCGGTGACTCCTCCGAGACAATCGGCTACCCGCGGGAGAGGCGGAGGCCGTGGAAGGGGTCGGGAAAAAGCACCCCGACGAGCTGCCGCCCAGACCGGGGGAACTGGGATGGTGACCAGAGGTAAGAAGAAAGCAACGACCGTCCGTCGGGCTAAGAGTGCGGAAGCACCGAAGGTGCGCAAGCTGACCCAATCTGAGAGTACCTCTTCAGAGAAAGAGAGTCCGAGTCTGGACCGCAACCAGGCTTTTGTGACGGAAGAAAAGTTTACTGTTGAAATGGGTAAAATGCAAGAAACTTTGCAGGCATTGCTAAAGCATCGTACTGGGTCGACATCGGAAGGGCGGACTGAAAGTGTGAAAGAGACTGAGACTGAAGCATCCAAATTACCTACAACTGAGGTGGGAAGTCACTCCCAGGTGACCCCATTTGTGGCAGGAGAGTCAAAGTCTGTTAAGGGGTGTACCTTTAAAACTTTTGTGTCTTGCAAGCCTCCATCTTTCAGTGGAGAACGTAACCCGGTTTTGGCAATGAGGTGGGTTCGAGAGATGGAGCTGGCGTTTGACACAAGTAAGTGTACTGAAGGAGATAAAGTATTGTTTGCCATGTCAATGCTGAAGGCAGATGCCATCTTTTGGTGGGATGTGGAAACAGGAGGTAAAGGTTCGGAAGTGGCAAAGACAACGTCATGGGAAACGTTCACTAGAAGGTTTACAGCCCAATTCTGCTCGTTGGCAGCACGAAAGAAATTGGAAGAAGAGTTTATGGGGCTTGAGCAGGGGTCGATGACCGTGCAAGAATACACTTCAAAGCTTATTGAGAAGGCACGTTTCGCTGAAGTGTATGTGCCTACTGAGGAAAGACGGGTTGAAAGGTATGTATGGGGTCTGAAGAGCAGTATAAGAGAGTTGATGCAGAATCATGGCCCCGCGACGTTTCAAGCGGCGATCGATGTGGCAGAGTTAACTGAGAAGGAAAAGAACCGACAATTGTCGGAAAAGAGTGTGGATAAGAGGAGGTGGGATGGACCCGTTCGGGATGTGAAGAGATCTAAGACCTCTAGACCCGAGTTGCGGGGGGGGGGGGGGGGGCGAGGTTCAATGACAGACCGTGTGGGAAGTGTAACAAAGTGCACCGTGTGGATTGCTTTGAACCTGATGGTTGTTATAAGTGTGGAAAACTGAGGCACATGGCGCGAGAATGTTCTAGCCCGAGAACGTGTTATCAGTGTGGCTCTCCAGATCATATCAAACCTGATTGCCCGCAGTTGAGGAAGGGATTTTCTGGTGGTTCTGGAGGGGGTCAAGGAGGAAGAGGTGGAGAAAAGAAAGTGGAACCAGGCCGAGTGAGGGCTAGAGATTTTCATATGTCAGCGGAAGAGGCGATTGATGAGCCCGACGTGGTATCAGGTACATTTCTTGTTAATTCGAAGCTTGCTAAAGTGTTGTTTGATTCGGGTGCAAACCGTTCGTTTGTATCGCCGATCTTTGCTCAGTGTCTGTCTGTGACGCCTAAGCGGTTAGAGTGGGGTATTGAGGTTGAGATTGCAGACGATAGTTGTGTCTTGGTGAGGGAGGTGTATGAGGGGTGTAGTATGGAAGTAGAGGGTCATACTTTTCCCTTGCGCCTATACCCGATGGGTATGGGAGAGTTTGATATTGTGGCGGGGATGGATTGGTTGGATAGTAATGATGCTAGCATTGTGTGCAATAAGAAGATGATTCGTATCGCATTGCCGGATAAGTCCGAGGTAGTGATCTATGGGGATAGGCGTGAACGTAAGTCTTGCCTTATCACGGTGATGAAGGTGAGGCATTGTCTAGAGAAGGGGTGTCAGGGTTTCCTAGCGTATGTATTAGACGCCAAGAAGGAGAAGAAGGGATTGGAAGACGTCCCGGTAGTAAGCGAGTTTCTGGAGGTTTTTCCTGACGACCTGACGGGTTTACCCCCGGATCGCCAGGTCGAGTTTAGAATTGATTTGATGCCCAGCGCGACACCGATAGCGCGTGCGCCGTATCGGTTAGCACCGACAGAAATGAAGGAGATGATGACTCAGTTGCAAGAGTTGTTGGATAAGGGGTTCATACGCCCTAGTTCGTCACCCTGGGGAGCGCCGGTACTGTTTGTCAAGAAGAAAGACGGATCGATGCGAATGTGCATTGATTATCGCGAGCTCAACAAGGTAACGATCAAGAATAAGTATCCGCTTCCGAGGATCGATGATTTATTTGATCAGTTGCAAGGGGCGAGATTCTTCTCAAAGATAGACTTGAGGTCTGGCTATCATCAGTTGAAAGTGAGGGAAGAGGATGTGCCGAAGACGGCTTTTCGTACGAGGTACGGGCATTATGAGTTCTTAGTCATGCCCTTTGGGTTGACTAATGCTCCGGCGGTATTCATGGATCTGATGAATCGTGTATGCAGTGCACTGCTAGACAAATGCATGATTGTGTTCATCAACGACATCCTCATTTATTCCTAATCTCAGAGTGAGCACGTAGAGCATCTTCGCTTAGTGTTAGACCTATTGCGACGAGAGAAGCTGTTTGCAAAATTCTCTAAGTGCGAGTTCTGGCTTAAGGAAGTTCAATTCTTGGGACACGTGGTGTCAGGAGATGGGATCAAGGTAGACCCGGCCAAGGTGGAGGCCATAAGAGGGTGGGAAACCCCGAGATCGCCGTTTGAGGTAAGAAGTTTTCTTGGGTTAGCAGGCTACTACCGGAAGTTCATTCAGGACTTTTCTCGGATAGCTACGCCATTGACTGCTTTGACCAGGAAGAATTCTAAGTTTGAATGGATGGAAGATCAGGAAGAAGCGTTCAGCAATTTGAAAGACAAGTTGAGCAGTGCTTCGGTTTTATCCTTGCCTAAGGGGACCGAAGGATTTGTAATCTACAGTGATGCATCCAAGTTGGGGCTAGGGTGCTTTCTGATGCAAGACGTAAAGGTGATTGCTTATGCGTCCCGTCAGTTGAAAGAGCACGAGAAGAATTATCCTATGCATGATATGGAGTTAGCGGCGGTGGTTTTTGCGCTAAAGATTTGGAGACACTACCTGTACGGGGTTAAGTGTCAGATTTATTCTGATCATAAGAGTCTCCAACATTTGTTTGACCAAAAGGAGCTGAATATGAGACAGCGTCGTTGGGTGGAGTTGTTGAGTGATTATGATTGCGAGATCCTTTACCATCCAGGTAAAGCGAATGTCGTGGCCGACGCCTTGAGTCGAAAAGAAAGGAGAGAAACAACGAAAGTGGTGGCCTTTCGAGTAGACGTGGTTCCTAACCTACTGGACGAGATCAAGAAGTTTCAAGAAGAAGCTCTAGTGGAGGGAAAGTGGAAAGGTGAGAGGATCGTCGGCTATGTGACATCCTTAAAGTGTAGCAAGAGTGGGGTGAAGTGTTTTAAGGACCGAGTGTGGGTTCCAAAGTTGGGAGGTTCGCGTGATCGAATATTGGTTTAAGCGCATAAGTCGCGATATTCGGTCCACCCGGGGACGAATAAGATGTACCGAGACCTGAGGCAACTATATTGGTGGCCGGGGTTGAAGAAAGATGTCGCGTACTTTGTGGAGCGATGTGTGACCTGTTTGAAGGTCAAGGCAGAACACCAAAGGCCGTATAGAGAAATGCGGCCCTTAGAGATACCAGTGTGGAAGTGGGACTGTATTACCATGGAATTTGTAACAAAGTTACCAAGGACCCCGAAGGGGCATGATGCTATATGGGTGATAGTTGACCGTCTCACCAAGTCGGCTCACTTTCTACCTATTCGGGAGAGCGACTCGTTGGAGAAGTTAGCCAGTTTGTATGTCAACGAGATAGTGACGAGGCATAGGGTGCCGTCGTCCATTGTCTCCGACCGTGATAGTCGTTTCACGTCGTCGTTTTGGAGGAGTCTGCAAAGGGAGTTAGGCACGCGACTCTATTTGAGTACCGCCTACCACCCCCAGACGGGTGGACAAAGTGAGAGGACTATCCAGACCTTGGAGGATATGTTGCGTGCGTGTGTGATAGATTTCAAGGGTTCGTGGGAATCCCACCTACCGTTGATCGAGTTCTCGTATAACAACAGCTATCACGCCAGTCTTCAAGCGGCTCCGTTTGAAGCGTTGTATGGGCATAAGTGTAGGACGTCGTTATGCTGGAATGAAGTGGGAGAGAAGCAGTTGACAGGACCGAAAATCGTGCAATTAACTGCCGATAAGATCAGTGTAATCAGGGAAAGATTGAAGGTGGCACAGGATCGTCAAAGAACGTACGCGAATAAAAGAAGAAAGCCAATTGAGTTCAGGGAAGGGGATAAAGTGATGCTCAAGGTATCTCCATGGAAGGGAGTTGTCCGATTTGGAAAAAGGGGGAAGCTAAAGCCGAGGTATGTTGGACCTTTCGCCATCACCAAGCGTGTGGGGGAGGTAGCTTACATGTTGGAGTTGCCGGAAGAGTTAAGCAGAATTCACCCGACGTTTCACGTGTCAAACCTGAAGAAGTGTTTGGCTGAGTTGGATGTGGCTATTCCGCTAGGAGATATCAGTGTCGACGAGAAATTGAGGTACGAAGAGGAACCAATAGAGATTGTGGACAGTAAGGTTCGGAAAACAAGGAATAGGGAGGTCAGACTGGTTAAAGTCCAGTGGAGATATCACAAGGGACGAGAGGCGACGTGGGAAGTGGAATCTGATATGATGTCCAAGTACCCTCATCTTTTCAAGAATGGAATTCCGGGGACGGAATTCTTTTGAGGAGGGAGTGTTGTAGTAACTGTGTCCAAATTGGAAGAGTTTTAAAGTCTTGTGCAATTGTTTTTTAATTATGGAAGTTGAGGGGCCATTTGTTAAAATTGGGATAGGGTATAAATTGGCACAAAACCCTAGGAGAGACATTCTTCTCCTGAATTGTTCCTGAGGTTGGCGGCTGTTGAAGAGAAAAAGAAGAGAGGAAGGTTTTGGAGCTCTTAAGCATTTTGGAGAAGAAGGGAGTCATCCAACTTGGAAATCAAAGGAAAGGGGTGTGTTGGAGATTCGTTTCCAGCAAAGAATCAATCAGGTAATTTTCTTTCTCTACCTTTCAGCTGTGGATTTGTTGTTAAAGATTGAATATCTATGTGGGTTTTGTTAAAGATGGGTTTGAAGCTTAATGGGAAGAAATTGGGTATTTTACTGTGTTAGTACTGTTAAGATTTCAGTAATTGTTGAGTTTAGTGACCTTGGGGTGGTTGCTAATCGTTATCTGTGAGATCTCGGTCATATCCGTGATTTCTCGGCCCAAATAAGGATCAGATGGGCGTCCGGATTGTTTCCTGGACGTCCGGACACTTCGATCAGTTGAAGGTTTCCGGGTAAGTATCCGATAATCGGGCGTGTGTGTCCGGATAGGGTGTTGTCCGGATAGGAGTGTTGTCCGGATAGGAGTGTTGTCCGGATAGGAGTGTTATCCGGATAGGGTGTTGTCCAGGAAGATTGTGTTGTCCGGTAAGTTGAGGTAATCAGCTTATGAGTTTATCCTTTCGCCCAGGTAGATCGTTTGGAAGTGCATATCAAAAGTAGGAAAGGAACGTAAGCGTAACAGGTGAGTTTTTCTAACTAAAGCTTGATGGAACTTGTTCATTTACTCGTACATGCGTGTTTACTTAATGTATGTTGCATATAAATTACTTATGCATGACATGATCCATATGGGGGGTGTGTCCCATACGATATGTGTAAAGTTTATGGGGGGTGAGTCCCATACGATATGTGTGATGCTTATGGGGGGTGTGTCCCATATGTTATGGTATGACGCCTATGGGGGGGGGGGGGGGGGGCGTCCCATATGTCATAGTGTGGTGCTTATGGGGGGTGTGTCCCATATGTTACTTGCCAAACTGTCTATTGATTTATGTTTCGCAACTCTTAAAAATGCTATTTATGGTGTGGATGAATCTGAGGGTTCTCACTAGACCTTGTGGTCTAACCCTCGCTTCTTTTCAAAACTGAAACCCTTTTCAGGTAAGCAGATTAGGGGCAGCTCCTCTAGTGGAAAGGAGAAGGCATGAGAATGGGCGTGGTTGATACTAGTGGACCATCCTTTTACATTTCAGTATTTAGATACTCTCAGTTGTAATTAGGGTTATTCCGCGAACCCAAGTTTTGAATTTTGATGGTATGAATCGTGGGCCATGTTTTGGCGATTTATTATATTTAAATGTCCTATTTTTGTCATGTTTTGGAGAGGGTTGTTACATAAAACCAATAACACATCATTAAATATTTAAATATAATAAATATATAAACAGTTTTTATTAAAAAATAACGGGTACCCGTCGGTTCCGGTTCTGGGTACCCGGTTCCGGAATCGGTCCCGACGGGTACCCAGCGGGAAACGGTTCCAAAAAATGAGAACCGGAACCGGTGCTAATCGGTTCCGTATTTTAGGAACCGGAACCAATCACATCGGTTCCGGTTCCGGAACCGGCAGTTTCGGAGCGGTTTCGGTTCCAAAGGCGGGTACCTAGTTCCGATGCTCACCCCTATATATATGTATATATGTTCCAGGTTCTATATAGATACATATTACATTCTTGACTCCATGTCTAAACCAACCAAAAATAAATGAAAATAGAAAATTTTGGTGTGAATGGTTTTTTCAGTTCCTTTTCATTTATTATTCATCGGAG
Source organism: Saussurea involucrata (assembly GCA_033807775.1). Taxonomy (NCBI): domain Eukaryota; kingdom Viridiplantae; phylum Streptophyta; class Magnoliopsida; order Asterales; family Asteraceae; genus Saussurea; species Saussurea involucrata. Next base: position 31,905,030 of record CM066325.1, on the reverse strand, counting down.
AAGATGATCGGAGATGGAGAAGATGGTTGGAAGTGTTTGTGTGTGAGAGAGAGGGGGGGTTGTGGTTGTGGTTGAGGTTGAGGGAGGAGTGAGGGAGTGACACTTGTTTTATTTTAAGTGGGGGTTAAAATCTTTTGAGTTTAGTTATAAAATGTTTTTAATTAAATGGATAAAAAGACCAAAATGTCCCTGAAGTTAACGAGGTTAACAGACTTTTATCAATTCTGTCAGTGTTAGGGATCCGATATGAAACAACATGGAAACCACAGGGACGTCTAGTGTAAATATTTCAAAAGAGGGACCAAACCGATTTTGACCAAACCACAGGGAGATGTGGTGTAATTTACTCTATAAAAAATAAACATGAAATTATAGTTTTCCATGATTGATGATCAATTTTGTTTTTCCATTTTTTCCTTTGATGCTCTCTTATTCAAGGAAGCCTGTTCATTTTATTTATTTATTTACATAAATAAACTCACTTAATTATAGCCATTAATCTATAAAATAAATGATTGTAGATAGGGTTGTATGGTTTGTATAATTGGTTTGGTTTGCAAATAAAACCATACTTATATATAGGGGCAAGTTTAAACGACAAGCTAAACATTTTGTAAGAAAATAAGAAATTTTAATATCATATATGATTACACGTATGATATACAAGCTTAATAATATATGATTAAACTTGTTGCATTGATAACACACAGAAGCTTCCTGAAGGAGTGTAAATTATGTAATCATATATATATATATATATATATATATATATATATATATATGGGTGGTATTTTTTACAAACCACCACATTGTTATAAACTATGCAACTACCTTAATCACCATCCATTAATTTGATCAAGGGTCTAGATTCATCCGGTGGCAAATTTGGTAAATATTGACAATCTGTGAATTAATTTCATGATTAAAAAATGGATACAAGGGTATATTGGTAAAACAACATTGCCTCATCATCCACCCCAAAATCACGGATCTCTTTTATCTCTCTCCTCTACCAATTTCATAATTAAAAAAAGGATTCCTTTCTCTCTCTTCTCTCCTTCCGATCAAAACCGCCGCCGTCGCCATTGCCGTCGGCAACAGGCACCACTACCACCGCCGCGATACACCACAATCACCACCGCCGCCGCCGCTGTCCGCCACAGGCACCACCACCACCGCTAGATTCAGCACCGCCGCCACCAGTATCAAACGCACCACCACCACCGCCGCTGTCCACCACAGGCACCACCGCCGCCGTCTTTGTCCACCACAGGTACCACCACCACCGCAAGATTCAGCACTGCCGCCACCAATATCAAACGCACCACCACCACCGCCGCTCAAACCAGAACCATCCCTGTCACGATTCTAACAACAGCAGCGATTCCCCTTTCTCCCTCTCGTTTTCTTGCATCCACAGCCCCATCGATTTAGTTCTCAACAACTCTCTTTCGATTTAGGGTATGAAATTGGTTTACTGTTGTGTTCACAATGTAGTTGCAATTCTGGATTCATGATTTTGGGTTTCTCAGATTTTTGGATTCATGATTTTGTGTTCATGAAGATTTTCTGGGTTGAAGATTTCATGGATTCATGATTCTGGGTTGAAGATTTCATGGGTTGAAGATTTCTGGGTTGAAAGATTTCATGGATTCATGATTCTGGGTGGAAAGATTTCATGGATTTCATGATTCAAGATTTCTGGGTTGATTTCATGGATTCATTTTCTTTTTCTGGGTTTTGTCTTCATGATTTTGTATTCATGATTCCGGGTTCATGAATTAATATGGTTTCATGTTTTTCTTTAGGGGAGGATTCATCATCAGTAACAATATCCGCATCAGATTCATTATGGTTAATTTGAACGGGTTGAGACAAAACATCACTTACGAAAATCTCGTTAATCGATGGTGAAACATCCATTTTTTTCTTTTGATTTCGGAAAAATATAGAGACTTGCAGACGAAGAACACGAAATATATTAAAAAAACACATTAATATTAAGGAATTGATATTAATATTAAGGAATTGATATTAAGATTAAATTCAATTGGATAGCAACAAATCGCTTGAATCATGGAAACTGCCATCTATAAACGATTTTGTAAATAATAATTAAAAAAACTAGATCTATAAAATTACTTCCATACCCCTGCATGATGATATTAATTAATAATCAATTTTAATTAAATTAAATGAAATGATTGGTTGAGGGGTGGTTTGCATAGTTTCCACAAATGTAGTGGTTTGCAAAAGAAACCTCCCCTATATATATATATATATATATATAGAGAGAGAGAGGGTCCGTTTCCGTTCCAAACCAATCAGATTGTACAAACTTTGCAAACCCATCTCCACCAATCACGTAATTTTTTTTTCTTTTTTTATATACACTTAGTTTGTAGAGGGTATTTTAGGGATTTTAACATGGTATTTTATTTTGTTAAATATATTATTTCTTTTTGTAGCTGATCATCAAAACAATCGTGAAACCAAAATACCCAACTCATAAAACCAAAATCATGAATTATAAACCCATAATCAAAATCATGGATTATAAACATAGAATAATGAATCAGAACCCCAAAATCATGAAGAATAACCCAGAATCATGAAGAATAAACCCACAATCATGAAGAATAACCCAAATTCATGAATCAGAACAAACATCCGGCAAAAAAACCCAGATTCCGACGAACTACGGTTTTCCGGCGAGCGACTTTCAGATCAGTTATCTAACTGTTTTCTGCGTCTTTTTTGGTCCTATAAATTGCAATCTGATTGAAATCACGAGTAAAGTCGATATGTGGAAGAAAAACAAACAAAAACATAATCAAAACTGAAAATCAATCACCATTGTGAAGAACATGTTCGAACTTTTCTATCGAACTCCAGATTTTTGGATTTTGATGAAATGTTGTTGTTTCTAAGATCTTAAACTTGCTAATTAATCTAAACTGAAACACAAACAGATCTGTGAAAACAAACATAATCAAGCTTTCGCCCACGCAATCGATCTGGGGTTGATTGAGGAATCAGTTTAAAAGGCCGGCAAAATCACGAAATCGAAAGGTTGAAAGCGTTCGATGACCCGGTCAAAGAGAAGGACAGGGGTCGATTTGTTGATCATCTTCATGGGGGAGAGGAGGATTGAAGATGGCGACAGTGAGGTTGAAGGAAAGGAAGGGATATGAAAACCCTAAATCTTGGAACCAGAGAGAGAGATGGAAACCCTAAAGATGGCGGTAGTGTATACCGTCTAGATGAAGGGGCCCTAGGGTGTTCTTCAGTTTTCCGTTTTTTTTAGGTTTTCCCTTGAACCTGACCCTATATATATATATATATATATATAAGGTCATTTAAGGAAGAAGCCATTTTTTGTGAAAACTGTGAGATCCAATCTTAACCATACATTATTAATAATTAGTGGATATTAATAAAAATATTAGTTTTGGTAATTATCAATTAATTTCAAAATAAATAAATTTATGGATAATATTTAGCGGTAAATTAGTCTTTTTGTAATTATAAAAGTATTAATTTTGGTAATCATAAAAAATATTAGTTTTGATAATTATCCTCTCTCATCTCTCTTCTTTCCGGTTGGCGAACGTTACTTTGGCCAAAGATATTCCAGAGTATATCATCATGATACTCACTGTGATAACCCAAGAACTTCTAAACAGTAAAACACAAACCATTGTGACACCCACTATACACGTGATTACCTCTCAAATCGCAAAACTAAAGATTGAAACTTTAAATATAATATTTTGGCACGTCTCGCCCGTTTTGATTTAAGTATGTGAGTGGGGTGAATATGGTGGTGGATGGTGTGGGCATGAAAGGTATAGGTGCTAAAAAGGGAGATATATCAAAAAATCAATTTAGTTGAGAAAATTTTAGTAACCACGTCATTAATAGATAACTACTACAAATTAATTTTAGATTTTAATTAATTAATTTCCATTTTTATTTAGGCAAATTACTAATACACCATATATCCATCAATTAAATAAAAATAATAATATAAATAATTGATTGACTGAAATTGTATCTTATGATTATTACAAACAAACCGAGTTCTTATTTGATTAGAGCCCGCTATATATTGTTGATCCTGGGAAGTAATGACTTATACAAAATGTGTTTGTAGAAGGGGAAAGAATACAAACACAACAAATTTCACTTTTAATTCTATATTTTGTATTAAACAAAGAATTACAAATTTGTTGTGGAAGCCAGGAAGGTATGACCTGGGATCCTAAACAATTTGACTCATCAAAAATTTGCTAATACTGAAACAGTAAGAGAAGAAAATACTTTTTTTAGGTCTGAAGTACTAAGATAATCCTTTAGATGGTGACACCGATTTTGACTAAGAAACTATCACCAATAAGTTCTTTCAAAATGGGTGAGTAACAAAGAATGATAAGGGTGACCTTTTATAACCACTGTTGTGTTAAATGTTATCTTTCAACTTTAACATGTGTTTTTATTTGATTTTTTGATTCATGCATGATTGTACTTTTCAATTCAGTCTTTGTAGTTGATGTGGACACATGTTAACCCATCTCATCCTTTCGTATGTAGAGAAAAAAGTAAAGAAAATATGACACTAATAAAATAGTTTTTTAGAATTTACTTTGACTGACATGTGGGGCATGTTCCCATGCTAGGATGAGAGTTTTAGAGAGTTAGTGAGACAAACCTTGTTGAACAAGTTTACACTAAAAAATCCAGCTTGACAATAGTACTATTTGTCAAACTACTACCTGGTTGTATCTTGTATTGATCTTCTTTTGGCTAGATAACAAACTAATCCGCTTTGGTGACAATCTTGGTCTCACTTCAACTAGTCTTCGATTTTGTTGAAGACTTAGTTCTTGGATCAATACAGATGGTTACAATGCAATTACAAGGTAAAGTCATATCTTTCTATTCTAAAATATAAGTTAAAGATTAAATTCCGGCTATAGTTGTATCCCATGGATGTTTGGATATGACTTTTCTTTGCTATGCAAGGTTTGGATGATAAACCACTTTAGTTGTATCTAATGGATGTTGTTCATCGGATATGCTCATTACAAGACAGGTATTAAGAATTTTTTTTAAGTGTTTAATCGGATTATATTTGTAGTATTTACAAATCCAATGGTTGAGACCAATATATATATATATATAGCCATGGATTCAAATGAGAAATGCTAAGTGTTTGAGAAATAGAGAAGTAATCCCAGTCATTCATACGGTCAAGATCGGATTTGACTGGTCAAAAATTGCGGCTTTGATTGGTCAAAAGTTACGGCTATTCCAAAAATAGAAGGACAGTTTCGTAAATTTTACAAATATGCGGGACGAGTTCATATGTGAACTTGTGTGATTTACATATGAACTATATGTTCATATATGAACCCATGTAATTCACATATGAACTTTTTTTAACTTATTCACATATGAACCTTTGTGATTCATATATGGATTAATTAACTGATTCACATATGAACTAATTAACTGTAGGTTCATATGTGAATTGGTTGAACTAATTAACAAATTCACATATGAACCTTTGTGAGTCACATATGAACTAATTAACTGATTCTCATATGAATTGATTAACTGATTCACATATGAATGTACGTTCATATGTGAATCAAACAGTTCACATATCAACTCGTCTCGTGTATTTTGCGAAACTACCCCTCTATTTTCTATAGACCACGCGAGGAATTATCCGATGCTTCACAGTCAAAGCCGCAAATGTTGACCAGATGAATGCTAGGATCATTTTTCTATTCCTCACATACTTAACAGTTCTCATTTGAACCTCTCCCTATATATATATATATATATATATATATATATATATATATATATATATATATATATATTGAAGTTCATGGAAAAACCCCTAAAAATGAAAAATACCCTAATAATCATTCATGTGTACTATATGTATGTGTGCATAATATATTACTTATATGCACATGTGCATATTATACATATTAATGAGTATTAGGGTGCTCCTTAGATCTTCATTCGTTTGTTATTTCCTTCTGAACCCGACCCTATATATAAGCATTCTTGAGAGAGAATAGAAAGACGAACGTGAAGAATTTCTAACATATAAGTAGATATAGCGGTGAGAATCGTTCTTTATTGGATAAATTAACACGTAAATTAACTTTGTTTCAAACGAACTAAGAAAGATGGGCAGACGAGAGGTTTCTTGTCCGCAGATTAACTATTTGTAAAAGAATAAAGTTACACATTATGTTTGATGTGAGTTATAAAACTAAGGACACATAATAAAGCTCATCCGTTTGATTAGCTTATAAGGTCTATATAAATGAAATATTAAGATACTTGAATACGCAACATAAAATATAAATACAAAATTTCTTGATGATTAAGCTGTCCAGAATTGTTTTCTATGTTGTTACAGTATTTTTACTCATATTTTATGTCTACAATAGACGATGCCAACTATAACTCGTTCTTTTGAGACCTTCACATTAGATGATGGATGTTACGTGTAAAACAAGAGGGATTTAAATTGTCTAGAAATTTAGTTTGTACATTGTGCATCAATTGTTGTACTTTTAACAACGATAACCATTTCCTTGCAAGAGGAAACACGCTTGCTTTGAATACACAATTCTTTGAGAAAATTGAATGTAATACTTCTTAGGTGCGTTGGATTCTTTTTGAACAATGGAATAACAAAAGATTTGGTGTACTAAAGACTTAACTTTATCGAATAATAAAACTTGGCAAAAACGTAGGAATATAAAATCACCACATCAACTTTTCATGATCTAATTTTATATTCAAGCTCTAACAAATTACATCTGCATGCTTTTGTTGGTCAGTTAGCAACATTTCAATTATATCGCACTTTCATCTAACTTTTACAAATCAGTAGTACTACTACAGAATGTCAGATAACACCCCCTAAATAGCACCCGGTTAACTTAGCAACCGGGTGCCATTAGTATTTCTGTAGTAGTGAGTAGACATGTCTTCAATTCTTGTCACAATGTCACATGCATGCATCATATCGACTTACAAAAGACTTGTATTTATTTCTTAAGGATCTACACATTGTATTTTTTATAACAAAATAATTGTTATACATTTTCTGCTTAACAATTTCAATGATTGTTCGTAATGATTTGAACTCGCATATATTATTGTGGAAATTCTACCATTTATATACCCCAAGTTCGTATTGAGTTTGTTTGATTTAGTTTATTTATGACTTTCTGCCACCTCTATCATTCTTTCTAGCAGTTTTGTAATTACCTTTTATCTAAACCAACATGCTTAGTTATCTATTTAATTAGAGGTTGTTTACTTTTGACTTAATCAACTTAATAGCTTGACTAGCTTATTCGTATTGCTATATCTAGTTGTTTACTTGTGGCTTAATGATAAATCACTTGGCTTTTGTATTTGATCATTGAAAAACCTGGAAAAATGAATTTATTTGACGATGCACATATAAACTGACACTACAGATTCTACACATGGGTTCATGTATACATCTTCAACCGGATTTTTTTTAATGATATACATATAAACCTTTCTATTTACCTTTTTATGATATTTAGTTTTCATATTTAAACCTCTCGCTTATTACAAAATATACAAATATGTTTAAACCTACTATTTATATTTTATCGTAATTGAGTTTAAACTTTTTAAATAAGTCCAAACCGGTAATATAAGTAACTTTAAATTCTTTTATCTTGTCATATAACTTGTTTTTAACAACAAAATGATGACATATGACAAAACCCATATTAAAAAAAAAAAAAAAATTTGTGAGATTTTAACATGTTACTTCTTTTGTATCAAAATTAATGTCTATAATGCAAATGCCACATAATTTTAGAAATAAATATTATTATAATTTTTAAATAACTTAATAACATTTTTACCCTTAATGATATAGAACAAAATTTTCTTCATCTTATAATTAAAGATAACATAAATAATAAAAATTTATTTTAAGACAAACTAAAATAAAAAAAAATATTAATACATTAAAAGTATAATTTTTTTCTTCAAATTTTCAAGATTTTTCTTTTGGGTGTAAAATATGAAGGTTTAAGAGAGTGGTAGTTGGGGAGGGCAGTTTGCATGGAGGGAAGATACACTTGCATAACAATAAACAATTTTGCTCCTCTTCAACTAACATATTCTTTAGAATAATTGCAATTTGTGTGATTCCAACTAAATCCATCATTATTTACAACTATGCCATTATTAGTTTATTTCATGTCAAAATCAAATATTAATTGTTTTCTATTGCTGTTCTAAAAAATTTGTTTTTTATTAAATAAATTTAATGATAACAATAACTTTAACTTAGTCAATTAAATGAGCTTAATGGGCCATACAATTATTAATCAATGTTTTCTTTTTTTAATCTCAAGCAATAACGAAAAATTGTTGAGTTAGATAGTCACTTTATGATTAATGTTCGTATTCAGATATCTGCAGACATGTCTTAATAGAAAAAAGAATAGTTTCTTATTCTGTTTTGTAATATTATGTTGTTTGTTTGTGACTTCATATAAAAAATACATGATTTAAACCATAGGTTATGATGTTAAGACATGGCTTATTTCATTTATACCAATTTGTTATATTTATTAGATTCTTATTCTCTTTTAATAGTTTCCACAAGAAAATTAAACATGGCTGATGACACCCAAAATTCGGACCTACTTCTTGTCCTTGTCGGTGTTTTGCTTCACCAAGGCCGCCACCGCCACAACCACAACCGTTGTTTTTCTCCACTCTTTTGATTTAGAACCAATGCACAATGGCCTGTCAATATTCAAAACAGAGTATTAAAACAGTAGTTTAATTTCATGTAAAACATAAAACAAACATTAGTTTACCATTTAGGCTTGTTTGTTAGCAATTTAATAAGCTTAATGAGACTTACAATTTGTTTGGTAATGGCTTAATATAGAAAGTGGCTTATTCAATAAGCTTTCAGGGGAAGTTTTATGCAGAAAGTCAGGTTTCTTTTTTCCCAACTTGCCCTCCTATGTAAAAAACACACTCTTTCTAAAAAGCACTCCCAAACAAAAATCTTCCCAGATTAATCCACACATACAACTCTATCCACGCATGATTTAATAGAAAACCAACCAAACAACCTCTTACTTTAAAAATGCCTAATTTCTCCAAACAACGGTTAATGGACAAACGTAAACAGGCCCCAAGTAATTTATGAAAAGTAAATTTATTGCCACATACATTTTTTTACTTGATGACTTGAGTTTATTGTCACGTACACATGAAAAAAAATCTTCCTTACATGTAATAACACTATCCATCATTAATTACAACTAAAGGGTTGTTTATCAAATGCTTAGTCTTAAGTGCTTATCAGCTAGAATTACCACCCTCACTTATTTTATTTGATAACATTTACGGTCATCAAAATAGATTGTTGGTAAACATCTCTTATCCAGTAAGCATTATCTAGGTAAGAGTCTTTTCTTTCACTTACCCGATAAGATTTTTTGTTCTTTGCTATGTCTCTAACCAGTTAAGATTATTTTTTCATTAAATAAGTAATACCCAATAACCGTTTTTGCAAACAACCAAAATCATTAGTTTCTGGTTTGATCAAATTTATATGGTGTCATTCCCATCATGACATAAATTCAAACCTAACAAAGTTTTCCCTAATGAGAAAGTAGTAGGATGTCCATAACTTGATTATGACTATACCATTATCTTTTCAGATAATATTTAGTGGCGTTTCTAAACGCTTATCCAGTAAGTATTTATTAGGCCCTTTACCTTACTAGATGAATATAATAAGGAGTGAAAATTTTACCTGATAAGAGCGATGATAAGGATGAAAAGTCTTACCAGTAAGTCATGATGATGACTCTTATCCGGTAAGTGTTTACCGTATAAATTGTTTCATACGTTACCTTCTTCATGAACTACATTCTTACCCGATGAAGTAAGTTAGAGTATTACATGTTACCGATAAGCACTTATAAGACAAGCATTAGATAAACAACCCTTAGCCTAGTCTATTATCATGTATATTTAAATATCATAGAACAGTCCCTTACCAACAAAGGTAAATTTTTTGTCATTATATAAATATAAAGATGAGACTAACAAATTTTCAAAAGAAGACATAATTGCAGAACACATCTCGTTCTTTCAATTATGTATGTCCCTCAAGGCATATGATCACGTGAAAAGTGTCATTTTTTGTGAGAAGTGTGAAAAATATTTTTAAACCGTTGATCACTTTTAATCAAATACATTTTTTTATGAATTGTGGCTTAAAAGGGAATTGATCTGGTGCATCTCGGTGCATGTCATCCTAATGTTCGTCCATTTCTCATCCAACGGTTGATAACCACTTCTCACGCTTCTTACCAAATTTGACACTTTTAACCGGAACTCAACCCTGTACCTAAATGATTTATCAATGTCATAAAAATATCTTCAAGAGTGTATTAATTACATTTAATATGTTAAGGACTTGTTTGTTTGTGAATAAAGTTTTTTTTAATAAAAATACTAAAAAATAATGTTCAAAGCAATTAATAAATAAATTAATTTAATAAAAATATTATTAATTAATGTTTAAACAAACTATTAAATGAATTAAATTTCAATAAAAAATGTTAATGTTTTATCTTGCAATCTATATAGACATGTCATGTCATCTTACAAGGTCATTTTTAAATCTGGATGCTCTTAAGCAAGACATATTTGATTCTGATAATCGAGATCGTTTTATTCTCTTTATAGGTCAAGTAATACTTGTACTAAGATTATAAATTAACTCGGACTAACAAATAAAAGCAAAATTTTAAGTGACAAAATAACATATGAAGTTTCCTTAAATATAATCATGTTTATCATAGGTTGCAAGCAAGAATCAGAAAATGCCAAATCGACTGAATGAGTAAAAGCTTAATACGTTATAATTGAGCTAAAGACATGCATAATTAGTCCCATTTGGGGCCCTATTTCATATTTTATATTTGGATCACCCTTTAACGCGGCTTTGATGATAAGTTAACGTGTGTATATCTTTTTCTTTATAACAATTTTCCAAGGATGGTCGGTCAATTATTAGAGTGACTAGCTTTCCAAATATAACTTTTATATCCGATAAATTTAAAAACACAATTAATTTGTAATGTCACATTTTAAATAATGTGAGTATGTATTTTATCTAGGGGTCCATAGAACCTAGTTTATAAATGAAACACATTAAGGCCTTCCGTACCCCAGCGGGGAAGGGGCTCGGGATGGGGGATGTGGCAGCGGGGTGAGGGCGGGGTTGGGCTACGGCCCGGGATGGAGTTGCGGGGCGGGATGGTGAGCGGGGTTGGGTTCCCGAGCCATCCCGAGGGTTTTATAAAAAAAAAAAAAATTTTAATTAAATTTTTAAAAAAATAACCGTTGAACGGCTCTTTCTTAAAAAAAAAAAATCTCAATTTAATCCCACTATATATTTAACCCTCAACCTCTTATTTCTCACACCTCTCAACCTCTTATTTCTCACACCTCTCAACCTCTTATTCTCTCAACCTCTTATTTCTCACACCTCTCAAACTCTCTCAAATTTTCTCAACCTCTATATATTAAACAATATGGATTCGCCACAACCCGGTTCACCAACCGCATCATCATCATCCGTAGACACCGACGAGTTGTTGAATCTACAAAGGGAAATTTTTCGACATGCTGCACAATCGCTGTATGGTAGCACCGCCTCATCGTCAACAAGAGAGAGGGCAAATGTTCGAGAAGTCATAAACCGGGAAACTCATAATAACCTTCGGTCGGATTTGGTCGAACATATTTGGCGTATCCAAGTTCCCAACAATGACGACGAGTAGATTTTTAAATTTATTTTGTAATTTTTAATTTTTTAATGAATGATATGAATTTTAATTTTTATTATTTATCTTATTTTTATTTATTAAATATATATATATATATATATATTTATTTTGTTAAATAATTAAATGTATAAATAAAAGAATTAAAATAAATGAGGTGGCAAAGGGGTTTGAGGGAATGGGGTACGGATGTTTAGGGATCGTGAGGGATGGAGTGAGGGATGGAAGAAAAGCTGATGTGGCGATGATGTGGAGGGGAATCTTTCACAGATAGGAGGGATGGGGTACGGATGGCCTTAGTTATTCACTATCAAGTTGATCATGATAGATTATAATAAATGTTTAAATATGTTTATTCATTATGATGTAAAACATAATTATTTAATAATATTTTATCGTCGTTTTAAATAATACGTCTCATCTCCAAAAAAATCTTTAACATTTTCCAAATTAGCCTGGCCTTGTTTTAGAAATTATTCAAAATAAGGTTGAGTAGCAAAATTTTCAACTGCTCACCAACTAATTTGTCAAATATAATCTTAGGGGTCGTTTACCTAATCACTTACCTGGGTAAGTGCTTATCGGTAAAATTCAACACCATCACCTACTTCCCAGGTAAGATTTTAGTCCGCCAAAATGGCATCGTATGCTACAATTTAGCCGGTAAGCGCTAACCGTGGTAAAAGTCATCGCACTCACTTACCGGATAAGACTCTCGGTCCTTGCTTTCGAATCTCGATCCTTGCTTCTAGGGGTGAGCAATACCGGGTACCCGGCCTATTTTCATGGAACCGGAACCGGAACCGGCGGTTCCTAGAAAGAAGGAACCGGAACCGGAACCGCTCCCGTCGGTTCTCATAATTTTGGAACCGGTTCCGGTTCCGGGTACCCGCCTACCAATTGTTTTTTTAATTTTTAACATTTTAAATGTCCAACAACTTCTTCCATAAGTATTTTTGGTGTTCGTGTACGTTCGTTTAAAAAATATAGTCGTTTATGTTCGTTTATGTTTGTTTGTTAAAATGTTAAACGAACACAAACAAACGAACCTAAACGAACACAAACGAACTTAAACAAACTTTAATCGAACACATTTATATTTTAAAAAACAAATGGTGCAACCACTCTAATAGGGTGCTCCATTAATATTTTTACAAAGCCTCAAGCCAAAGGGCTCAAGGGAAAGGGCTCAAGCCAAAGGCTAAACCCAAGCAATGTAGTGAATCCATTAATATTTTTACAAAGCCTCAAGCCAAAGGGCTAAAGCCAAAGGCTAAACCCAAGCAATGTAGTGAACTAGTGATGCAATTGAAAGGGAAGAGATGAGGGTTATATATACTGAAAGATGAGGCATGATTTTCTCAAAATTTTCGATGTGGGACAAGGTTTTTCATCAAAAACTGAAAGATGGTGCTGCCAGCTCCCACATCGCTAAGAGTAAACAATTTTTTTAAGGCCTAACACTATATATACAATTTGTCAACCTTTTATAAATGTTCTTTAACAATTTTTTCTTAAACTAGTAATCTTTATTTAGATAATTTTAAAATTTTAATTATTAATCTAATCTAATTTAGATATTTTTTCACATAGATTAAATATGTAATAAATATTAAATATTAGATATTTTCTATTAAAATGTACCGGGTATCCAGCGGTTCCAGTTCTGGGTACCCAGTCCTGGAACCGGTCCTGGCGGGTACCCAGCGGGTAGCGGTTCTAAAAAAATGAGAACCGGACCCAGTCACATCGGTTCCGTTATTTTAGGAACCGGAACCAGTCACATCGGTTCCGGTTCCGGAACCGGCAGTTTCGGAGCGGTTCCGGTTCCAAAGGCGGGTACCCAGTTCCGCTGCTCACCCCTACTTGCTTCCGCTCTTACCGGGTAAGATTCTTGGTCCTTGCCATATTCATCCGGTAAGCTAATATGATTTGGTAAGCACTTACCCGGATAAGCGTTTTGTAAACGATTCCTTAATCTCTTTATGTTCAAACGATCCGGTATTATAAAATAACAAGTATTTTACAATAACTTGAATATTTTACCGGATTAGTCGATGTCCAATTGTACATGCATGCAAGTTTAAATAAAATTGGAAACTCAATTAAAAAAATATATTTATATTTGTTTAAAGAAGGGGAAGAGAGAGAAGATTGTGGGTCCCATTTAAAACAAACTTCCTTTCCTTGCTCGCCTTTTTCTTCACTTCCATTCCCCTACTCCCAACCTACTTCTCCATCTCCTTCTTCATGGCGATTTCTGCATCTCCAAATTTCCAAATCATCCTCTAACAAAAATATTCTTCAGTTCAAATTCAAATTTCCAAAATCAGACACACAAAATGCTGGTGAATTCAGAAATGTACGAAGGAAGTGCCTACTATGATCCATCTCATCTCGAATCACTCATTGATCATCAAGACGACAACGTTTTATCACAAACTCATCTCCACAATTTCCATCAAACCCCCAATTTCTCCTCCATTGAAGCATCAGCAAATGATTATCAGCTCATCAACATGGATATGGATCACCAAAACCAGATGATTCATGACCTCAATTGGACCACTCACGATCAAATTCAAATGGGAAACGACACCAATTGTTTATCAAACATGCCTTTATTGACACCAAATCCAACCCCACCAGATCTTCTCAATCTTTTCCAATTACCCAGATGTTCAAACTCATCAATCTCCTTCTCAAACCCGACCCATCACATGGATCAAAACTCGGGTCAAGTAACTTACGATCCGTTACTACCGTTAAACCTCCCGCCACAGCCTCCGTTCTTCAGAGAATTGCTTCATTCTCTGCCAAACGGGTATAACTTGACGGGTGGCGGCTCGATTTTTGGGGAAATGGATATGGAGCGAGAAGGGGTGCATCAATTGTACCATGAAGGCGATGGGGTTTTGAAGTTCAGTGGTGATATTAATGGAATCGTTGGAAAAGGAAGAGATGTTAAAGATACTAAACATTTTGCCACTGAAAAGCATCGAAGGCAACAATTGAATGACAAATATGATGCCTTAAAGATCTTGGTCCCTAATCCCACCAAGGTAAATATATATATATATACACACACACATTAATATAATACCCTTTAATTCTTTCTATTAATTGGTTAGAGATATTAAACCATAATTAATGAGAATTATAGTAGAAGAAACTGTTTGATTTTCTATAATATAACGAGTTCATTACCCATAAGCTCAAATTTTAATTCCAGGTTAAATCAGGAGAAATAAAAATTCATTCCCAATTATTTTTATTTTTATTCACCTGTCTAAACCAAACGAACCCTATTTAATCAAAAAAAATACAACAAAAAGATGATCTTAAACAAAATCTAATTATTATGAATTTGTTTTAAGCAGTATTTAATGAGAATTATAGTAGAAGAAACTGTTTGATTTTCTATAATATAACGAGTTCATTCCCTATAAGCTCAAATTTTCATTCCAGGTTAAACCCGAAGAAATAAAAATTCATTCACTGGCATTTTCATTTTCATTCCTCTGTCTGAACCAAGCTACCCCTGATTAATCATAAAAAATACAACAAAATGATCTTAAACGAAATCTAATTATTATGAATTTGTTTTGACGATGAACAAAAGACGGATCGAGCATCGGTGGTGGGAGATGCAATCAAATACATAAACGAGCTGAAACGAGAGGTGGCAGAACTCACGATTCTCGTGGAGCGAAAGAGATGCAATCGAGGAAGGATGAAGAAGCACAAAACGGAAGACGATTCAACGTTAGACGTTGAAAGCATCAGCACCAGGCCAAATGGTGGCGGTGATCACGATCAACAAGCGGCGTATAACGGAAACTCGACCTCCACATTACGGAGCTCGTGGCTTCAGAGAAAATCGAAGAACACAGAAGTCGATGTCCGAATCATTGATGACGAAGTTACCATTAAATTAGTCCAGCAAAAGAGAATCAATTGCTTGTTGTTTGTTTCCAAAGTTCTTGATGAACTTCAATTGGATCTTCATCATGTTGGTGGTGGCCTCATTGGTGATTTCTACAGTTACCTGTTCAATACCAAGGTACAAGTGTTTAAAGCTCACCTATGCATTAATGGGTTGTACATAATGATGATCTTGAATGTTATATATATGCAGATTTGTGAAGGGTCATCTGTTTATGCAAGTGCTATTGCAAATAAGCTAATTGAGGTGGTGGACAGACATTATGCAAGTATCCCAGCAGCAACTGGGTATTAACGAGGTACAACTTATTATGCATAAAGTACAAGTATTTATGCATTATGTACAAGGTTCTTGCTTTTTTATTTTCTTTTTCTTGAAAGTGACTGAGTTCAGTAAGGTACAAGTAACTATAAGTAATGTACAACTCACTCAGAAGGTGTCGTATGCTTGCTCCCCCCAAATCTGCAATTGCTTTTTGTTTGACCGCAATCTGCAAGGATCCCTTTTTAGCTGTTAGGTTCATAGTATTTTTGGTATAATATGATAGACTTGGAATTAAACATTTTATTAACTCGATTTTTATTATTTGTTTGGTTAGTGAAATTGGATTTCATTTATTTTTTAAGTTTCTCATATTTTTCTAATTAATTTTTTAGTACGGTCTTTTAAAGTTAAGAAATTGCTTGGAACAATAACAAATCTTTATACCATGTATATAATTATACATACACATATATGTTTTCTACTGTGATAAATTAATGATATTAAACTATTTCAATTATGTTATATACTAAAAGTAGAAAATAAGATACTAAAAGGGTATAAAATCAATAACCCCTTACAAAATTGTGTATTGACGAACACATGCCACAAGCATAACATATCGAAGATAAGTCTAACTTAGGGGTTGTTTATCAAACACTTATCCGGGTAAGCACTTACCAAGTCACATTACCTACCGGTTTGATATGACAAGGATTAAAATCTCATCCGGTAAGAGCGAATGCAAGGACCAAAAGTCTCACCCGGTAAGTGAGGGCGACGACTATTACCACGGTTAGCGCTTACCGGGTGAATTGTTGCATACGAAACCGATTTGGCGGACTAAAATCTTGCCAGATAAGTAAATGATAGTGTTAAATTTTACTGGTAAGTGCACCCGGGTAAAGGTTTGGTGAACGGCCCCTTAATGCATTAAAATTCCTTTCAAATATTAAGACATAACATTAGATTGAAAAGTAGTTTCAAAGATTTGTGTTCAATTATTTTTATTCGTATCAATTAGTTTTTTTCGAAATACCGTCAATTATTTCAATTTTTTCATTCAAATTTCATACTACTATTTTTGTCTACTATTTTTGTATGTATTTATGTGTATGAAAATTGTGTAAAAAACATTGCATTTAATTAAATTATTTAAATATATACTTTATTTGTGTCATTTATAACTATTATTTGATATATTAAATCATCAAACTTTTTGGGAAATTGTCTAGTCCTGTCTTATCTAGTCCTCGTACAAACAGTCCTATGCTGCCCTCTTGTCCCGTCCTGTCCAGTTTTGTCATGTCCAAGCATACCAAACGCTAACTTGGGGAGAAGTTGAGAAGTAATTCTTGGTGGATGTACACGTCTGCTTTTTAGGAAAAGATTAGTCTGTTCAGTTTAGGTGAATAAGACGTTTTCTAAGAATTGTATGAATCAGAAAACCGAAGATAATACGATGGATTTTATTGGAAAAAAACAACAAAAATATATGGTTGTTAGAAAATTAATTCACATAAGTATAACAATTTTCTGGATTGAAGTGAATATTACGTAATTTGCATCAAGTCAATTGGTTAAGAATTACTTAATTTTAGCTAAAACTTATGTGATTTTATGTCTTTGTAAGGATTTTTTTTAGGTGATACTTTAAAAAACATGCTATTTATTGTTATCGTTGAATATCATGGGTACAAACTGTGAAATTTTGTCTATTTATAGTTTTATACTATAATGATTGGATAATTGATCAGAAAAGATTTAACATTCAAGAGCGAAAAATAGAAAATGAGATTGATTGAATTAATTCTAAACAAATATATATAATACAAATCAAATAAAAACCATGTATTTGTTACACCCCTTACAAACCAATGTGCATATATGCATAATCTGAGATGTATATATGCATTATCACATATGAATGTATGTCCATTATATATATATATATATATATATATATATATATATTCTTGCATGTATTGTTCACATATGTATACTGTGGTTTGTAAGATGTGCAGCAAATACAATAGTTAGCTTAGTTTATTGTTCAACTAAGCTAACCAGTTAGTACAATATAAAAAGATAAAATTGCCCTTCTACTCTTTTCACAATTTGTACACGTAAAATTTAACCAAAAATCCTCTTCTTGGATAAAATTTCAATACCAAAACGTTATTATTTAAATATCGGTAAAATTATGGAACATAGATTTTTTATTTTTTATTTTTAAAAAATATTTTTAAATATTACTTCAAAAAAAAATATATGGTTAAATATGTGACCAGTTTTAAATATCATCTGCGTCCATTGTGCTTTGTATTTGTTTTTTTCTTTTCCAGATTTTTGAGGTGCTAATTTTGGCTCTTTTTTTTTGCAGTGACCAGGATGACCTTTGAGTCCAGGGAGGGAGGGAGACATGACTTTAGAGAATTTGGTTTTAGTTTAATCACTTAACATCACAAACAAGTTACTACTAATTTATTAGTAGAAATAAAGACAGGGGTAGTCTGGACAATAACAAAATATTTATTTTGGGTAATATTTTGAGATTTGCATTTTATTTGGTTACATTGTTTAACAGAATTGAGCATAAACGTCGAGTACCGACAATCCTGACCGATCTCACACAGCATTGTTCAAAATTAACATGTCAGTGTGAGAAAATGACATATCATGGTGGCATTATAATGTAATAATCGCATTTTCACAAACCCTAAATACGTAGTAATTAACATTATATGATGAATCAAAATGTTGATAATGTCACGAAACGAACAATAGCATAATTGACTTCACCTGAATAATCGATTATGCATAAGGTGTTTGAATAGAGAACAATGCTCAACAAATGGAAATGTAGTAACATCTATCATAACAACCGAATAAGATAGAATTCAGTAAAATGATTATGTTTTAACAATTACATAAATAACTATAAATGGACTAACCAGGGTTGGGAGTAGCCGATCGATCTTTGGGGACCCGAATCAGTTCTAGTTTTCAGACCTCGAACAGGTTGAGGATTAGATGTCTTGATAAGGACCGGCGATCAAAGACCAATTTGTGAAGGTGTGATCCTTCCAACTGTGTCTAAACTTGCTTTTGCAACAACAAATGTGATGGAGTATTTAAGAAAATTAAATCAAGTTCGGTTAGGACAGTCTAGCTAGCTCAGATGAATTCTAGTTTTCAACCTCATAATCAATCCTTAAAATAGGCAAACCCCCTTTCTTACCAACGAGCCTAACATAACAAACTTAAGTGCGTTTTAATTTGTGGGCTTAATGTCTATGCCCAACTTATAACTTTTTAAAAGAACAAAAAGGTATACAAAATCATTCAAAATACACACTCTTTCTCAATTTAAAACAAGACTTAAAAATATAACAAAACCTGGAGTATGTACATTTCCTCTCAAAAGATTTACGAACTTGTACAGTCTTGATTCATCAGCAACCAAATATTTCACTACAGCTAATATATCTAGAACGAGACGTACTATATGACATATTACATATAGTATATATATATATAGAGAGAGAGAGAGAAAGGTTCAAACGGGGAGCGTAATGTGAATCACATGTGATTTTGTACATGGACGGTGCTCCTCGCGTTTTCTTAAATTGTTACGCTCTTCGTTTGAACCCGTCTCTCTCTCTCTCTATATATATATATATATGTGGGAAACGGTTAATACTCAATAGAAATTTTTTTAGTATATAATATTTATATACGGCAAATGCAACAAATAAACTCACACATCCTCCTCATCTTTGGTGAGTTTTGAACCCTTGACCTCCTAGGAGACCAACGACTCATATACCGCTAGGCCAAAGGCCTTTTTGTAATGCTCAATAGGAATTACGGTCAATAGCCAGTCAAGCGAGCTTCTAAAGAAAATATATTTTTTTACTAATATATAAAAAATATGATGTTAATAGACATTGTCGTAGAAACAGATCTAATTTTAAAAACCCAACTTGGGCAGGTCTTATCGGTTTGCAGGTTTTGATGAAACAGTGAAGGGAATAGGTTGCATGTTTTGATGGGTTGTGTTTTCTCGGTTTTGATCGTTGGAGGGTTTGGGTTTTACTCGTTTGCTTCTTGGGGATTGGGAAAAATGCGAGCGGTGGCGGTGAAGGGTACATTGAGGGTGGGTTTTGGATGTTTGAGTGAGAAGATGGAGATGGTTCATTGGTGGTGGTGAGTTACGGAGAAGAGAAGGAATGGGTGCGGGGGTGATCGCAGGGACGGACCTACACAAATTTTCATACGGTGGCACCATATTTTTTCATACGGTTTTTATCGAAGTGTCTTTCATCTTTTTATCAACGTTCAATATCGTCTGATGTGTTTTTAGCCAAATTTTGGCGTTTTGAGAGATTTTTTGGTATTTCAAGAGATTTTTTTGGTTTTTTTGGTTGAATGGGTATAGGATTTGGGTCTTTTTTCAGTTTAGGTGCACCCCTTGTAGTTTCCAAATGAATACGGTAGCACCTCCTAAATCGATACGGTGGCACCTTCACAAAAAAAATTTACCCTTCGTCGGAAAATTCTTACGGTGGCACGTGCCACCACGTGCCCCTCATGGGGTCCGTCCCTGGGAGGGTAGAGGATGAGAAGTGAGCAAGAGAGTAAAAAAATTAACGAAAGTTTTTTTTTTAAATGTTACAATATATTAAGAGGATAAAATGACCATTTTCCTCCTTAGACGAAGGATCATGTAAGAAAAAAAAAGTTAAAGTGATAAACGTAAGATAAGATCCGGATCCTTGATCACTTTTAATCTTATCCCCGCACTCATGAATCGCGCTTCTTATGGGAATTGATCCACTGCATCTCATTATTGTTGATCTTCGACTATAATTGATCTAAGGGTGGAGATCTATTTCTTATCCTTCTCACCAAAACTTCTCTTCTCACCGTCTTTGGAACCCAACCTGTAACGACCCAGAAACATAAGATCCAAATACGATTAATAGATAAATCAAAACTGCCAAAAACTGGCCCTCGACATAGGTTTAACAAGAATTTAAATGGGTTTGCGGAAGTACAACCCTAATTACAACTGAGAATAAGTCTAATATTCAAAAATGGAAGGCTTCTAGTCACTAGGATGCAAGCTCCAGCTCACAACTTCCCCTTCCCTTTGTCCGAGCTCCCTAACACCTGCTTACATGAAAAGGTTTTTAGTTTTGAAAAGCGAGGGTTAGACCATGAGGTCTAGTGAGTTCCCTCCACACCGCGTCACACCAAAATATTTCAGTTTATAAAATCAGTTATGAAACAGTTGTATAAATCATGGTAAACACCCAAAATTGATATGCACACATTGACACATGCTACTGGCACGCGCTAAAGTCACACACACCGTGACAGCGCATTCGGGCACACACCGCCCATGTCGCACACACCGCGACAGAGTAATCGGGCACACACCGCCCATGTCACACACACCGTGACGGAAATAATTGGGCACACGCCGCCCATGTCACACACACCGTGACAGAATATTCGGGCACACACCGCCCATATCACACAAAAGCCAGAGCACGGTCACACACATTTTAATCACACATGTAAGCCACACATAAAGATCACACATTTAAACCTTGCCTTAAACTAAGAGCAGTTGAAGAGCACATTGTTAGACAATAACCACACCGCACACAATTACTTGTCATCTTACAATAAAAGTAATTGAAAAGCACACCGTTTAAAGAATAACCATGCCACACGCTCAAATCTTTACTTGTAATAAAAGTCGTTGGAAAACTCGCAATTTAAATTATAATCATCAACCACACACTTTGTATAAAATTTAGGTTTAGAAAGACTCACCTGTGGTTACAAGGCAAGCACTCCTGTTCAAATCTTGAGTTACACAAGCTTAGTACCTAACAGATCAGACAAATTTTTAATCAGAAACAAAGATCTAGAACTTACCGGGTACACACACATTTTCCGGATACTAACTTGTCCGGACACCAAGACTGTCCGGATACCCATACTATCCGGATACCAAGATGGTCCGGATGCACCTCCTTTCCGGATACTGCACCCGGTAACTCAACTACCCGGAAAATCACCCACCCGGAAATCACCATCCTTATCCGGACTCTACCATAGAACATCACCCGGAAACATGCAACATATCCGGACACCACCAAACGCTGGTGTCCGGAAAACGCTGCTGTTCGAACTTAGAATTTCTAAAACCGATTTAAACTCCGATTTAAGCCATTAGTTTGATTAGACAACTATAAGGGTTCATCCACCAACCCCAAACACCCACTTAATCCATCTATAACCCCTTAAATCGGATTTTAAAGACCAAAACCCTCAAAACACACTTTTCATGAAAAGAGGGTGAAAAACCCATTGAATCACTGATTTTATACATAAGAATTCAGACCCACAGAAGAAAGGAACACCCAACAACAAGCAATTGGAATTAGGATAGATTTACCTTACTGATTTCTTCCCTCCTTTGATTTCTTTCTCCAAAACTCTCTTCTTCTTCCTTTCCCTTCTTCCTAGCCGCCAAACACCCCAAATTAGGAGAAAATACTGATTTTTGGTTGATGCCCTAGGGATTTGGACCCTTTTATACTTCCCACAATTTGCACATGGACCCCTCAACTAAACTTCCATTCTTCTCACTTTAACCACCAAGTTTTCGAAACCTACTAAAAATTTGGGTTATTACAACACTCCCCCTTAAGAGAATTCCGTCCCCGGAATTCCTCAACGGAAAGTTACGTGTAACCTTCTTCCATCACTACACACGACAAGTCTTACGCTTTCGTCTAACTTCATCGATCACCATTCCCCGACCTATCAGACAAGGCCTACGGATCATTTCCTAATGCACCCCATGCTAGGGCTATAACTTGCCAGCTAATCCATTCTTATGATGGCGTCAAACTCTCCCAAGCTTGCGGACACAATTTCAAAGACATGAAAGACCCTTGTTCTCGATATTACATCCATCACGCACCTTCCTCACCAAACCCCGACTGTCAACAACAAGTTATATTCCTAACATACATTCCATTCGTCTAGGTTTATCCCGCAAACGTCGGGCAATCCCGGCAAAAACACAAACAGTTTACACCCAAGACAGATAACAATTTCATAGAATGAGGTTTATAAGATAGGTACCCGTCTCAACCTCGGGCACCTCTTCCTCCTCCTCAGCCGTCATCCGAAAAACTCTAGCCTTCGCCTGTGCTGGCTCCACTTTCTTTTCCCCCGCTCTTCCCCTTTGCCTACCGTCGTAACCACCGAAATCCCCTCTCTTCAGCTGAGGGCACTCCGGCCTCAAATGTTCTAAGGACCCACACTGGTAGCATGCCCTTGGGTTCCTACAGTCTCGTGCCATGTGTCCCAATTTTCCACATTTGAAACATCCCTCGGTTTCCCCCACACATTCTCCACGGTGGACTCGATTACACTTCCCACAAGGTTTCTCTTCAAATTTTGATCCCCCTCGGGACTCCGGCTTAAACACCTTAGCCCGCTCCGAGTCACGCGCTGACCCCTCCCACTTTCTTTTCTCCTTACCCTTCTCCACATCTTGTCGGTCCTTCTCCTTTTCCACCAATTCGGCTGCGTTGATGGCTGCCTGAAAAGTGATCGGGTTCCTAGCCACGACCAGTTCCCGCACGCTACTCTTCCACCCAAAAATGTACCTCTCAACTCGACGTTCCTCATTCGGTACGTACAACTCAGCGAATCTCGCTTTCTCCATAAACTTCGTGGTGTATTCTCTCACCGTCATCCCACCTTGTTCCAAACTCATGAACTCTTCTTCTAGTCGTTTCACTGCCGCCAGAGGGCAAAACGACGCCTTAAACTTTGAGACAAAGGTCTCCCACGTCATATTCTTAGCAGCCTTTGACCCCTCCCCCGCGGTTTCCGCATCCCACCAAAATACCGCTTCTGATTTCAGCATGGACAGAGCGAACATTACCATGTCACTATCAGCACACTTACAGGTGTCGAACACTAGTTCCATTTCCCTGATCCACTTTATCGCCAACACGGGATCGCATTCTCCCTTGAAAGCAGGTGGCTTACAAGAAGCGAATGCCTTGTAACTACACCCCCCCGCTTAGCACTCGATCATTCACTGCCAACGGGTTTGGCTGAGTAGGGCTCCCTGGAGCTGAACCATGAGAGTTAGTCTCCCCTCCCTTACTACCACTGGCCTCCTTACTCCCCGAAGCCGCCTCATTCTGCTTAGCCAACAGTGCTTTCAATGTATCCTGGATTTCTCCCAATGCAGTGGCGAAATTTTCTTGGGTAACGAAGGCTTGAACCCGGCCTCGCCCACGACTTCCACCTCGGCTCGCTCCCCGCCTGGACGCAGAGCTCTCCTGATGAGACGCCTCTGGTTCTTGCGGGATTCCCGCGCTCCTCGTGCCACGAGTAACACGTGCCCTCACTGCAGCCCTTTCCACGTTCTCATTCACCTGAGTTGTTGCCCGTTGTGGTACTCTTCCTCGTCCCCTTCCTCGGCCTCTTCCTCGACCTCTACCCCTACCGCGTGCGGCTGCCAGCACCGGTGGTGCTTCCATTTCGATTTCCTCATCAATAGGTTCCGATACTCCCCTCAAGGATCTCCTCAACATGATTACTGACCGACAAAAAGACACCAACAACATTAAGTCTACAGTTCCAAGATAATAAGCCAATTAAGCACTTACATGTACCTGTAAGCTCGTAATTACACTAGCCAGGTGTAATCGCCAACTTACCTTACATGACAGTTCTCGCCACCCTATTAATCATTCTACCCCGTCTTGCTAAGGTCTTCCTAGTTCTCAATTGTATTCTCTAATTCCACAGTTTAAGTTTAGGCCCGTCCGGTCACCTAAATCTCTTAAACTAAGGCTCTGATACCATTTGTAACGACCCAGAAACATAAGATCCAAATACGATTAATAGATAAATCAAAACTGCCAAAAACTGGCCCTCGACATAGGTTTAACAAGAATTTAAATGGGTTTGCGGAAGTACAACCCTAATTACAACTGAGAATAAGTCTAATATTCAAAAATGGAAGGCTTCTAGTCACTAGGATGCAAGCTCCAGCTCACAACTTTCCCTTCCCTTTATCCGAGCTCCCTAACACCTGCTTACCTGAAAAGGTTTTTAGTTTTGAAAAGCGAGGGTTAGACCATGAGGTCTAGTGAGTTCCCTCCACACCGCGTCACACCAAAATATTTCAGTTTATAAAATCAGTTATGAAACAGTTGTATAAATCATGGTAAACACCCAAAATTGATATGCACACATTGACACATGCTACTGGCACGCGCTAAAGTCACACACACCGTGACAGCGCATTCGGGCACACACCGCCCATGTCGCACACACCGCGACAGAGTAATCGGGAACACACCGCCCATGTCACACACACCGTGACGGAAATAATTGGGCACACGCCGCCCATGTCACACACACCATGACAGAATATTCGGGCACACACCGCCCATATCACACAAAAGCCAGAGCACGGTCACACACATTTTAATCACACATGTAAGCCACACATAAAGATCACACATTTAAACCTTGCCTTAAACTAAGAGCAGTTGAAGAGCACATTGTTAGACAATAACCACACCGCACACAATTACTTGTCATCTTACAATAAAAGTAATTGAAAAGCACACCGTTTAAAGAATAACCATGCCACACGCTCAAATCTTTACTTGTAATAAAAGTCGTTGGAAAACTCGCAATTTAAATTATAATCATCAACCACACACTTTGTATAAAATTTAGGTTTAGAAAGACTCACATGTGGTTACAAGGCAAGCACTCCTGTTCAAATCTTGAGTTACACAAGCTTAGTACCTAACAGATCAGACAAATTCTTAATCAGGAACAAAGATCTAGAACTTACCGGGTACACACACATTTTCCGGATACTAACTTGTCCGGACACCAAGACTGTCCGGATACCCATACTATCCGGATACCAAGATGGTCCGGATGCACCTCCTTTCCGGATACTACACCCGGTAACTCAACTACCCGGAAAATCACCCACCCGAAAATCACCCACCCGAAAATCACCATCCTTATCCGGACTCTACCATAGAACATCACCCGGAAACATGCAACATATCCGGACACCACCAAACGCAGGTGTCCGGAAAACGCTGTTGTTCGAACTTAGAATTTCTAAAACCGATTTAAACTCCGATTTAAGCCATTAGTTTGATTAGACAACTATAAGGGTTCATCCACCAACCCCAAACACCCACTTAATCCATCTATAACCCCTTAAATCGGATTTTAAAGACCAAAACCCTCAAAACACACTTTTCATGAAAAGAGGGTGAAAAACCCATTGAATCACTGTTTTATACATAAGAATCCAGACCCACAGAAGAAAGGAACACCCAACAACAAGCAATAAGAATTAGGATAGATTTACCTTACTGATTTCTTCCCTCCTTTGATTTCTTTCTCCAAAACTCTCTTCTTCTTCCTTTCCCTTCTTCCTAGCCGCCAAACACCCCAAATTAGGAGAAAATACTGATTTTTGGTTGATGCCCTAGGGATTTGGACCCTTTTATACTTCCCACAATTTGCACATGGACCCCTCAACTAAACTTCCATTCTTCTCACTTTAACCACCAAGTTTTCGAAACCTACTAAAAATTTGGGTTATTACACAACCCTTCCTCCTAATTTAGATATATTAACAAAAAAAGATAATGAACGTTAGGGTAATGGATCAAATCCAACGAATCATACAAACGACAAGTTTTAACCCGTAAATAAAAATGATGTCAGGGACAATATTGTAAAAACCATCAAACTAGAGGGATAAATCAAATCCGTGATTAACATTTAATTATAAATACTATTGACCCAGATAAGTCTAACCATTTTGTGTTACATCTGGACCGTTTAAAATAATCTCATATTTGATCTTAGTCGTTCAAATTCATTTTACATTAGGCCCAATCCCTTTACCCCTGATTTATCTCACGAAGCCCACTCCACTCACCCCTGATTTATCTCACGAAGCCCGCTCCACTTACCCTCACGCCTCACGGCCAATGTTCTAAAAACTCGTCGCACAGTCGCCATGACACCAAGGCTTGTGTCTCACGCCACGTTAAGGCTCTGACATGCCTTGGCCTAATGGGCACTTTTTGTAATGCGATATTTCATTTTATTTTACGTTTTTATGTTTTTTTGCAACTATTTTAATATTTAACTTATTACTATTGACTAATTGAGTAACACTACAAAACATATGTTTTTATATATAAAATTATATATGAATTAGAAATTTGGCGTCAAAGTCACGCCTTGAAAACGTCATGGCTTCTAAGGCTTGAGGCTTGGCCTCGCCGCCACGCCACGCCACGCCTCACGCCATTTAGAACCTTGCTCACGGCACGACTTCTCCTTCCACCTCACAGTACCCACACCTTCTTCT
The DNA here is from genome assembly GCA_033807775.1 of Saussurea involucrata. Taxonomy (NCBI): domain Eukaryota; kingdom Viridiplantae; phylum Streptophyta; class Magnoliopsida; order Asterales; family Asteraceae; genus Saussurea; species Saussurea involucrata. Next base: position 31,877,438 of record CM066325.1, on the reverse strand, counting down.
CCTTCAACCTCCAACTCTTTCCACGTTCAATCAACCTCTACGTGTTCCACCTTCAAGGAGTTTAAACTCCTTGATTGTTTCGTATGATTGTCTGTGTTATTCATCTCTAAAATGTTTTTGTTGGTTTCTGAAATTGTATACAGAAAAGAAGGAGATGAAAATAAACAGAAGTTGAGGCTCGTGTTACACACGATTCCCTTAAACAGATTCGCCGTCTGTTCCCAGGGTACAACAGCGTGAGCAGAAGTACTGCCGGAGATGACCACTTGCCTGGAAAAATTGAATGCAGTAGAGATTTTTTGAGAGAGTTGTGTTCCGTATTTTGGAATGAAACCTGACCCCCTTTTTATAGTGAAGATTGAAACCAAAATGATTAATTCGTAATTAACTGATAATTAGCAAAACCAAGCTGCGCGAGATAGGTCGCGCCCACACACAAGTTCGACGATTTTAGCTTACGAAATCCTCAATCGGCACCATTCAAAGGAGCTTGTAAACCCTCACACTTCCAAGGTTATAACCCATTAAGGTTTTACTCCTTCTTCCTATGTGGGATACTTTCCCACACCGACTTGGTTTTTTGCTAATTTTATCCAAGTACTCAACTTTGAGTATCGATATCTCATTCACACATACTCCGTTTTTAGACACATTATACATCGTTTCGAAGCTCTCATATAGGAGAACACAAACCCACTAAGAGTTAATTATATATAATACATATATATGTATTTAAATGTGTCCAAAGTTAGTAAAAAAACATATATTTTTACTAAATTTTCCAACAGTTTTTTCAATTTGTTTTCTTTTCTTCTCTCCCACGAACTCTCTCCACGACTTCTGATGTGGTTTTCAATTTCATGAAGATATGTTGTATAAGGAGCTATGGAAGGCATGTGCAGGACCACTTGTGGATGTTCCAAGAGATGGAGAGAGAGTTTTCTACTTTCCTCAAGGTCACATGGAACAAGTAAGTAAAAAAATTTGTATTCTTAATTCTTTGCCTGAAAATCCCAGATCCCTGTTTGTTCAAGTTTTTCCTTGTATGTAAGTTTTGTTTTGTTGATTATAATGGTTTTATTTTTCTATAATTGGGTTTTTTAATTTTCTTTCTTTATGCTATTTGTGGGTTTTGTTCAGTTAGAGGCATCAACAAATCAGGAACTAAATCAATGGATTCCTCTCTTCAATCTCAAATCAAAGACCCTTTGTCGTGTTGGCCATACTTATGTACTATGGTGTTCTTACAACATTTATTTTTGTATCAATTGAGGTTTTAAACTTGGGTATACTTTAAATATCATGTATTTAGTGGGTTAAAATGTTAGATTCTTCTGTTGAAATTCATAAAAATCTTCTGCACGGATGAAGTTCATGCTCAAATCACTTTTTCTGCAAAGTCTTGATAGGTTCAGATAAGAGCACTCATGGTGGGTTTTCAGTGCTCCCGAAGCATGCAAATGAGTGCCTACCGCATTGGTAAATTTTCTTTTATCTGATCCCTTCTTTTTAGTTTATGATCTTTTATGTTCTGATTTATTGAATTTGTAATGTTCAGGACATGGCTCAGCTACTCCTACTCTCGTGGCTAACAAGGTGAGGATGCCCCAAACTTTTCCAAGCTCTCTTTACCCTTCACTGTTTGTAATGGATTATCCATTTCTCGAATTCTTGAACGCATGCAAAGCAGTGTCAACGGGAACTATTTGACCAGGGAGTTCAATCAGACTCTCGATCATATTTCTCCTTATGTATGAGTTCTTCCCTCCACAGTAGTTATTTATGATTACTTTTTATGGATACAATTACTTCTAATGTTTGTGAAATTGTCTGCTAAGTGCTTCTACAAGATGGCGTTGAGTGTTATTTTGATTCATGGAGTCCGCTTGCTTGTAAGTTCATAAGGATTTTCGGAATCAACATATTGACAAATCTGTTTCTACAATAATAATTGGGATGATATAAAGAAAATAGGATTGCTGTTTAGAAGGAAAATTTAGGAATTATGAAAAGATAACTTCTATGCCACCCCCTGGTTTTGGAGTTGATTTTCAAGTTTCTCCTCAAATATGTCCCGTTAAATACCTTAGAATAACATAATATTATTGTCCGGTTGAAATCTCTACTAAATGAACAAATATCCTTTAGGGAATTTAATTAAAATACCCAAAGTTTGACTTGCCAAAATATCCATTTCTCTCTCGAATTTGCTAAAATACTCATTATTCCCGCAAAAAATCCCGTGATCGCGGGACCCACAACCACGTGGCACGACGTGGCACCATCTTTGGCCAAATCTCCCGCTATGCCCCCTCAAGATACCCCGCGGCTGCAACATTCCCCCCCCCCCCCAAGTATGCTCGCTGTTACATTTTTGGCCCCTGGTCCCGCGATTTTTCCTGCGATCGCGGGATTTAGCTGCCACGTGTATGGCTGGGGTTGAAACCCTAATTTTTTATTAACTCTTCCCAACCCCCACCCTCCAATGTCGGCTATAAAGAGAGAGGGTGGGGGACCAACATCCGGCCACCATACCCATTTTTAAACTTCTCATTTTTAAACTCTCTCCCAACTCTCTCAACTTCTCGTGTCGATTACGCGCTCGGTTTGAAGATGTCACGTGTTAGGGATGTGGTAAGTCATTTTTCTTAACTTCTTGTAGTTTCTTGTTGTTATCTTAAATTTTCAAAATATATGATATGTAAACTTTGTTGTTTGAACTTTGTTGTTATCTTAAATTTTTGAAATATATAATATGTAAACTTTGTTGTTTAAACTTTGTTGTTATCTTAAATTTTTGAAATATATAATTGTTAGTCCCAGATGGCTATAACAAGTATTGTAGAAGGGGGGTTGAATACAATACTCAAAATTTTCACAATTTTAATTCTATTATTGAAAATCTTTCAAAAAGAATTACACATAGAAACTTAAGACTGTTGCGGAAAAGAACAGATAAACTATTCTAACAATCTTTCACAAAGTATACTAAAAATAACTAAGAACACTTAGAACAAAGCTATAAAGTTTTTCAAGCAATGTGGATATTTTTGCACTGAGAGAAATCTTCCAGTTTGCGTAGAATATCTTAGAGCACACAGTAATCTTCAAGTCTCTCAAGATGTAAGAGATTTCTTCTGCATGGAGAGGTCTTCCTTTTATAGTGACAAGGAGTGTACAAACATTAAATGCTTGGGACACTTGTCATCATCATATTTGCTAAGGATGTTGACTCCTGAAAAGTTGATGTGTCATTTTCACTTTTTCCTTGGTATCAGGAAGAGTGCCCATGCTAGAAGAGACTTTATATGGTAATGGATAAAAGGACAAATTGTCACTTTTATCTGACAATAGGATATTGTCCCATAATAAAATATCTTCTCATTTGTCTTCAAGGAGTACACCACCGATGAAAGTTTTGAGATATGTGACACATCTTTGAAGAAAAGCATCTTTGAGACTTCTTGAGATCCCACCTATTTGAGAGTCTTCATAGGTGGGATATGTTGGCCGACCCAGAGATAGGTCGGTGGAGAAGTGTCCACCGATGTGTGAGACAACCATCGGTGGACAATGACTTGCATGTGTTGATAAAGAGTCTCTTACTTCCACAATGAGAGATTCTTCAATCTTGACTTTGGTTGATCTTTGACCTCACCAAACATTTGCTATCTTGTACAAGTCATTATAAAGAACCATGCTAAAATATTCTAAGTAAGATTTAGAGGAAACATCGGTGAGTCAATTTCAAATCTTCGGTGACCCAACAATCTCCCCCTATTTGAATTTGAGCTCCATACTTAGAATATTGAAGAGTATCTGAATAAAATTGCATTTTGACCCTTTTTACTCTTTTTGGGTTCTTTTCACATAGACCATTTTTTTTGATCTATTTTGTCTTTTATGGATTTGTATGTGTATGATATTTACAAGTAAGAAAAAATAAAAAGGTATAGATGTACAATTAATTGAAAGAAAAAGGAAAGAAGTATAAACAATATGAACAAAACGAGTATTACTTGCTTCTATGGAGGGGCGAGTTGAAACTTGTGTCTGGCTTGAGGATTCTTCATTTTGATCAGCAACCCGTTGATATGTTGGAGAACTTTATCTTTCAGGTACTTTTGCTTTTCTTCAGATGATCCAAATCTTCAAGCCATTCACTTATTCCAAAAGATTTCAACCAAATGAGTCTGTGTTCTAGGAAGTAGACAAACCCATAATGGTGACAATCTTTGAGGAAGGTTTGAAGTTAAGTGAATCAGGCTCAGGATGCTTATGCCCATCTCTTGCATCTTCTTTCTTTCTCTTGGCATCTTCAGCTTTTCCTGTTCAGCATCATCATCCTTTGTCTTTGTTTTGCTCCCCCTTAATTAGATCAGCCGGTCTTTGTGTTTCTCCCCCTCAGTTAGATCCGCCCGGACTGATGTGCTCCCCCTTGACCGGTCCGTCGATTTCCTCATTTTTTCGAGTTGGTCGCTGGATATGAGTACTGAGGGTTGATGTTGCTCCCCCTCAGATGAATTCTCCCCCTCAGCGGCCGACGTATGAAAAACCCCAAGAGAAATTGGAAAATCGGCCATAACCAAGACTATCATTTTTTATTTTTTTTTATTTTTTTTCCTCCCCACCGAAAATTAAGAAGATCCCACCGAAAATTGGCTAATTTCGGTAGGATTTTCGGTAAGAAAATCGGTAGTTTTTTTTTTTTTTTTTTGCTTCCCCACCGAAAATTGGCTAATTTCGGTAGGAAAATCGGTAGGATTTTTTTTTTGGCTTCCCCACCGAAAATTAAGAAGATCCCACCGAAAATTGGCTAATTTCGGTAGGATTTTCGGTAGGAAAATCGATAGTTTTTTTTTTAATTTATCATTTCCATCGAAATTTTGCAAGAGTTTGACAAAAAGTCGGTGGAATTTCTTGAAGAGGTTGGAGGAAATCTTCTGGCATCTTCAGAAGAGTTTGGATAAAATCTGCTAAGGCATCAGGGAGAAAATCTTCAAGGTGAAGAAAAGATTGGAATTTCATCTTCCAATTTTTTGATGACCCACAAAGATTGAGTTTGAGGATTTTTTGAGTAGAAGGATTTGGGATGATATCTGTGGAAGAGTTTGTAGTATGTGGGTTTTGAGAAAAGGAGAGTTGGTCGCTGGATATGATGGAAGAAGGAATGGGATGAGGAGATGACACATAGAAAGTTGGTTCTGGTGAGAGGTAGATTGGTGAGATGGAGTTTCTCACATAGAAAGAGGGTGAAGATTACCGAAGTAGACATCGGTGTTGCGTAGAGCCACCGATGGAGGGATTGATTGTCGGTAGAGAGATGGGAAATATATAACAGAGATTGGTGAGGTCTACAACTTTGGTGAGATGATGGATGAGAAGAGGTGGGGTGAGATGTATGGTGGGAAATATAGTGTTGGTAATGAAGTAGGTGATGGCTTCGGTGTAGAGTACGGAGATGGATTTCGGTGTAGAGAGAACACACAGACTTAGACACCGATAAGGATGAAGAATTGAATGTCGATTTAGAGCTAATTCACCGATAGAGTGTCCACCGATGAGATTTCGGTGGAAGGTGAGGACACACAGTTATTGAAGATTACACATGCCAAGTTCACTTATGATGAAATTGAACCTGGTTTCATCTAGAGGTTTGGTGAACAAGTCGCCAAGCTGAAGATCTGTAGGAATGAAGTGTAGCTCAATGTCACCTTTGGATATGTGATCCCTGATGAAATGATATCTGATATCGATGTACTTTGATCTGGAATGAAGAACAGGATTGTTTGCAATAGCTATTGCACTTGAGTTATCACACAGAATTGGGACTTTGGAGTAGATTTAAGCATAATCCCTTAGTTGGTTTCTCATCCACAGGATCTGAGCACAACATCTTCCAGCAGCTACATATTCAGCCTCAGCAGTAGAGGTTGATACAGAGTTTTGTTTCTTGCTGGACCAACTTACCAATTTACCACCAAGAAGTTGGCAGCTTCCTGTAGTACTTTTTCTATCAGTCTGGAACCTGCATAATATGAATCTGAATACCCAATTAGTTCAAAACCTGAGTCTTTGGGACACCAAAGACCCAGATGCAAGGTACCCTTGAGATACCGAAAAATCCATTTTACAGCCTTTAAGTGTGATTCTTTTGGATTGGCTTGATAACGGGCACATAGACAAGTAGCAAACATAAAATCCGGTCTACTAGCAATTAAGTACAAAAGGGAACCAATCATTCCTCGATAAAGGGTAACATCCATAGATTCACCTTTAAGATCAGCATTGAGTTTCAAAGGTGGTGCCATGGGAGTTTTCATAGGAGAGCTATCTAAAAAATTGAATTTCTTCAGAAGGTCACGAAAGTATTTACTTTGGTTTATAAAGATCCCTTCTGAAGATTGTTTGACTTGAATGCCCAAAAAGAATGTAAGCTCTCCCATCATGCTCATCTCATATTCACTCATCATGAGAGAAGCAAACTCATCACATAGTGATTCATCAGTGGCACCAAGGATGATGTCATCAACATAGATTTGGACAAGAATAAGATTACCTAAGGTCTCCTTGATGAAGAGAGTATTGTCAATTTTACCTCTGGAATATCCATGCTTTTAGAAGGAAGTTGGCAAGTGTGTCATACCAAGCACGTGGAGCTTGCTTGAGACCATAAAGAGCCTTGTCAAGTCTGTACACATAGTCTGGATGAGCTGGATCTTCAAAACCACGAGGTTGTTTCACATAGACTTCCTCTGCAAGTTCCCCATGGAGGAAGGCACTTTTGACATCCATTTGAAAGACTCTGAAATTTCGGTAGGCAGCATGAGCCAGAAAGATTCCCCTCTTCCTGTCTGTATCCTTGAGCTACCAGTTTGGCCTTGTTTCTGATAACTGTGCCTTCTTCATCCATTTTATTTCTGAAGATCCATTTGGTTCCAATGATTGTCTTCTTTCGGGGTGGGAACCAATCTCCAAACTTTGTTTCTCTCAAATTGAGAAAGCTCTTCTTGCATGGCAGTGATCCAACAGGGATCTGTAAGAGCTTCATCAATCTTCTTGGGTTCAATAAGAGAGAGAAAATTCACATAGAGACAAATATTTCCAACTCCTCTACGTGTTTGGACACCTGCTTGTTGATCACTGATGATTTGATCTATGGGGGTGATCTTTGGTCCATTTGGTTGCAGGAGGTAAAGGTGGTGGAATATTTTTTGTTAGGGGTGATGATGGAGTGGGATCAGAGGTTCAGTGGGAAGGAGAGAGAGAGAGATTTTCTGTGGAGATGCTCTTTGATTTGGTGGTGGCTTTGGTGATGGAGAGATTTTGGGAGGTGAGTGTGACTTAAAATTGGTGATAGAAAGTTAGAGACAAAAGAAGAGATAATTTTAAGAGAAGAGTTTTGGGTTTGTTTTTGTCGGCACAAAGAAAGAGAGAAGAGTTTATTATTATTATTATTATTATATATATATATATATATATATTTAAATTTCCATCGATGGTCATTTAAAATATATGTATATATATAATATTAATAATAAGGTGGTTGAAGGAAATCTTCTAAGGCATCATGTGAGTATCATGTCGGTGGAGAATTCTCACCGATGAGTATAGATGGGTTGAAGAACAGATTGGGATATGCCATCGATAGTAGAGAATCGGTGGTGGAGATGGATTACCGACAACAATACCGATATATAATTGTGAGTATCATGTCGGTGTGGATGGAGGTGAGAAGAGATTTTCGGTGGAAATGCTCTTTGGTTTCGGTGGTGCTTTGGAGATGGAGATGAGTGTAGAGGAATTTTATAGGAGAGAGAAAAGTTGATGGAATTTTATAGGAAAAAGGAAGATGGTGTGGTCGGTGAATGAGGAGATAATTCTTTTGGTAGTCTAGAAAGACAATGGAAAGAATTGAGAGATAATTTTGTGAGGAGATAATTCTTTTGGTCACATAAACCAATTCTCAATCTTTTGGAGATAATTGAGAGATGATTTAGAAAGAATATAGGGAGAGAAAAAATCACAAAGAAATCGATAGCAAGGTGTTGGTGTCAATAATTGGGTGGAATCGACTGAAATAGTTTTGGCCGAAAGTGATGGGTGTTTGTTCGGTAGAAGGAATGTGGTGGTTGGAAAGTGAAATAGAGATCATGAAGAGAAAGTGTGTCGATGGATTGCTTCACAAAGAAAAGAGTATATATAATATATGGTATTATTTTTATTATCATTATTATTATATATAATAATATATGTAATAATAATAATAATATATATATATATAACTAAATCGGTGGGATTTGATTGCCGAAGGTGTGGTTTACATGGGTAGGAGATTAGAGATGGTGATGTCATGAGAGTGACATCATCATGCTTATGTCATTGATGAATGGTGAATGGTGTCTTTTAAAGATGCAAAGAAATCACCAAAACAATGTTTAAGCAATGAAACGAGGATAGAAACAGTTTTTGGTTTTCTTGGTTTGGAGTCAAAAGAAAGAACTATCCAATAACATCTTTATCCAAAAAGACAGATAAAAATATCATTTTGACACTTCAGCTTGTCATCAAAAGAGTTTAGTGCAAAACTAATTGCCAAGAATAATTGGAAGGGATGGTGATCGATTTGAAGATAAACACGGTTCCATATATATATATATATATATATATATATATATATATATATATATATTTAGGTTTTGGAGTGAGTGGAGAGGTTCACCAATGAAGACTCACCGATGTGGGAATCGGTGGGTAGAGCATCAACTTTGATGAAGAGATGAGACAAATAGTTTGGTGGATAAAATGGATGGTGAGTAGAATGATGGGAAATGGGGTGAAATAGATATGGAGATTGATGGTAGATGAAAGATGTCGGTAGAGAGGAGGTTGGCACTAGTGAGTGTGCCAATGGGAGGTTTTTTTAAAACAAGGAGATCTAAGAATTCATCATTTTGGCACTTCAGATTGCATGATGATCTTGAAGATTTCGTCAATTTTCTCACTTTTATATTTGACCACATAGATCCATTTGTCCAGCTCAAAATCTGCAATCACACAGAATTTATTTCCTAGGTACCCATTTGGTAGTGGGTCCTTTTGGGTTAGATGATGAGGAAAAAAAAATTATGTCACTCAGATCAATTCTTTCTTTCGGACAGTCTTTGGCAAAATGAGAAACATTTCTATAAAGAAAGTTTCTTTTAGAATCTTGACATTTTTCTTTACTTTTGCTCAAAGATTTTGATGAGGTAACCAAGAATTGGGGTGCAACACCTATAATTCCTTTTTCAAACTTTGGGAGGACAAAAATCTTTTCTTTTGAATTGGACATTTTGAGACACACGGATTGGGGAAGAAAATCGGTAGGAGAAGTCACACAGGTAGTTTTAGAAAAATTTGAAGAATTTATTTTTAAGAAAGAGTCAGCACCTGAAGACTTGCCTTTTGCTTAGCAGTTTTAACATCAAAAAGATCAAGGGTTAAAGAATCAAATGCTTCAACCTTTTTAGCATCAGAGAGAGATAGGAGTGGATTTACCTGTGATGAGGAGGAGAAGCACTTAGCTGATACAAGAGCAGTTGAGGAGGTGTGGCCTTCTAAAACATCCATGTCATTTATCTTGGCCATGAAACAAACATTTGAGGAGTTATTCGCTTTCAGATGTGGGTTCATCTGCCAAATCATGAGTTTTAGCAGGCAGACCCTTTCCTCTTCTGACAAGTCTTTCATTTCTTTCCTTTTCTCTCTTGTATTTTTTTTTTGTATCTTTCAGCCCGGTTTTGGGAATCATATTTGGATTTTCCCGACTTTGAGGAGAATCGGCCTGAGGAAGCAGTTCTGGGTCTTTCAAGGTGTTTACTTTTGCACTCAGAAGCAAAATGACCCTTTTTACCACAGTTAAAACATTCCTCATTAGATTTGTCCAAAGAAGAGTGTTTGGAGAGAGAAAATGATGATTTTCTACCGGACTTAGATTTTCCAGAAAGGTGGTGAGATTTAGATTTAGAATACCCATCCAACATGGCCATTTCATCAGATAATTTATCAACTGAAGTTTCCTCACATTCATCCTTTGCATCACTAAGACATGCCTCCGAATGATCATTGGGATCTTCTTGACTATCATGGTCAGAGTCAGATGGGTAGGTGATTCTTGGAATACACTTAGTCTTTTTGGAAGAGTCACTTAGGAGAGATAGAGAATAGCTCTTTATATACCTTTGCAGCTTCGTCTGCTCATAGTTGAAAAGAGTTCCAAAAAGAACAGTAAGAGGCATATGATCAAGATCCTTGGTTGTCTTTATACAAGTACAGATGTTTTCCCAAAAATCAGGAAGACAGTCCATAAACTTGCACAAGATTTCCTCATTGTCATACACTCTACCTAACAGCTTTAAATCATTAAGAAGATTGTTAAAGCGGTTATAGTAGTTGGAGAGAGATTCTCCTTTCTCATGAGAAAAGAGTTCAAATTTTCTAACAAGATCAATCTTTCTGCTCTTTTTAACTTCATTTGTACCTTCGTACAAAACACACAGAGTGGACCACATTTCTTTGGCAGTAGAGAGATTTACCAGAGAGTGGTACACTTCATCAGGAAGAGAGAGAGCAATAATGCTTCTAACTTTAGAATCAAGAGACACAAGCCGTTTTTCCTCATCAGTATATTTCTTAGGATTTTTAAGAATGTAACGACCAGTAGCAATAGATTTTTCTTCATCAGCGGAATCATCAGAATCATCTTTGTCAACAACTTCCTTACCAGATTTTTTGCTTTCATAGTGAGACCAGATTCTAGGGACTATGGGTCCCTCACTAAGAATGGTTGGATATCTAATATTCATTCCTTCCATGAAAAGCATCATCCGACTTTTCCACAAAGAAAAGTTGTTGGGGTTAAACTTGGAAGGTTTGTCTATAGAGCCGTTTTCAGAAAAAAAAAGTTTTGAGAAAAAACTTCATTTTTGGAAGAAGAAGCAGCCATTGCAGTAATCTTCCAGTTTGCGTAGAATATCTTAGAGCACACAGTAATCTTCAAGTCTCTCAAGATGTAAGAGATTTCTTCTGCATGGAGAGGTCTTCCTTTTATAGTGACAAGGAGTGTACAAACATTAAATGCTTGGGACACTTGTCATCATCATATTTGCTAAGGATGTTGACTCCTGAAAAGTTGATGTGTCATTTTCACTTTTTCCTTGGTATCAGGAAGAGTGCCCATGCTAGAAGAGACTTTATATGGTAATGGATAAAAGGACAAATTGTCACTTTTATCTGACAATAGGATATTGTCCCATAATAAAATATCTTCTCATTTGTCTTCAAGGAGTACACCACCGATGAAAGTTTTGAGATATGTGACACATCTTTGAAGAAAAGCATCTTTGAGATATGTGACACATCTTTGAAGAAAAGCATCTTTGAGACTTCTTGAGATCCCACCTATTTGAGAGTCTTCATAGGTGGGATATGTTGGCCGACCCAGAGATAGGTCGGTGGAGAAGTGTCCACCGATGTGTGAGACAACCATCGGTGGACAATGACTTGCATGTGTTGATAAAGAGTCTCTTACTTCCACAATGAGAGATTCTTCAATCTTGACTTTGGTTGATCTTTGACCTCACCAAACATTTGCTATCTTGTACAAGTCATTATAAAGAACCATGCTAAAATATTCTAAGTAAGATTTAGAGGAAACATCGGTGAGTCAATTTCAAATCTTCGGTGACCCAACAATAATATGTAAACTTTGTTGTTTAAACTTTGTTGTTTGAATGTTGTTGTTTGAACTTTGTTGTTATCTTAAATTTTTGAAATATATAATATGTAAACTTTGTTGTTTGAACTTTGTTGTTTTTTTGAAATATATAATATGTAAACTTTGTTGTTAAAGTGGTTTTATAAAAAATATGTTAGTGTTTTTTTTTTAAAAAGTTGGTGTTATTTATAGAAATAAATGTTAATTTTTTTTTATAAAAAAAGTATGTTAGTGTTTTTGGTTATAAAAAGAGAGTGTTTTTTTAAAAATTAAATGTGTATTAACTCAAGAATTTACACGGATGAATTTCATATTGTGTGTATTAACTCAAGAATTTACTCCCATGCAAAAATACATTTCATAATTTTTATGTATAAATAACAATGCTTATCACTAGAGGTGTACAAAAAAGGAATGAGGATCGAACCAGGTAATAGGCCGGTCCCTTGGGGGTTAGAATTTGTTCCAAACCCCGAACTAATTAAGATCTGGACGTCTTGATAAGGACGGGTGAAAGCTCGATTGAAGATCAATTTGTGAAGGTGTGGAAGTTCGAACCTGCTTCCAAACATGTCTAAACTTGCTTTTACATCAACAATAGTTAAATCTAGTTCGATTAGGAGAACCAAAAACTAGATCAATCCTAGCTTTCAACCGGTCCTTAAAATTGGCAAACCCACATTTTTTTTCTTTCTACAAATGAGCCTAACATAGTAAACTTAAACGCATTTTCGTAGGCTTAATAACATGTATTTACCTGGCCTATAAGTGGGTCGGGCTCGTTAGGAGGAGTCTTTACCATGGCAAAGGCTATTTGTCATTCGGGGTTTTGTTACTCGTGAAAGTGTTGATTCGAGTACTCACGTACCGGTCTTGGGGATTCCTTTTACTCATATTCGACCTATAAGTAACCAACCAGGTTTGTTTTTGTGACAAACATTCTGTTGGGAACTGAAGATATGCCAAGTATGGTTAGTACTGCCAAGACAATGTTACTACTGCCAGTTCTTCGTTACTACTGCTAGGCAAGGTTACTACTGCTAGACGAAGTTACTACTGCTAGATACGGTTAGTACTGCTAGACCAAATTACTACTGCTAGACATAGTTAGTGCTGCTGAGCTGAGTTACTACTGCTTGAAGACTGTGAAGGTTAATACTGCTGAAGGTCGTTAATGCTGCTGAGCCAAATCATTGTTAATACTGCTGACTTGATAAGTTTGGGATGCGATACTTTTGGAGACAAAGAAGGAATTGATCAAGATATGTTTAACGAAGATTCAGAAGATCAATTCACTTTTGATAGTTATCTTGTAATTACTTTTGTATATATAGTATTGATAGATAGCTATTAGAAAATACGATAGAAGATAGATAGTATACAGAATTCTATATTCATTCAGGAGTGAATTAACCTCAAGGTGTAAGAACCCTATTTCTAGAGAAGTAGAAATCGTCTTGTTGAGCCTGTTCAACAAGATTGAGGTTTGGTGTAAAGCTTGTGAGTAATACAGTTTGATATATACAGTGTGTTGAATTCTATTGATTGTTCTTTAATTATTTTAGAGTTCTATTCCGCAAGATTCTCTAAATTCTGTTTCTAAGAAGTTTAATTCTTGTTAAGAATCGATCCTGACAAGTGGTATCAGAGCATTGGTATCTTAGAAGCTATGGACAATTCAATGGATTCTCACAGTACTCTTGTTTCAAAGGTTCCCATGCTCAAACCCAATGAGTTTGACATGTGGAAACTGAGAATCAAGCAGTACATTCTTCTTACTGATTATGCAATATGGGACATCATAGAAAATGGCCCATGTAATGAAGGAAAGATTGGAGCAGATGGAAAGAGACCTCCTCCCAAGACAGATGCTGAAAAGAAAGTCAGACAAACAGAGATGAAGGCCTTAAGCACTCTGCTTTTGGCTATTCCTAATGAGTACCAACATCAATTCCAACACTGCACAGATGCACAGATGTTGTGGAATGCTCTGGAGAAAAGATTTACTGGCACAAAGAGCACAAAGAGAAATCAAAAGGCTATTCTCAGGCAACAATATGAGAACTTTATGTCTGCAAAGAATGAGTCTATGACTCAAACTTTTGACAGATTTAACAAGTTAATTGGAGAATTAGCAACTGTGGGTGTACACATGGATGCTGATGATGTCAATAGAAAGTTCCTTAGATCATTGGGAGAAGAATGGACCATGTACACAGTCTCATTCAGACAGAATGACCAATTGGAGGACAAAGAGCTAGATGACCTCTACAATGATCTGAGAGTATTTGAGGCTGAAGTTGAAGCCAAGAAAAGGCCATCTGGATTTGTTTATAATGCTGCTTTATTATCTTCATCCTCTGATAATGCTGCTAATCCTGATTCTGTTAATACTGCAGGTTCTGTTAATGCTGCTGGTGGAACTAATCAAGAGAAGACTACAGACTCTGTACTAGAAGCATTCTTCTCTAGTCATGTTCACTCTTCTCTAATCAATGATAATTTAGAGCAGATTAATGCTGATGATCTGGAAGAGATGGACATCAAATGGCAGATGGCTATGCTATCAATGAGGGTGAAGAAATTCATCAAAAGGACTGGGAGAAACAACTTTTCCCAAAGAAGAGAAGATGGTGCAGGCTTTGACAAGTCCAAGGTTGAGTGTTATAAGTGTCACAAGATGGGACACTTTGCCAGAGAATGCAGAAGTGGAGGATCAAATCAACAGGCTCCAAATGGAAACCAAAACAGAAGCTCCTCTCAAGCCCTTGTTTCTCAACAAGGAATGGGATTTGATTGGAGTGATCAAGCTGAGGAAGCCTGTCAGAATCAAGCTCTTATGGCAGAAGTATCTGATATTCCCACTGAGGTACAATCTAAACTCTGTTCTCAAGCTTGCATTGATGCTGTTAAAAGATATAGGGATCACAATCAGGGTATGTGTGATAACCTTAAGAGGCTAGAGAAAGATGTGAAAGATTATGTTAGGATTGTAGAAAGGTTTGAGGAACAAATTAGAGCTTTTCAAGCTAATGAACTTCAACACTCCTATGATACTAACTATTGGAAGTGGGAGAAGAATGAGTATGAGATTAAGCTGAAAGTGTCTGGGGAGGAGAATGAGAAGTTAAAAGAAGAGCTTAAAAAGGTTAAACTTGATGTTGAAAAGTTTACCTGTGCTTCTAAAACCATGGACACCATCATTAAAGCACAAATCCATGACAAGATGAAAGTAGGGATAGGGTACAATACCACACCTCCACCCTACAATAACAACTACATACCTCCTAAGTCTGATTTGTTAGAGACCAAGGATAGAAAGGAACCTGAATTAAAGATTAATATAGATCCTTGTGAAAAAGAAATAGTTGTTGAGGATGAGACTGACAAAGTAGACTCTGATGAGGAATGTGAGAGTCCATGTGTCAAGAACACTGAGATCAAAAGGACTGAAGAGAAAAAGGGAGTTCATTACACACAGCCCAAAGTTGTGAACTCCAATATCTGTAAACAGTGTTCTTGCAGGAAATCTAAAGAGAACAAGCCTCAAAAACATGATAATCAGAGGGGAAATCAAAGGAACTGGAATAACCAGTGGGCTATGAGACAAGGAGTTGATCTGAACAGAATTAACAGGCCAAAACCTTGTTTCATCTGTGGTAAGCTAAATCATTTAGCCAAACACTGTTATTTCAATCCTGTTAACCAAAGGTTTAATGCTCAAAGATCTTTTCAAAAACCTGGTGGTTACAGAAAGAATGGTGGCTATAAAAAGCTTGCAAAGAAAAATGTGGCAAAGAAACAAGATAAACCCAAAAGCCACATAAAGAAAACGACTGAAAAGGAATGTGGTACTATGTGGGTTCCAAAAGGCACTAAAAACAATACTGCTGCTAGCAGTGTTAGTACTGCTAACACTGTTAGTACTGCTTCAAAAGTTAGTGCTGCTAGCAGTATTAATACTGCTAGTAATCATTCCAAAGTTAGTACTGCTAATACTTTTAGTGCTTCTTCTTCAGATAATACTGCTGCTAGCAGTATTAACTCTGTTAATACTGCTTCTAGCAGTGTTAACTCTGTTAATACCGCTACCTCTGTTAGTACTGTTGATACTGCTGCTAACAGTACTGCTGCTTCCAGTATTAGTACTGCTAGCACTGTTAGTACTTCTGAGGTTAATACTGCTTCTAGTGCTGCTACACCAATAATTTTGACAAAGTACTCCAGCACAGCAGTACCTAAATTTGAAAATCTCATCAAAACCAAGTGTAAGTACTTTGATGAGCAAGGGAGACCCAAGACCACTTCGGCTTGGGTTCCAAATAAAACTAACTGATTTATCTTGATGTGCAGGGCAACCAACAGCTCAAGGGGAAGAGCATTTGGCATGTTGATAGTGGTTGCTCCAGGCACATGACAGGTAACATGGCCTGCCTCAAAAATTTCAAAAAGATTGATGGAGGACATGTTGCATTTGGGGATAATCCTGCTGGTGGAAAGATAAGTGGTAAGGGTGATGTTTCAAAGGGTAAGATGACCTTTGAAGATGTGTACTATGTTGAACAATTGAGATACAACCTGTTAAGTGTATCACAGGTTTGTGACAAGAAGCATAGCATATTGTTTACTGATTCTGAATGTATTATCCTTGCTCCTGGATACAAAGTGGTTGATGAAAACATGATACTTCTGAGAACTCCTAGGAAGGATAATGTTTATTGTTTAGATTTGGAAAGTGTTTCATCTGATTCATCTCTAAATTGTTTAGTTTCAAAAGCTTCTTTAGATGAATCATCACTTTGGCACAGAAGGATGTGTCACATGAACTTTAAAACAATGAATAAACTTGTTAAGAATAACCTTGTAAGGGGTTTGCCATCCAAAGTCTATTCATGTGATGATCATTGTGTTGCTTGTCTCAAAGGCAAACAACACAAAACTTCCCATAAGACCAAAGAGATAAACACCATCTCAAATCCTCTTCAACTGTTACATATGGATCTGTTTGTTCCTACCAATGTGATGAGTATTGGCAAGAAATCATACTGCTTAGTTATTGTTGATGATTATTCTAGATTTACTTGGGTATATTTTCTGAGAACTAAAGATGAGACAAGTGGACTGATCAAATCTTTTATTCTCAAAATTGAAAACCAATCAAATCAAAGAGTGAAAGTCATTAGATCAGATAATGGAACTGAGTTTAAAAATTTTGATCTAAACACCTTTTGTGAAGAAAAAGGAATTGAGAGACAATACAGTGCTCCTAGGACTCCACAACAAAATGGTGTTGCTGAGAGAAGGAATAGGACACTGATTGAGGCTGCTAGATCTCTGTTAGCTGATTCAAAGTTACCAATTACTTTTTGGGCAGAAGCAGTTAATACTGCCTGCTATGTTCAAAACAGAGTTTTAGTTGTAAAGCCTAAAAACAAGACACCTTATGAGCTTTTCCATAAAAGGAAACCATATATTGGATTTTTCAAACCATTTGGATGTCCTTGTACTATTCTCAATACCAAATCTCACTTAGGCAAGTTTGATAGCAAAGCAGATGATGGTTTTCTTGTTGGGTATTCATCTCAAAGTAAGGCCTACAGAGTTTTTAATACCTCTTCTAGAATAATTGAAGAAAGTGATAATGTCAAATGCAATGAGAACACACCAAATCCTATTGGTTCAGGTCCTAATTGGCTATTTGACATTGATTCACTCACTAATTCTTTGGGTTTCAGTAGTGATGTATATGCAGGACAAAGGGATACACCATCATCAGAACACAGAATTCAATCTGTGATATTTCCACTCCCTTCCATTGATCCTGTTGAATTCTGTGAACACCAAGAGGAGACTGAACCTATTCAGAATGAAGAAGAGAGGAGAACAGAGGAAAATCAGTCATCAGGTCCAATTTCCAGAGAATCTGAGGTAACTGAAGAAGCAGAATCAAATCCAGAATTAAATGAATCAAATCTGGATGAGAACATTCAAGAGGAAGCTGGTCATCCAACAAGAACTCAGAAAAACCATCCTCCTGAGTTGGTGATTGGAGATATTGCATCTCCCATGATGACTAGAAAGCAAAGCACACTCCAAGAATTGCAAGAGCAGCAAAATACAGTTAATACTGTTCTTACATGCTTTCTGTCCCAGATTGAGCCCAAAAAGGCTTATGATGCTATGAAAGACCCAAGCTGGATAGAGGCAATGCAAGAGGAGCTGCTACAGTTCAAATTACAGGATGTATGGGACTTGGTAGACCTTCCAAAAGGTCATAGAGCAATTGGCACCAAGTGGATTTTCAGGAACAAGAAGGATGACAGAGGGATTGTGATCAGAAACAAAGCTAGACTGGTTGCACAAGGGTACACTCAGGAAGAAGGAATAGATTATGAGGAAGTCTTTGCTCCTGTGGCAAGGATTGAAGCAATCAGGTTATTTCTAGCCTATGCCTCCTACATGAAGTTCAAAGTGTACCAAATGGATGTCAAAAGTGCATTTCTGTATGGAAGTATTGAGGAAGAAGTATATGTCTGTCAACCCCCTGGATTTGAGAATCCATTGCACCCTGACAGAGTATACAAGCTGAAGAAGGCTCTTTATGGTTTGCATCAAGCTCCAAGAGCATGGTATGACACTCTGTCTACATATCTCTTAAAAAATGACTTTGAAAGAGGAGTAATTGACAAGACCCTGTTTATCAAGAGGAGAAAGAGAGGTACACTACTTGTTCAGATCTATGTGGATGACATCATCTTTGGATCCACCAATGATCAAATGTGTAAAGAGTTTGAAGAATTGATGCACAAAAGCTTCAAGATGAGTTCCATGGGAGAACTTACATTCTTTCTTGGGCTTCAGGTAAAACAGAGGAAAGATGGGATTTTTATTAGCCAATCCAAATATGTGAAAGACATCCTGAACAAGTTTGGTTTATCAGACTCAAAGCCAGCAAGCACACCAATGGAAACACATAAACAGATCACTGCAGATCTTGAGGGGGAGGATGTGGATGTCCATCATTACAGATCAATGATTGGATCTCTCATGTATCTCACAGCCTCTAGACCTGACATTATGTTTTCAGTCTGTGTTTGTGCCAGATTTCAGGTTTCTCCTAAGCAATCACACCTTCATGCTGTCAAGAGAATATTCAGATACTTAAAAGGGCAACCTAGATTAGGTCTCTGGTATCCTCATGAATCCTCTTTTGACTTGCTTGCATATTCAGATAGTGATTTGGGTGGAGCCAACATGGATAGGAAGTCTACTTCAGGTGGATGTCAGTTTTTGGGTACAAGACTAGTATCTTGGCAGTGTAAGAAACAAACCACAGTGTCCTTATCTACCACAGAGGCTGAGTACATAGCTGCTGCAAGCTGCTGCTCTCAGGTTCTATGGATTCAAAATCAGATGTTGGACTATGGGGTAACATTTCTTCACACTCCAATCTTCATTGATAACAACAGTGCTATCAGCATTGTTAATAATCCAGTCAAACACTCAAAAACAAAGCATATAGAGATAAGGTATCACTTTATAAGAGATTGCAATGAAAAGAAATTAATTCAGGTTGCTAAAGTTCATACAAATGACCAGTTTGCTGATCTATTCACAAAAGCTTTTGATGTGGGTAGATTCACCTTTTTGGTAACAAGTGTGGGCATGATCAACCTAGAATAACTTTATGACTTTCTGTTTTTATACCTGTATTTCTTCATATATTTGGTGCTACTAACTTTCTTTCTCAGGATTCTCTGTTTCCCTCAGATTACCAAGTGCAGAAAAGTGCAAGTGTAGTTACTACTGCCTGTGCAGCGTTACTACTGCCAGTACAGAGTTACTACTGCCTGTGTTCTAGTAGTTAATACTGCTTGTACAGTTAATACTGCTCAGTAGTTAATACTGCTCAGTAGTTAATACTGCTAGTGCTCAGTTAATACTGCTCAGTAGTTAATACTGCTAGTGCAGTTAATACTGCTCAGTAGTTAATACTGCTCAGTAGTTAATACTGCTTGTGTAGTTAATACTGCTTTGCAGTTAATACTGCTCAGTAGTTAATACTGCTAGTGCTCAGTTAATACTGCTCAGTAGTTAATACTGCTAGTGCAGTTAATACTGCTAGGTAGTTAATACTGCTTGGTAGTTAATACTGCTTGGTAGTTAATACTGCTCGGTAGTTAATACTGCTAGGTAGTTAATACTGCTTGATAGTTACTACTGCTGTGTAGTTAATAATGCCTTACGCTGTTAATACTGCTTTTGATAATCTAGGGCATATAAATACCCCTGTGTGCCCGCCAAAGTTCATAACGACTCTTCGCATTTACTTCTTCTCTCTCGTTCTAACCTAGTCTCCCCAGAATCTTTGTGTTTTCTTTCAAGAATCCTCAGGAATCATGGAGTTTGTGGATGAGCACAATGAAATAGCCATGCTTCAGAAGCCGAAACAAGCTGCGGGATTCCACGATATCGTCGATTTTCTTAAATCCTCGCACATCTCCTATGCCCTAACGGTGAGCCCAACCATCTATATCGAACATCAGACGCAATTTTGGGAGAATGCCACTGTTAGTTTCGAAGAAGGGCAGAAAACCATTCGAACAAGGGTTTGTGATAAACCCTTGAAAGTCACAGAGGAGGTTATTCGCATCTCTCTTCACTTGAATGATGCCTCAGGTATAACCTCTCTATCTTCTGATGACTTATATTCGACTTTACAAAGAATGGGGTATGAAGGTCCCATTGGTGTTTTTAAATTCTACAAGTCAAAATTTTTTAACCAATGGAGATTTCTTGTTCATACCCTGATGCACTGTATTTCCAAGAAAACTACTGGATGGAGTGAGTTCAGCAGTCCCATTGCATATGTCTTGGTCTGCTTATCCACTGCCAGAAAGTACAATTTTTCAGCTATGATCTTTAATGATCTTGTATCAAACTTGGAATCCAAAAAGAGCTTTTACATGTATCCAAGGTTTGTGCAAGAAGTTATTAACAAGGAATTGATGGACTTACCTCAGTTTGATGAGGTATATGTACCAAAATCCCCTAAAGGGAAGGTTTTTTCAAATATGAAAAGACTTCCTAGGGACTCGGAAGGAGTTGACACACCATTGTTCTCCACAATGATGGTTGTGTCCCACACAATTGAAGGTATGGCATCAGGGTCAAGGCCCTCATTAGACACACCCACTGATGACCAATCCCAACCTTCCATCTCAAAAGACATCCCTCAGTCCATTCTTGAACAACCTACTCCCACAATCACCAAAAGGTTTCAAAGAAGAAAGATGCACAAGGTTCCTTCCCTTGATGTACCTACTCAGAGCCCTAAGCCTTTAAGCCCTCAGTTGGAGCATTCTCCAATTGAGAATATCAACAGGGAAACCACAGGGGTGTCTCCCAACCCCAAGAAGGTGCTCTCTAAGGAGAAGGATGAGCATATGGGTGCTAAGGCTGCCACTACTTCTGCTAGCACAGAGAAGGACAGTGGTAACATAAATAAGACCTTCCCCATGGCAACTCTAAATGAGAAATCATTAGGAGGACCCAGGTGCCAAGAAACCAAGGGGACAGGTAGTGCTTCTGCTAGGCAGAAGGCTTCTGCTAAACCTTCCAAGGATCCCTTAAAGAAAGTAAAAACTTCTACAAAGGGTGAGGATAGATATAACTATGAGGAATTGATGGAAACCATAGGGAATGTCAACTTGGATGTAATGGCACAGAGGAAGGAGATTGAGCAACTGAAGACTGTGGTCACCTACCAACAGTCTCAAATTGAGAAGCTCAAAAAGATGGTCACCAAGCTGCTGCACAGAAAGAAAAAGGCAAGATTTGTGCTGAGAAGAAGAACTTCAACTGATGATGCTCCCAAAAAGGGGGAGTCAGAGTCAGAAGCAGAACTGAAAATGAAGGGTCCACAAATTGAGGGGGAGACAGAAAAGGTGGAGGAGATGATTAAAGAAGCAGAAACTTCAAGAGCAGCAGAAACCACAGCAGCAGAAACTGTTAATACTGCTGAGTTTGAACAAGCAGCAGAAACAGATAATGCTGCTGAAGGCCAAACAGAAAAAGCAGCAGAAACTGAGCAGGAAGCAGTAACTACAACTCAAGCTGAAATTGATGAAGAAATATACTGGATTGTGAAGAACAGTGTTGAAGCAGCATCATTACATGTTCTAAGAGAAGCAGTAACAGCCATAGCAGCAGAAATGGTTATTGCTGCTGAGAAACTTAAAACAGCTGAACCAACTCCTGCAGCTGTTAAAACTCTTAAAAGAACCAAGATGATGTCAAAGAAAAGACCAAGCATCAAGCCCATAACTTCACAGAAGAAAAATGAAAAGAAGCCAAGGGTAGAGTCAACTGCAGAAGAGGCCCAGGAGGAAACAGTGAAAGAAAAATTAACCTCAGAAGTTGCTGAAGAAGAAGTGGCAACTCCATCAGGGTAATCAAGCAATGTACAATCACAAACTGATGCCCAATGTGATTTGTACATTACTAGTGTTGACTCTAACCCAATTCCACTTCAGGCTGAACCAATATCATCTAAGGCTCCTGAAATCATCTTTTGGGACACTTTGAAAGATGGTAGAAAGGAGTTCATTAGGATAAAAAGAGCAGATGGAAAATTTGAAGTCTTTTCAACTTGGGGAAAAATTGTCAGAACTTGCTCAAGATCAGACTTAGAAGAGATGTTCAAAGTTGGGATGAGGATATATGAAAACATGCTGACTGAGCAAGGGATGTCAATCTCTAAAATGGTACTTGAATTCTTGTGCCAAATGTTCAAACCTGAAGCAGTTCAGCATAGGATAAACACACAGTTTCAAGCCATTACCAACTGGATGCTCTATGAAAACTGTGGAGTATATGTCATCTCACTTGACTCTGCAACTCAAGAATACTATCTGGTGGATGAAATATACAATCACAGCATGAAGAGGCTGCAAGGAATGTTACATACTAAGCTGACCTGCAACAAGGATTCAGCAATGGGTAGATTCTTGGTAAAAAGGATTCTCAATCAGAGTCTAGGTTTAAGTCCTAATCTGTGCGTATATGATGACTAAGTTTTGGAAGCATCATCTGAAGAACTTGACTTCTTTTCTTAAAAGTCAAGTTAGGGGGAGATTGTTGGGAACTGAAGATATGCCAAGTATGGTTAGTACTGCCAAGACAATGTTACTACTGCCAGTTCTTCGTTACTACTGCTAGGCAAGGTTACTACTGCTAGACGAAGTTACTACTGCTAGATACGGTTAGTACTGCTAGACCAAATTACTACTGCTAGACATAGTTAGTGCTGCTGAGCTGAGTTACTACTGCTTGAAGACTGTGAAGGTTAATACTGCTGAAGGTCGTTAATGCTGCTGAGCCAAATCATTGTTAATACTGCTGACTTGATAAGTTTGGGATGCGATACTTTTGGAGACAAAGAAGGAATTGATCAAGATATGTTTAACGAAGATTCAGAAGATCAATTCACTTTTGATAGTTATCTTGTAATTACTTTTGTATATATAGTATTGATAGATAGCTATTAGAAAATACGATAGAAGATAGATAGTATACAGAATTCTATATTCATTCAGGAGTGAATTAACCTCAAGGTGTAAGAACCCTATTTCTAGAGAAGTAGAAATCGTCGTGTTGAGCCTGTTCAACAAGATTGAGGTTTGGTGTAAAGCTTGTGAGTAATACAGTTTGATATATACAGTGTGTTGAATTCTATTGATTGTTCTTTAATTATTTTAGAGTTCTATTCCGCAAGATTCTCTAAATTCTGTTTCTAAGAAGTTTAATTCTTGTTAAGAATCGATCCTGACACATTCTTACAACGAGGTTCTGATGTCTAATTGTTGTGTCATCCGTGATTCAACTAAGGTGGATGGACTCAAAGCAAACCCTCTCGTTGTTGTATACGTTGTCATTTGGTTGGTGCTTAATCATATAATGGAGTTGAGAAATAGGCCTTTAAGACTATGGTATAAAGCAAATATTGTTAGGAAAAATTTATCGTACCAAAGAAAATACGAGAAGCTCACGAATGATTTCTACAGTCCCAAAACGAGTAGAAATCCAAATGCACAATAAACCCAACAACAAATGTGGATAACAATGATCTAGAACTAGATGTTACACAATATTTCTCTGACGTAGAAAATTAAACACACGCAAAGTATATATATATATATAAAAATAGATAAAAGCGATGGAAACATTAGTATCTATAAATATATATATATAGCAAGATATATATAAGCATATATATCGACGAGATATATATATAATAACGATATATATATGTATATTATATATATTAGACGAAATATATATAAATATATATATATATAATAACGTGATATATATATATATATATATATATATATATATATATATATATATATGTATATATGTGTGTGTGTGTGTGTGTGTGTATGGCAAGTAAAACACAAACGAAATAACACTGAGATTTAACGTGGTTCCACTATCGTTGTGATAGTGTACGCCCACCAAAGAGAGAGAGCAAATGTTTATTACCAACCATGGAGATTACAAAGTGCATATTGGTAATTTCACTTTTGAGTAGGGAGTATGTGGCAAGGGCATATTGGTAATTTCACTTTTTGCCTTTTATCTCAAGTGCAGCATCTTCTATATAATATATATATATATTATAACACTCCACCATGATGCACGTGATCCTCGATAGCGAAACGAATCCCAAACCAACGAATACGCATCTTCCCAACGGTTTAACAAAGTAAATTGGCATGAGGTAGCAAAATGCATTCCAACCGTGACGAGCTTCGGCATGGCCATCACCCGTCAAAGTTACAAGCAAACAAATAACCTCAAACGCACAATCCACTGAACAAGGTAGAGCATAAGCAAAGCTCTAAGCACTTAACAAAGTAATTCCTTCAAATATGTCATTTTATCATCTGTGGTAATATCTTCTCTCTCTCGCAAAGTGCCCAACGGCACTAACACAAACGGAGCTGGATCAAATTTGAGCAATGCCCAAACTTGGCTGGTGGTAGCGACTTAGTGAACATATCAGCAGCATTGTCGTCTATCAGGACTTTCTTTAAATAGATGACATTCGCTTCATGTAATCTAACAAGATATGCATCACGCACATTTATGTGCTTTGTCCGGGAGCTGAAAGCCAAATTAGTTGCCAAATGGATGGCACTCTGATTATCACAGAGAATGCGTACGGAAGTTTTCTCGAAGCCCAGGTCATTTAACAGTTCTTTCAAATAGACCGCTTCCTTTGCAGATTCAACCGCCGCAACAAGTTCAGCTTATGTGGTCGATAATGCAACAATAGACTGTAACCGTGATCTCCAACTAACGGTTGTTCCACCCAAGGTAAATACATAATCGGATGTGGATCTCCAACCAACTCGATCACGTGCATAGTCAGAATCACAATATCCAACAATTTCACAGTTATTGTGCAAACCAAATATAAGATCATGCTTCTCGGTTCCCTTCAAGTATCGGAATGCCGTTTTAACAGCTGCCCAATGTGATCGACCCGGATTCACGAGAAACCGACTCACCACTCCGACACAATGTGCGAGATCGGGACGGGTACACACCATGACATACATGAGACTCCCGACTGCACCAGCATATGGAACCTTTGACATTTCGGCCTTCTCCTTGTCGTCCTTCGGACAATCTTCGCTCGTAATCTTGATGTGCTTCGGTAGCGGAGTGCTAGAAGTCTTGGCACCATCAAGATTGAACCGCTTCAGAATTTTCTGAATATACGCCCGTTGTGTCAACCTGAGTGTTCGGGACTTTCTGTCCCGCACGATTTCCATGCCCAAAATCTTATGCGCCGCGCCAAGATCTTTCATTTCGAATTCTGACTTCAACCTATCTTTTAGACGTTCGATCTCTGACCGGTCCTTGCAGGCAATAAGCATGTCATCTACATAAAGAAGTAAGTAAGTGAAAATACCACCGCTTTGTCTATGATAGACACAAGCATCCTTTTCACTGCGCTAAAATCCCAGAGTGAGCATAAACGAATCGAACTTCTTATACCATTGACGAGGCGACTGTTTAAGTCCATAGAGGGACTTCTGGAGCTTACATACGTATTCTGGTTTGCTGTCGAAAACGAAACCATTAGGTTGCTTCATATAGATGGTTTCCTCCAAGTCTCCGTGTAGGAAGGCGGTCTT
Organism: Saussurea involucrata; assembly: GCA_033807775.1. Taxonomy (NCBI): domain Eukaryota; kingdom Viridiplantae; phylum Streptophyta; class Magnoliopsida; order Asterales; family Asteraceae; genus Saussurea; species Saussurea involucrata. Next base: position 31,851,470 of record CM066325.1, on the reverse strand, counting down.
CACATCTAGTTGTTCTAGCTCCAAATCGTGAATAGCCACGATCGCTAAAAGAACGCGAATAGATGTATGTCTAACAACGGGAGCAAAAATATCGTCATACTCGATACCTTTCCGTTGTGCAAAGCCTTTAGCAACGAGACGAGCCTTGTACCGATTGTCATCTTTGACTTTGAAAACCCACTTGCAACCAATAGCACGACTGCCCTTCGGCAACGGACATAAGTCCCAAGTGTTGTTCTTCGAAAGAGCTTCCATCTCTTCTTGCATCGCACCAAGCCATTTCGAACTGTGGGTTGAGGCCAATGCCTCCTTTACATCAAGCGGCTCCTCTTGCCCTACATGCGAAGCAAACTCCAGCTGATCTGTAAAACTCATGTTAGCAAAATCCCAATCTCCATACCTATTCGGCGGACGAATAGTCCTTTGACTACGCCTGGTAGGTGCAATAACTGAGATTGTATCGTCGTGGTCTCCACCATCATTCAGAATCTCTTCTTCAGAATCACTAGTAGAATCACGAGCGATTCTTTCGATCTCCGGATCAAATTGTTCGATTTCCTTCACTCGGGCCGTCCTTGGCATAAACCAATTAGTACCTGAAAGAAAGTAAGCAAGATTAGTGATCCAGAAACTGAAAGTGATAGAATAAAACAACGAAAATAAAAAAACTGTCCAATCTAATAGCGCTTATAGCTGGTAGTGCTATTAGTTTCAACTAGTTCCCCGGCAACGGCGCCAAAAACTTGATACGAGGTTTTCACACCCCGAGAATCTAACCGCAAGTGTACGGTGTCGAATCAAGTAATAACGTACGGTAAGTACGAGTATCGAATCCACGGGAACTAGGAACTAAGTATCACAATTACTATAAGCTCTATCAACTGAACTATCGATAATTGAAAGGTTGGTATTAAACTACTTAATTGCGAGAATTAAATCAAACACAAGACAAAACAGTAACAGCTTTGGAAAATCAGATAGAGAAAACAGTTGAGGGTTGGAAATCCAATGGTTCTCGCATACAAACGTCTGACTCAATTCAAATACCAGTTATTCCTATCAATGAATACCCAATCTTTATCTAATCATTGTTCTTTCTCAAGTTACAACGATTTTATTTGCAAAGCATGGTTCTTTTCAAGCAACCGTGATTTCTATTTTGAAAACATAAGTTTTATCTTTCGATCTCAACATATAGGGTTCAAAACGCATTAAGCCTAAGATTCAAACGGGACTAAGATTTACTCGGTATATCTCTATCCTTTCTTACCTTAGACATGCAATTCCTAATTCTACTTCTCAATTACTTCTCTCGAACATAAATTGAAAGCAATAAAACAATTGTAAGGTAGATAATCTCACAAAAGCATTAAACACCAAATTGCATTCATTCATTAAAATAGGAAAACTGATAAAGATCTCAGGTCATCTGTTTACAAGCTTAAACCACATTCATTCCAACCCCCAACATGAACCGGTTAGTTCATGTCGGTGGTGGATTCAAACACAATAGAAAAAGATGGAAACAAGTATGTAAACATGATAATCGTGGCAACTGTAAATGGAATGGTTACTCTCTTCTATCGTGCTCGTCTCTACTTCGCGTGATGAACGTGTATCTGATCCTCCCTCTATCGTGGCTCCAACGGGTGTCACTCGGCTCTGAAAATCGCTCCCGGAACTGCTCTGGCCGTCGTGTGAAAGTTGCGTAAAAACTGGATACCCCATAATGACCTAAAAACTGAACATTATATCTGAAATTCGCGAAACAGTGGGTTACGCCACTTGCCACGCGACTTGCAAGCCGCATGGTAAGTCGCGCGTGTCTTTTTGGCAGCGTGGGTCGTCGTCTGGTTCGCGGATCGGGTCCTGGTTCGGTCGTGGGTCTTGGGCTTTGCTTTTGGGCTTCCGTTAGGCTTCGTTTTGACTCGTTTTGGGCTCTTTTAAGCTTCTTTTCTCGAGGAATGCCGCCTTTTAGCTAATCTGCATAATTCACTAGATAAACCGTAAAATACACGCCTTTTTACTTGAACACAAGCCAATCTCATAGGTTTGAGAACCGAAAATAACGCCAAAAAGTGGCGTTATCAACAACCCCAAACCGAGCGTTGCTTGTCCCCAAGCAAATTAGCAATAAAAACAGAATAAAAGCATATATCTGCGAAATAATAATAACTGCACAATTCCCAATCGGTACCAAGTGATGCATCGGTGATTTCCCATACCCGTGAATATCTATCTCACTCTCACCTCATCCTTATTTTGTCCGATCTATGACCTTCTATTGAGAGTTAAACTCGTGACTGTTCCGGTTACGTTAGGGTTAGACTAAGTCCAAACATACTAGGAAAAACATTTCGCCTCGACCCTACCTCACGGGTTACTCTCTTTGCACTCGAACCTAGGTTATCGCTCATGTTGTCATGTTATGGAGGTTATGTACAAGAATACGCAATAATTTCATGACAACTAACATGAAAGACGCACAAGTGTCCAAGAGATTGATCTCAGAAGGAATCAAGTAGCAAGACAGGGAATATTAGTAGAGGTATTCGTAGACTCTAATCACGTTTTCCAAAAGATCATCTAGGTCTTTACAAGGGTTATAACGGGGCTAAGGTTAAGGCTTAGAAACGAAGGGTAAAAGGATCAAAGGTCCTCGGTGTGTCAATCATTGGCATTTATGAACTTTCTCCTCCACTTTCTATCACTTGGCCCCATTTGTCACTCTTGGAGTCACTTTGACTCACTTATTATGCAGTTCTAAGTGCTATCTAAATACTGTATTTATTTGTTTATTTTTTTTATTTTTTTTTTGGGACTTCATTAGTCCTCTTTTCTATTTCTTGGGTTACATTGACCCATTTTATTCTCAATGACTGGCCTGCACTATTTTCTTTTCCGCTCTATCTTTCATAGTTTATTACCGCTTTTAGTTGACACACTTTCGGATTGGGTTGGCTAAGGCTTATGGTTCGGGTTAAAGATGGGTTTAGAAACGAAAAGGGGTGAGTGTTTGGCTGCAAAAGGGCTATGGTTACACACAAAAGGGTAAAAGGTCCGATAGCTAAAAACATGGTTTAACGAACACACAATGCCTGGAATCATTTCCTAAGGTCCGCACGAAATGGTCTACTATACCCTTACCTAATATCCCGATGGTCGTCTTTGCTACTCAATGCAATAATGTAGCGAGATCATTTTACATTCACGACAAGGAATTCGAAAAAGTGTATGTGAATTAAGTGTATAAATCCCTCGAAATGAAAAACGTCTTTTAGGCTCAAAACTCACAATCGGGTGGTCTCCACTAATGTCCCTAGTCATGTCTTTTCCCGGTCCTTCCCTAACGGTCACGTCACTATCACAAGAGTGAAATTACCACTTTTGAGTAGGGAGTAGGTGGCAAGGGCATATTGGTAATTTCACTTTTTGCCTTTTATCTCAAGGGCACCATCTTCTATATAATATATATAATATATATATATAGAGAGAGAGAGGAAGGTTCAAACGAGGAGCGTACCTATTTACTAGAAACGCGAGGAGCGCCTTCCATGTACTGGATCATATGTGATCCACTACTCCCGAAAAAATCGGGTAGCGGGCGACCTAGTTTGCGAGTCGCGTGGAAGTCGTCCGGATCACATGTGATTTTAGGCGTGAATCCCATGTGATCCACTACATGGGCGGAAGCCCCCCGATCAGGTGTGAATCACATGTGATTTTGTACGTGAATCACATGTGATTCAGTACATGGGCGGTGCTCCTCGCGTTTTCTTAAATTGTTACGCTCCTCGTTTGAACCCGCCTCTCTCTCTCTCTCTCTCTCTCTATATATATATATATATATATATATATATATATATATATATTATAACTGGCAATCTTTTATGTTGTGATAAAATTAGAAAAATTTGTGTTGTTTGTAAAACTCGTTGTACATCGCTCGTTTATCTAAATAAAGTGTGCAATAGTTTCTAGAGAGGTTGAGATGTCTATTACAATTATCGATCACACAAAGAAAACCTAGTTTTGATTCTAAATAAACCAAATCGTAAGTATTTCAAACGATAACCGGGTGGGTTACAGGTTATGTTGGGTTGTGATTTCTCGTTTTTTATCGTCAAAGGGTTTGGCTTTTACGGTTTTACCCCTTTGTTTCTTGCAGAAGAGGAAAAGAGGGACTGTTGGCGGTGAAGGGTAGCATGGGATCGGTTTTGATGTTTAAGTGAAAAGATGGAGATATGGTTGGTTGGATGCGGCGAGGAGGAAGGGGGTGCGGGGGTGGTCGACTGGTCGGTTCACTCGGGGAGGAAAAAAAGTGAATTTTAAAAAATGGGGTAAAATGTTTTACCCATTTACTCCTCATTTAAATGAATTTAATAAACAAAATAATGGAGGTTAGGGTAATGGATCAAATCCAAGGAATCGTGCAAATGACAAGCTCTAATCCCTATTAAAGCGAAGAATCATCTTTTTGCGCTTTTTGTTGTCACGTCATTTTCAATTCATTAAATTAAGAACTATGTTAAAAGTCTACAATGATAATTTTTGTAAGAATATTTCTTTTTGTGGATTCCATTGATTTTTTCAACATAAATAATAATTATAAAGCCAATAAAATAATATAAAAATTTAGGAAAAAATGTCACTTTCCACAAACTTCATGGTAAAAACTAAAATTCTTATTTAATAACCTAATGAAGATAGAGTTGTTATAAGAACTCTTCATAGTGGTATTTTCATCGAGATGTTCTAAAGAACATTTTCATAGAAACCATCAAATCGAAGGGATCAAATCTGTTATTAACTCTTAGTTTGGGGTTAAGTGGGCTTGTTATCCATAAACAGCTCTAAATTGGGGGCAATACAACATTAGACCATGAGTACCGCTACCCAATGAACCCACTGAACTCAATTGCCACCTCAGCGCTACATCAGCTTTTCTCTTTCCTACCCTCCTTACCCTAAAGTGGAGTACCGCCTACTCACCCTGCCCGCTGAACCCACTACCCGCTAAATACATTCAGTTTCAATTAATAAAAAAATCTTCATCGGGTTCATGAACCCGCTCCCCTTAAAATGTGAGTATCTATTGGAGATAGTGTTCCGAATGAGGAGGCGATGAAAGCTTTGATGATGATTGAAAAGCAAGGTATGATGAACCCTATTCATTGATTGGCGGATGATATGAAGTAGCCATGCATGCTGCTATTTATTATGGACTGGTTTCTTGTTTTGTTCTATTTCATGTGTTTCTCAACATAACAACCCACTGATATGTGGTTTTACTCTGCTTCTACACTTTCACTAATTACATAAATCATAGTGATCAAAGAGCCATTTTTTTAAAATGTGAGTATCTATTCCAAAACCAAGTGTGTGTGTGTAATTTTCGGTTGAGATGGTATTACACAAAAGTTTGTGATTATGGTGATCTTTATAGATGTTTTAAATTTAATTGGTACCCACATCATGTTTCATTATATCGCTCAATTGTTCCATCTTCAATTGGTAAAAAGTTGAAAGCTTAAATGAACATCTGATTAGTAACTAACTAGTGTTGTAGTTCTTAGCAAGAACCCACAATCCAACCCAATCTAAAGTGCTCTATTAATGGGTCGATTACTTGTTACCATATGCCGAAAACACACTAGGATGTTATATACCTTAAAATGAATTATATTTAGGTCCAAAAACTTCTTCTCACCTCTATGCATTTTGTGGAGGCTTCCTTTTTGCTCATTTAGTTTCTAAATGTAAAATTTTATACTTGAAACCTAGATTTTGTGAGAAGTTTAACACAAACTCTTGTATGCATTTAGAGATAGTGGTTTAGAAACATTGTAGTGATTGGGGCAAGCCTAGAAGAATGAATAAAGCAAATTCAAGACATGGATGAATGATAAATGCAGTATTTTTGCATGAAGTTGATAATTCCATATAATAAATTAAGATATTATAGTTTTTGGATTGATACAAGTGCAGTCTTGGATGTAATTGATTCATTCACATGGTTTATTATTGCAATTTACTTATATGTTTCCCCTATACGAAAATTAAATATTGAAGTTATTATATAGTCTCCACATTCTGCAAAGATGATGTTTATTTTGAGTTTCACCGATCTTGTTTCACCGATCTTATTCTGCAAGGTATGATTAACCTTATTCATTGCTAGGTGGACCAAAAGTGATGTAATGAAGTAGCCATAATGTTATTTATCTGTGTTTTTGAACATAAAATCTTTCTGATTTGTTGACTGATGATTTACTCTGCTTCTAGACTGTCAACATAAATCATAGTAATCAAAGAGTCATTTACTTGTAGCTTAGCTGGTAGGCGAGTTAAAGAGAGAGGTAGAGGTGGTTATACCTAGCCTAGTGGGAGGTAAGGACAAATATGTTCTTGTTCGTGTGGAATACCTATGGGAACCAAGTCAATGTAGCCACTGTTGTGTTTTTGGGCATAAAACAGGGACGTGTGTGCATGCTGTTTTGGCTCGTAAAGAAGAGCTGAAAAGGAAGAAATCCAGGGCGGATGAAGAGGGTTTCACACATGTGGAACGGAAACAATGGAGGACGAAACATAAGGCTACTTTTGCTCATCCATCGGTGGATACAAAATTGCAACAAGAACCTAAGGGTTCGACTCCTCAGGCTTCTCCTAGTGACGGGTTAAATTTGAAGAAGCATATTGTGGGAGATGGTAATGCTATGAAACATACTGTCCCTTTGGAGCCTATACTTGCCAAATCTCTTCCAGAGAACAAAGTTGGCCCAACTCATTCTCAAAGTTCTTCTAATGGGGGAAACTCGCTGGCCCGTTCCGGTGGTGGGCAAAATCGTGAGATCTCAAGGGGTAAGAATGATGGTGCTTCCTCCTCGACTACCCCGGATCGCAGCTCGACATCTCTTATGTCGACTGTTATGAAGACCTTCCGTACGTACGATAAGCCTAGAAGAGGACCGTTATTGAACCCTTCAGAGCATTCAAGCCAAAATCGATATGGCCCATTATCTAACAGCTAGTCGAGTGATGAGGACGATGTGGAACAAGTGGTAATGCCATCGAATGAGCCATGTCTAAATGAACCGGCGTTGGAATGCTCGAACCCTCCCCCAAAGGTTGAATGATGATTAAATTTGCATGTTGGAATATCCGTGGACTTTCGTCTCGGCTTAAACAAACGGAGGTGAGAAATTATATTTCTTTGCATGGTCTTTCTTTGTGTGCGGTGGTAGAGTCTCGTGTTTCTAAAGATGGTTTAGTAAATGTTTGCAATAATGTTTTTGGTCGTTGGAGTTGGGCATCAAATGTCAATTGTTCGGAATCTGGTACTCGCATTATTCTTGCTTGGGATATAGGTCTCCTCGATATTATGGTTCTTGAAGTGCATGCTCAATTTTTACATTGCCTTGTTCGTATTCGGGGTGAGGTGGAGCCTATCTTTCTCTCGGTGGTTTATGGTACGAATACGGGGAAAGGTCGTTTGGGCCTTTGGTCGGGGTTGAGAAAATCCAAGGTTTTATTAGGGAATGCCCCTTGGATTATTATGGGGGATTTCAATTCCATGTTATTCCCCCATGATGGGTACGGTGGCTCTTCCCGACGTAATTCGGATATGGAGGACTTCTTTTTATGCATAGAAGACATCGAGGTTTTTGACATTAGATACACGGGTATTCAGTATACTTGGAATCAAAAACCTAGGGGTGGAATGGGTATTTCACTCAAACTTGATCGTATTTTGGGCAATACCGAATTTTGTGATAGGTTTCTGGATGCGTCGGTTTGTTTCCACCCTCGAGGTGTGTCTGATCACGCTCCAGGTATTCTTGGTTTTGGTGATGGTATTTGGAAGCAGGTGAGAGGTTTTAAATTTGATAATATGATTGTGGACCACCCTGACTTCATGCATGTGGTTGTATCTATTTGGGCTAAGCCTGTGCATGGCTCTTTCATGCACAAGCTGCGTTGTCGCCTTAAAGCATTAAAATCACATTTTCGTCGGATGCAATCTTCTTATGGTGATGTGTCAAAGAAGGTGGTCTTTCTGAAGACTGAGTTGGATGCTATACAACTTGCCTGTGTTCGTGATCCTTCCAACCATGCTCTCGTCGAGGATCTTGCTCACCTTATGATGGCTTTCCAACAAGCGAAAATCGATGAGGAAGTTTTTCTTCGTCAACGAGCTAAGGTGAAGTGGCTAAAGGAGGGTGATTGTAATTCAAAATATTTCCATAAGGCCATAAAGGAACGTCGAAGTGCCAATTTTATTCATTCGGTTTGTGGCCTAGATGGAGTTTTCGTTTACGGGGAGGATGTGCACAAGCTTTTTGTGGCCCATTTTCAATCAATCCTGGGAACGTCGGATCCTTCGGTTGATCCAACTTTGCCTCCTAATCTATTCGTCAATCGTTTGTCTCTCTCGGAGGCCCTTGATATTATTTGGCCGATCACGAATGAGGAAATTCGTTCAACCATTTTTAATATTGGAAATGATAAGGCTCCGGGGTCCGATGGGTTTTCGGCTAAGTTCTTTAAAGCGGCCTGGCAATGTGTTGGAAAGGATGTTTTGTTGGCGGTGCACAACTTCTTTTATTCAGGCAGACTTTCTAAAGAAGTTAACCACACCCTCTTGTGTCTTATTCCAAAGATTCCAAATGCTTCGAAAGTAACTGATTTTCGACCTATCTCTTGCTGCTCAGTGATATACAAATGTATCAGTAAAATTATTTCTGATCGTTTGAAAGTTCATTTGGAGCATTTGGTGAGCTCTACTCAGTCGGCTTTTATACCGGGGAGAAGGATTTTTGATAATATCCTTATGGCCCATGAGCTTGTTTCGGGTTACCATCTCTCTTCGGGCTCTCCTTGTGCTTTTAAGATTGATATTCAGAAGGCGTACGATATGGTAAATTGGTCGTACATTTTGAATATTCTGATTGGTTTTGGTTTTCACCCGGTTCTTATTAATTGGATTAAGGAAATGTTGCATACATCTTCCTTCTCGGTTGCCATTAATGGGTGTTCGGAGGTTTTTTTTAAGGGTGAGCGCGGTATCCGGCAAGGGGATCCGATCTCGCCATATCTTTTTACTCTTATTATGGAAGGTTTTTCGTTGATTCTGAAGGACTGTATCGAGGAAGCTGGTACGTTTGGTTATCATCGTGGTTGTCAGGAGCTGGAAATCACAAATTTATGCTTTGCAGATGATCTGTTTTTTTACAAAAGGAGATCTTGCTTCGGTCGAAACATTGAAACGTGCCTTGGATATCTTTCGTCTCCGATCGGGCTTATCCCCTAGTCTTGCAAAGAGTGAGGTCTTTTTTGGGAATGTTCCCGATGATACAAAGCAGGAAATTCTTAATTGCCTACCGTTCCATCCGGGTACTTTTCCGATCCGTTACCTTGGTGTTCAGCTTTCCCCGGTCCGTTTAAAGGTTGCAGATTTTGGGCCTCTTGTGTTAAAGGTGAAGCAACGGATTCACAATTGGAAAGTAAAATCATTGTCGTTTGGTGGGCGTCGCCAACTTATCATCTTTGTATTGCAATCTTTGCAACTATATTGGATGTCCGTTTTTATTTTGCCTTCGGGTCTTATTCATGAGTTGGAGTCGCTATTCAGAGATTTCCTTTGGGCGCAAGGCAAATCTTCCCGTGGTAAATGCCGTGTGGCATGGGAGGAGGTTTGTAAACCTTTAGAGTGTGGTGGTCTTGGTTTTCGACGTCTTGCAACTGGAACCGTGCACTTGTTGTAAAGCACTTTTGGGATATTTTGCGCAAACGTAATTCGCTTTGGGTACGTTGGATCTATTGCCATTATATCCGTTCTTCTTCCCTTTGGACCATTTGGTCCAGACAGTCTTGGTCTTGGGTTTTTCGTAAACTTCTGGATATTCGTGACCAAGTCCGGCCATCTTTCAGATCGGTTATTGGGGATGGTCGGTCCACTAATGCTTGGGAGGACACTTGGTTACCTTGTGGTGCGCTGTCCTTGCATATTTCATACAGACTGGTTCATGTGAGTGACTTTAATGTCACTACCACGGCTAGAGAAGTTATTGACGGTATTGGAGGTACTTGGCCGGTTTCTTGGTGTGAGAGATTTTCGGATCTTAGTCTTTGTTCTATCCCGGAGGTTTCTGATCTGAGACCTGATAAAGTGTTATGGAAGGGGCTCAACAACACATTGGTGGATTATTCGGTAAGCGAGGCTTGGCGTTCTATGGAGGGTTTGCATGTTTCGGTCACATGGCATAAATGGGTGTGGTTTCGGGGTTTTATTCCCAAGCACGCTTTTTGTTTGTGGATTGCTTTCCGTAAACGTCTTCCCACGCAGAATAGGATTAGTTTATGGAAGCATGAACCCCCGGATCTTCGATGTGTTTTCTGCGACTCTTGTTCGGATTCTCATAATCACCTTTTTTTTCCAATGTGGTTTTTCGTTAGAGATTTGGAGGAGGATCAAAAGGGAAGCAAACTTGCATGGGTTTTGCGAGGTTTGGGACGATATTCTTAATGGACTGGTAAATGGTAATCTTCGGTTGCGGTCTACTCTTCAGCGTCTCTCTTTAGCAGCGACGGTTTACTATATTTGGCAGGAACGGAATCAAACTTTTTGGGAATCAGAAGAGGTCGGTGGACCAGATTGTGAAGCAGATTCAAGAGATTGTTTTGTTGCGGATTGCTTGGAAGAAGAAGTGTGCTAGGTCTTTAGTGAGCCATGTTCTTAGCTAATTGGCTCTTTGTTTTCCTGGGTGTCGTGTTGCTTGTTGGGACCTTGTTTTCTATGTGGGGTGTTTTTGCTTTTGAACTTGGCCTGCGTGGCCTTTTCTGGCTTTGGTTGTTTGAGGGTTGGTCCTCGGTTTTGTTTGTTCTGTAGGGTGCGTCCTTGCTTTCCTTTTTTCCTGTTTTTATAATATTGCCTGGAGTCTTTCTGCTAAAAAAAAAGTGTTAAAAATTAAGTGATTTGGGAACTCTTGAAATGTGGCTAGGCTAGTATCTATTCCAAGCCAATGAGCCATTTCCTTTGTTGATGGTGATGTTTTAATTGGTACCCACTTCCCGTATCGTGATACCCCACAGGACCTGTTCCATCTTCAACTGGTAAAACGTTGAAAGCTTAACTGAACATTTGATTACTAAGTAGTGTAAGTGTGCATTATTTGGGGGCTGTAGGAGTAACTAACTAGTGTTGTAGTGCTTACCAAGAGCCCACAATCTAAAGTGCTCTACATGTTGTATGCATTTGAAGATAGTGGTCTTAGATCCAATATATTTAATTCATAACTCCGTACAAGAAATCTATTTAAGTTCGGTGCATTAGCAGATACCCACAAGAGTTTAAATCTTCACATATCAACTGTATGCTTATGTTTATATGACATCTTTTTAGATCTTGCATCGTTATGATCATCGCCTTATTATTCTTTTTTTTTCTCGCAGAAAAACTGGTCAAGAACGGTCACAAGTAGTATGGCTATTGTTTTGTTTCCTGAATTACTTGTTGCTGGAACTATTTAAGTATTAGTATTTTCAATTTTATTATTGGAAGTTGACTTAGGCATTACATACCTTTTTCTGTATTTTGATCGTATGATTCATGAACATATAAATATAAATATGTTTGGCTTAGCTCGACTCGGAAATTTAATCCAGTTTTATTTTGTATTCATTTGAGATCGTATCGAGCTCGAGAATATTCGACTGCTATTTGTTATGGCATAACGGTGTTGGAACGTGGCCTAATAAATAAGTTGTTTGATCAGGAAAGGATGTGGTATTAGATCCATATTTTTATGTTGTTATGGTTTGTATTTCAATCTCTTTTTGGTGATTTGCAACAGCTATTATTCCTTCAGTTTTGTCCTGTTTGGAGGCTTATATTTTTTGTTTATATTCTGTCTGCCAATGGCCTTTGGCCAAATTGGCTTTCAACTTCAAATCAGATCAATGTTTGGTTTGATATTTCTGTGTGTTTCCCTTTGATCTCAATTCAATTTGGTTTATTGGATATCAACAGACTTGGCCTTTTGGCATCATTTGGCATCAGCTTATTCAATTCATGATCAAAGGGGTCTACAGACTTTTTGATTATGTTGGGTTCCATTTCTTGATTATGGTTTGCCAAAATGCATCCAGAATTGCAAGCTGTTGTGTTTTTGGTATTCCTCATAATTAATAATTAATTTGAGTTACATATTTATGATAATTAATAATATGATTGCATCCAAAATTATTTAATATTGACGTTATTTTGAAAGTATTATAATGATATAATTTGTAAAAAAGGTAACGTATTTTTTTGACATAATTTGGTTAATATACGGTTTATATATGATAATATAATGTATAAAATGAAGAAATAAGAATATAAAATAATTAAATTATTAATTACAATCATATGAAGGAGGGACGGAAGCAGGGCAGGTAATGCATCCCAGGTCACCGTCCATGACCTCGATCCTAAGTAATCTCCAACTGGTTTTAGGGGATGCAATCTTCTATTATCACCTAGGGGTGTGCACAAGATCATCAAATCCAGTTAGAATCGACCGACAATAATAGGATATCCAATTGTAATCAGATTGGATTTGATCAAGTTTGTTATGGATTGGGTCCCTCGACCTAACGGTGTTAACCTAAGTTTCGTTAAATCAAGGGTAATTTTATACTTGAAAAAAAAAACCAAATTAATCAAAAGCACACAAAAACTAACCTATACAGACTCTTATGAAGCGTTTGTTCTCTAAATTGATAGATACATACATAAGCATACGTCATGTTTCTATCCAGAACTAACATGGCCATAAAAAAATTCCAAAAGTGACACCGTCTTTTAATGATACAAATGAGTTATTTTACAAAAGTAACAGTAGAAGAGACAAGCATACAAACTAAAAGGTTAATATCCAATGTCACTATGCAGTAGCTATAACGCAATTATGTTAATTTTCATCTATTGGGAACTCATCGTGCAATAGTACCAAAGTCTTTAAAATTTTAGTTTGAAGTACAATATAAATGAGTAATTCATTATCTATGCAAACTATAGACAAAAAGATCAAACTTGGTACCTGTTTGACAATTTCAAACAGTTCTGTGTAATTGTCTTCTCGTTGAAGATATTTGACATCTCTGATGCTTGAAGCCAATGTAAAGTCCTGTAAGCAAGGTCCCAGCCGTTGTGTACCAGATAAGCATTTCTAGCAAAATCATCCAACAGCAAGCTAGCAAAGCCCTTCTGTACACGCTGGCTGCTGGAATTCACACAAAAAACCATTACATTCATGTACTTACTTAATACATCACCCATTCACCTATTTTTTAAACACAAACAAATTGAATATATGAGATACCAGGTTGAAAAACATAACTCTCTAACGCACTCTGATCCATTATAAAGAGCTTGATGCACTCTTGACCATAAAAATAGCTACACCAGGTGACTCAAACTTCAACTCTTGTTTCCAAACACCGGCAACAAACTCCAAACAGACCCCTGGTGACAAAAACACCTTTTGTTGGTTGGATTTATCAAAGTAATCAAACATACAAGTTGAAGAACAATGAACACTTACTACAATGGTGTTCTTATCTGCTGCCACTTGTGCATTGGCCAACAACTGGGCACGAAGACTTCTGATCAACATCATCAAAATCAAGTCAAGAAAGAAGAAAATATGCCACTGAATCAAGAGAAGGGAGGGCATATGGGAGACGAACCTTGTAATCGGGCGAGTTTGGGCTCTCCGATTTCAATTGTTCAATCGTTGAGAAGTTTGTACGGGTTCGAGTTCATTATACCAATAAGATGAACAAGATAATGTAAAACCGAATCAACGAAACCCTAACCCTAGAAGGAGTAGGAGAAAGCCGAAAGGACGAGTGGATTTTGGAGGAACCGTGAAGAAATCGAGAGAGCATGGTGGTGATGGGTTTGTGAGAAGATATGCAGAAAATCAAGAGGAGTGGGTCAGATAAATCTCAACTTCTCGTAACCGTAATATAAGATTTAAAGTTGGGGTTTAGTTTAAACGGTCCAGATTGACCCAGAAGTGGTTACACTCGCCTGGGTCAATAGTATAGGTAATTGAAATGGCGGTTCAACTTCCTGATGAACTGATCATCGAGATCCTCTCGATGTTACGAGCAAAATCTCTTCTTCGTTGCCGCTTGGTTTGCAAAACTTGGTTGTATTTGATCAGTTCCACCAAATTCAAACTCATGCATCTTCACAATTTCAACCAACTAAATCCACGTTATCTTGTCCGTCGCTGGTATGATGATAAAGAATGGTATAAAGTGCATTTCGATGATGAAGCTTTTACTGTGGATCGAGGCACCCACGTTGAATTTCCCTTCAATATTAGCCGCGTCCACAATTGTTTCAGGATAGTTGGGTGTTGCAACGGTGTTGTTTGCCTTTGCGATACTCATGATTATATCACATATGGTTTAGAAATGATCATTCTCTGGAATCCTTCGATTAGAAGGAAATTAACTCTAACTCTTCCTATGTTTTACTTAACTGAGGTTTTATAGGGTTTGTGTACGATAAGATGTCTGACGACTATAAAGTTGTGAGTCTGACCTTCGTTGATTATCCCTTTAATAGACCTCTGGTAAGTGTTGCTTTACTTGTACATTTTCTGTTTCACGAATCTTTCTTTATATTGCTAGCATATGGAAATCAATAGCTATAATTTAAACCAATTATTACTATTATACATCTCAGGTTCACGTTCACGCACTGAAAACTGGCATTTGGAAGGAAGTCATATTTCCTGATAATTTGCCTTGCTTCTTCATCTTACCCAACTTTTCACGGATGATTTTCCATGGATCTTTGCATTTGATAGCAAGCGAACCGGGGGTTTCACATAGCTCAATAATGACATTTGACATAAGCACCGAGATTTTTGGAGAAATTCAGTTGCCTGAGTTTTTGGCAAAAGAATCCGGAGATACAATTGTGGTCTCTGCACTTGGAGAATCTTTGAGTGTGATTTATTGTTCCAACCTAAAGGTGCCTAGGAGGGAGTCAGATAGTACATATATGGTATGGGTTATGACTTATGAAGGAGTATAAGAACCCAACCTCTTGGACAATGCTATATAATATGGGGAAACCTTTGCGACTAAGAAACAATGGGGATATGATCTTGGTACTTTATAATGGGGATATGATTATTCATAACCACAATGTGGGATGTTATGTGTATGCTTCTGGTGTTTGCAGGGAAAATCATTTTACTAGCAGGACTTATGTGGACAAATACCAAGAGAGTTTAGCTTTGTTGGATGTTGGGCATAGCGTTCCAAATGAGGAGGCGATGAAAGCTTTAATGATGATTGAAAAGCAAGGTATGATTAACCTTATTTCATTGCTTAGTGGACCACAAGTGATGTAATGAAGTAGCCATACTGTATTTATCTGTGTTTTCTTTTCTTTTCTTTTGTATGTGTTTTTGAACATAAAATCTTTCTGATTTGTTGATTGTTGTTTTACTGTGCTTCTAGACCGTCAACATAAATCATGGTAATCAAAGAGCCATTTTCTTGTAGCTTAGCTGGTAAGTGTTAAAAATTAAGTGATTTGGTAACTCTTGAAATGTGGCTATGTTAATAGTGTCTATTCCAAGCCAATGAGCCATTTCCTATGTAGATGGTGATGGAAGTGCTTAAGAAATTTTTGATTGAGATAGTAATAAATAAATCTTTGTAGATGTTTTAATTGGTACCCACTTTCTGTGTGATGATACTCCTCAGGGAGCTGTTCCATCTTCAATTGGTTAAAAGTTCAAAGCTTAAATGAACATCTGATTGGTAGTGTATGTGTGCATTATTTGGAGGCAGTAGGAGTAACTAACTAGTGTTGTAGTGCTTACCAAGAGCCCACAATTTAAAGTGCTCTATTACTTTTGATGAAAACAGTAAAATGTTATATATACCTCAAAATGAATTATATTTAGGACGAAAACAAGGCAAAACTCCTTTTCACTTCTAGCTATGAATTTTGTGGAGTCTTCTTTTTTGCTCAGTTTGTTTTTAAATATCTAATTCTATACTTGTAAACACAAATTTTTATGCATTTAAAGATAGTGGTCTTAAAACACAAATTAATAACTCCATACAAGAAATCTATTTAAGTTTGGTGCATTAGCAGATACCAACAAGAGCAATTTAAGTCTTCACATATCAACTGTATGCTTATGTTTATATTGCATCTTGTTATGATCATCGCCTTATTATTCTTTGTTTTTTTTTCTCGCAGAAAAACTGTTCAAAAAGGGTCACAAGTGGTATGACTACTGTTATGTTTCCTGAATTACTTGTCGCTGGAAAAGTAAGACAAGGTCATGTTAAAGTTTTCCAAATGTACATAGTGATTTATTCAACCTCAAATCAAGGTATGATACCCGGTAAACCTCTTGTTTTTTTTTCTTCGAAAAGCAATATCAATAAGAAAAGCAAAAAAGGAAATATATGAGAAGAAATTTTCAAGAAAACAAAAACACATCGTACCAACTCCACAGAAAACAAAGACAATACCAAAAGAGAAGAGACAAATCCAAGAAAGGTTCACAACTCACAAGAGCACATACATCGGAGAATCAAGCCAAGTCGTCTGTGAAATTGACCGGTTTTTGTATCTTGCTGAGATCCAAGCGAAGGATCAATGTGGATATCACCAAGAATATAATCACAAACATCGATTGGTTTGAAGTTCCAAACATTTATATATTTCCAGTGTGTGTATTGTAATTGTGGAATTGATGTGAGTAATCGTAATTCCAGTGTGTGTATTGTAATTGTGGAATTGATGTGAGTAATCGTAATTCCAGTGTGTGTATTGTAAATGTGGAATTGATGTGAGTAATCGTAATTCCCATTGATATGAAATAAGGAATTGATGTGAGTAATCGTAATTCCTGAGTGTATGTGAAATGAGGAATTGATGTGAGTAATCGTAATTCCTGAGTCTATGTGAAATTAGGAATTGATGTGAGTAATCGTAATTCCTATTTGCATTATGGAGAAATCATGGGATTGATGTGAGTAATCGTAATTCCTGATTTCTTAGGATGAATAGAGATTGACATGAGTAATTGTAATCTCTACATCCATTCTAATAAATAGGCATGTGTAATTGCGATTTATTAGATGAGAGCATTGATCTAGAATCTGGAATTGATTCGTAGTAGGCTCTGGTTTGTGATATTATGACTTACTGAAGGTTAATCATAGTTATGAGATCGGGTAGGTTTCCGCTGTAGAGATTGAGCACGTGTACGGTAAGATGGGTGAAAACAGGTTTGATTTATCTGTGGATATTTTAATTGTTAGATTTTAATTTGATTTGAATATCCTCACTAGGCGAAAGCCTAATTGTTCAAGTTGAATTTTCTTACCAGGTACAGGCTCCGGGAAGTAAGCGGGTATGTGTGATGAGGACTTTTGAAAAGATTCAAACTTGGAGATGACAGAGGATCTAGACATTCTTTTGATATTTTGGGACAGATGTTTAGATAACTTAGTTAATCTGATTGTGATGTCACGATTAGATTAATAAGTTATTTAAGTAGATGTTTATGTACATAGAAACCTTACAGTTAATCCTCTTGTTATATAAGTTTGAAGTTGTATGATCATAACTTGTGAAAATTTTAAGGTTTTATTTAGCCCTATTTTTAGGGTGTTACAATATGGCATCAGAGCAGTAGTTTAAGCGAACTAGGTATGATCTTGAGATACCTAGACTTAAGCTGTGATGAATTAAGTTATGATCTGTGAGGTACGGGTAGAACTGTTAAGATTGGGTAGTCTTAGGGTCGACGGAAATACGCGAAGTTAGTACTGTAACGATGGTAATGAGAATTCTCTTGTATAATATGTTCGTAATTTCAATTAGCTACTGTTATTATGAATATATTGTTACATAGGCATACTTGTTCCTAATTGTTACAGTAACTGATTAGCGGTAAAGTACGTTTTGTATGTCTAGTTATGTATGAACCATTTCTGATGGGTATTCTTTTGGTGCTCATTCAGATCAATGGTAAATACTCCGCCGAGGTCTCCTAATTCTTCTATGAATAGGAATTGGTTAGACGATACAGGCGAAAGACAAACTGGAGTAGGCGGAATTCATGAGACGCCACCAGATTTTCTTTCTTTAGGAGGAGTGCGTAATCCGGTACACAGAGTGGGTACCAGTACTGTCGATCAAACACCATCGGAAGCAAGTATGGAAGGACGCATTATGGATAATGTTACCAGATTGATGAATGCATCAATGGAAAGACAAGCTGAAATGATGAACACCACCATGGGAAGACAAGCAGAAATGTTCATGAAATTGTTTAATGATCGAAGTGCGGAACCAAGACGGACAATAGTTGATACTAGTGTGATAAATCCAACTAGTAACCCCGGTCCAGAGACGGAAAGAAGGGTTGATAGGAACTGCTCCTACAAAACCTTCTTGAGCTGTAAACCACCGGAATTCAAAGGAGAAGATAGCCCGATAGCCTGTATGAATTGGCTAAGAGAAATTGAACAAGCTTTTCGAGCTTGTGAGTGCTATGATGAAAAGTCTAAAGTTAGATTTGGATCACAGATGTTACGCGGTAACGCGTTATCTTGGTGGAATGTGCTATCAACTTCTGTGTCAGCTTCTGTTTTGAATGCTATGACTTGGGATCAGTTCAAAGCAAAGATTCTGGAGGAGTACTGTAACGAAACTGAAATGGATCGAATCGAGGGAGAGTTCAGGAACCTCAAGAAAGGCAATATGACTGTGAGAAAGTATACAGAATCCTTCATGGAGAAGCTGGACTTGGTGGGCATGTGGCTCCAAATGAAAAAGATAAAGTTAAAGCTTATTTGAAGGGTTTACCGGCGGATATGATGACGAGGGTCCGAAGTTCGAAAGCTACTACTTTAAGGGAGACAATCGAAGAAGCGAAAGTAATAGAGAAATGTATGCTAAAGACAAAGAAGAGAAAGCACATGTGGGAGAGAAAAGAAAAGGGGAAGTTCGATCGGAATCATCGTATGTATCAAGGTCCTTTTCTGATGGCCCGCATTCAGAGCCTCGTCAAGAACCGAATTGGTGTTCTAAATGTCGAAGTAAACATTTTGGTCCATGTCAGAGGACCACGTTTGAATGTTATAAGTGTGGGAAGAGTGGGCATTCTATGAATAATTGTCCTATTCGAGGATCTACATGCTATGAATGCAAACAACCTGGCCATTACCGTCGGGATTGCCCAAAGTTGAAGAAGGAGGGAGATCAAAGTAAGAAAACAGATATTCCAAAGCCGATGGGCCGAGCGTATCATATGTCAGCTGAAGAAGTTAAAGAATCAAGGGATATCGTTTCTGGTACATTCCTCGTTAACTCCATTCCTACGCACAAGTTAATTGTTGGTTGTGTCCAAATCGTTTGATTACTAGTTAGTTATATCAGTTACGATTTTGATAAGAGGATAAAGATTTGATAATTATATAATTACTCAAGGAGATTTGCAAATTTTTCAAGTTGGGGAGCGAGTAATGTTAAAAAGATATGAGATTCAGAAAATGTGGAGAGTTGAGTTCCTATTCTTTCGGGATCTTTATTTTTGATTAAGTGATTGTAGAAAGATCAATTAGAAAGTGATGAATTAATAAGAAGTGGATATGTCAAAGTACAATGGAAACCATCGAGGTGCTAACGTGACGTTAGAAACGGAAGAGGACATGAGATATAGATATTCCCATTTGTTTGTTTAGTTTTGATTTCAGGGACGAAATCATTTTCAAGTTGGGGAGTATTGTAACATCTCGAGTTTCCGTTGTTTTAATTTCGTGACTTATAATTATAAACTGTTGGTGATTTTAGTGAAATCATCGGTCTTTTGTGAAATTGTATTTACAAAGGTATTAATGGAGTTGTTAGCTAAGCTATAACTTGAGTTAGGGGTGTGGAGTGCACACTCGTGTAAGCTAACTAGAACCCGGGTTTGTTGGACGGATGAAATTGGCGGGTTACAAAGTGGGTTTTTTAGAGCTGAAAGTTGGGGCCAGTACCCGCGCTACTTAAGTAGCGCCAAAAGTGGCGCCGAGCTCTGGGCAGAAGGTGGCGCACCTTTTGGCGCCAGTTAAGTGGCGCCGTATGTAGCGCCGGTGTCAGGGATATTTCTTACTTTATAATCTCAAATTTGGAAGTCGGTCATTTTAATTTAGACAGGGAGAAAGCGAGAGAAAGAGTCGTGAAGGAGAAAGAAGCAAGAGAAAGAAAGAAAAGGCTGGTTTTGGAGAATTTTGGTAAGGATTTTATGATTAGAATGATGATTCCTTCTATTGATTAGTATCTAAACCTAATTTTCTGTTTAGAACTGTTTTGGGAAGCTTATTTTGGAGTTTGAAGATTTGCAAAGGGTTCAGAAAATTGACAAGTGAGTTTATTCACTTCTCTTTAAAATTAGCCATTGAAATTGATATAGATATGTTTTAAACTATGTCTAAATGCTTGGGTATGATTCAATTGAAAGGTAGTAGGCTCAATAACTTGATTTTGTAAACTGGCTAAATGAAGAAGATGATGAATAGTGCTTGAGCAATTATCACTCTGTTATGAAACTGATTTTACCATGAGTTGTCGATAGTTGTAAGGACTTGTCTTAATCAGTAATGGGTCCAAATAGATGATTAAGAGTGATGCTATGTTGGGATCTTCGTGCTAAATGGCAAAAAGGGGTTAGTTAAGAAGTTGAGGAGAGGAAATATTTATATTCTTTTTATAGAATATGTTATGAGATGTAGTATATGGTATTGTATATACGTATGATAGAGTGTAATGGATCCATAGGCACTAGCTTGATATAAAAACATGGAATTGATGTGAGTAATCGTAATTCCAGTGTGTGTATTGTAATTGTGGAATTGATGTGAGTAATCGTAATTCCAGTATGTGTATTGTAATTGTGGAATTGATGTGAGTAATCGTAATTCCAGTGTGTGTATTGTAATTGTGGAATTGATGTGAGTAATCGTAATTCCAGTGTGTGTATTGTAAATGTGGAATTGATGTGAGTAATCGTAATTCCCATTTATATGAAATAAGGAATTGATGTGAGTAATCGTAATTCCTGAGTGTATGTGAAATGAGGAATTGATGTGAGTAATCGTAATTCCTGAGTGTATGTGAAATTAGGAATTGATGTGAGTAATCGTAATTCCTATTTGCATTATAGAGAAATCATGGGATTGATGTGAGTAATCGTAATTCCTGATTTCTTAGGATGAATAGAGATTGACATGAGTAATTGTAATCTCTACATCCATTCTAATAAATAGGCATATGTAATTGCGATTTATTAGATGAGAACATTGATCTAGAATCTGGGATTGATTCGTAGTAGGCTCTGGTTTGTGATATTATGACTTACTGAAGGTTAATCATAGTTATGAGATCGGGTAGGTTTCCGCTGTAGAGATTGAGCACGTGTACGGTAAGATGGGTGAAAACAGATTTGATTTATCTGTGGATATTTTAATTGTTAGATTTTAATTTGATTTGAATATCCTCACTAGGCGAAAGCCTAATTGTTCAAGTTGAATTTTCTTACCAGGTACAGGCTCCGGGAAGTAAGCGGGTATGTGTGATGAGGACTTTTGAAAAGATTCAAACTTGGAGATGACAGAGGATCTAGACATTCTTTTGATATTTTGAGACAGATGTTTAGATAACTTAGTTAATCTGATTGTGATGTCACGATTAGATTAATAAGTTATTTAAGTAGATGTTTATGTACATAGAAACCTTACAGTTAATCCTCTTGTTATATAAGTTTGAAGTTGTATGATCATAACTTGTGAAATTTTTAAGGTTTTATTAAGCCCTGTTTTTAGGGTGTTACAAAATTAGGGCAGGAACCATTTATTATGCAACTGCAGACTCTCTCTCAATCTCTCTAAAACCGCATTTCTTTATGTAGAAATTGAAATGGCAAGCCAACTTCCTGATAAACTGATCGTCCAAATCCTGTAAATGTTACCATCAAAATCGCTCATTCGATGTCGTTTGGTGTGCAAATCTTGGCTGTCTTTGATCAATTCCACTAAATTCAAATTCATGCATCTTCACAATTTCAACCAACTAAATCCATGTTATCTTGTCCGTCGTTAAAGGGGTGGGTTGCAAGTTCCGTTGGGTTGTGGTTTCTCGGTTTTGATCGTCAAAGGGTTTTACCCCTTTGTTTCTTGGGGAAGATGAAGAGAGGGATTGCTGGTGGGGAAGGGTAGGATGGGGATAGGTTTTGATGTTTGAGCGAGAAGATGGAGATATGGATGGTTGGTGGCGAGGAGGAGGAAGGGGTGCGGATTAGTCTGAGGGAGAGAGTTAAAGAAAAAGAAAAAATGAGTTTAAAAAATGTTAAAATAGATAAAAAGAGTAAAATGACCATTTTTGCCCCTCATTTTGATGAATTTAATAAACATGATAACGGAGGTTAGGGTGATGGATCAAATCCAACGAATCATGCAAATGTCAAGTTCTAAACCCTAATAAAACAAAGCTCAAGGGCATTTTCATAAAGATCATCAAACTACAGGGATCAAATCAGTAATTAACTCTTAGTTTGGGTTTAAGTGAGATTGCTATCCAAATTGGGGGCAAGACAAGATTTCGTATTTATTATGCACCTGCACACTCTCTAAAAATTGAAATGGCAGTCCAACTTCCTGATGAACTGATCGTCCAAATCCTCTCAATTTTACCAGCAAAATCCCTTCTTCGATGCCGATTGGTGTGCAAATCTTGGTTGTCTTTGATCAGTTCCACCAAATTCAAACTCATGCATCTTCACAATTTCAACCAACTAAATCCTCGTTATTTTGTCCGTAGCCTGGATTTTTGTACGAATGAAGAAAGGTATGATGTGCATTTCGATGATGAAGCTCTTACTTTGGATCGCAGTATCAAAATTGATTTTCCCTTCCATCTTAGCCGTGTCAACTTGTGTTTTAGTATAGTCGGGTGTTGCAATGGTGTTGTTTGTCTTTGTGATTATGATGATTCTGATGATGATGCTCCATCCGGTTTAGATACGATCACTCTCTGGAATCCTTCGATTAGAAGGAAATTAACTCTAACTCTTCCTATGTTTTACCCTATGGAGTTTGAAGAGTCACATGTTATTTTAGGGTTTGGGTACGATAAGATGTCTGATGATTATAAGGTTGTGAGACTGAACTACGTTAGCACCTCCTTCATTAGACCTCAGGTAAATGTTGCTTTACATGTACATTTTCTGTTTTCCCCAATCTTTATATTGTTTTCATATGGAAATCGATAGCTATAATTTGAACACTTAATATAATTATAATACTATTACATATCTCAGGCTGAGGTTTACACCGTGAAAAGTGGTATTTGGAGGGAAGTCGTGTTTCCTGATAATTTGCTTTGCTTCTACATCAGTCCGAACTGGCCACAAATATTTTCTAATGGATTTGTGCATTGGACAGCATGCGATCCGACACCTGGGGTTTCACATTACTCTATTATGACGTTTGACATAAGCACTGAGCTTTTTGGAGAAATTAAGTTACCCGAGCTTTTAGCAAAAGAATTCTGGATGGTCTCTGTAGTTGGAGAATCTTTGGCTGTTATTCATCCTTGCGATTTAAATTTTGATGGGTTGAAATCAGGAAGTACGTATGTGGTATGGGTTATGAAGGAGTATAAGAACCCAACCTCTTGGACAATGCTATATTATACACATTACGCCGAATTAGATATGGGGAAACCTTTGCGATTACGAAACAACGGGGATATGATTGTGGAACTTGAAAATAGGGATATGGTTATCTTTAACCACAATGAGGGCTATTCTGTGTATGTTTATCGTGATTGTGTGGAAGAAGATTTTGATTTCAGGACTTTTGTGGACATATACCAAGAGAGTTTAGCTTTGTTGGATGATGGAGATAGCGTTCCAAATGAGGAGGCTATGAATGCTTTGACGATGATTGAAAAGCAAGGTGTACGATGAACCACTGCTATTTATTATGAACTGATTCTTTGTTTTCTTCTCTTTTATGTGTTTCACAACGTAACATCCCACTGATATGTGGTTTTACTCTGCTCCTACACTGTCACTGATTGCATAAATCATAGTGATCAAACAGCCATTTTCTTAGAATGTATCTGTTCCAAAACCAAGGAGTCATTTCCTTTGGGAAGTGTTTGTGTAATTTTCGTTTGAGATAGTATTAGTTAAAACTTTATGATTTTGGTGATCTTTATAGATGTTTTAATTGGTACCCACTTCCTCTATCATGATACCGCTCAGCTGTTCCATCTTCCATTGGTAAAAAGCTGAAAGCTTAAATGAACATCTGATTAGTAGTGTATGTATGTGTGCATTATTTACTAGTGTTGTAGTGATTAGCAAGAACCCACAGTTTTTTTGAGCATTCCAACCTAATCTAAAGTGCTCTATTAAATGGTCTATTACTTATTATATGTTGAATACAGTAGGATGTTATATACACCTCAAAATGAATTATATTTAGGTCCAAAACTCATTCTCACCTCTATGCACTTTGTTGAGCCTTCCTTTTTGCTCATGCAGTTTCTAAATGTGAAATTTTATACTTGAAACTTAGATTTTGTAAGAAGTTATACACAAATTCTTGTATGCATTTGAAGATAGTTGTCTTAGAAACATTGTAGTGATTGGGCCAAGCCTAGAAGAATTAATGAAGCAAATTCAAGAAATGGATGAATGATAAATCCAGTGTTTATGCATTAAGCTAATGATCCAATGTAGTTAATTAAGAAATTAAAGTTTTTGGTATGATACAAGTGTTGTCTTGTATGTAAATTGATTCATTCACATGGTTTATTATTGCAATCACTTGTATGTTTCCCATATAAGAAAATGAAAATATCCAAGTTATTATTTGTCTCCAAATTCTACAAAGATGATGTTTATTTGAGTTTCACCCATCTTATTTTCATGTAAAGAATCAGGACACAGGTCAGGACACGGATAAAGGGGCCTTTACCAGTTCGATGACAAGCCAATTCTGTTTGCCTTTCAATCTGAATCCGTTTCCTTGTGGCATCACAGGCTTGGATGGTTGGTAAAATTGTGTCTACTCCCTTTTTCTTCAAGTTACACGGATTATAAGGAACCGCTTGAACTCGTTGTTTTGATTAATGGGGTCCTGCCTGATGCTATCTTGTAATGGTTTTTGTTACTACTTGCTTTTAATGGATGCTTGCTCTAGATACGCTTGGATTTATCCTTCAACTCATTAAAGCAACGCTTTGAAAGTCTTGATCCGGTTCTAACTTCAAATTGAAAATTGCGACCATTGAATGCTGCTTTGCTGCCTATCCGCCATCAAATGATTGACACCAACGTCCCTCATTTTCGCTAAGCTTTTGGTTTTCTTGGCCTATCCTTAGAGCAACTCCACGTCTCCACCCCTAATATAAAAAAATGCAAAGTGGTGGGGTCATGAACACCAAAAATTGCAAGCATACGACATTTTTGCCGTTTGAATAGCAGGCCGAAATATTTACCCGTTTCTCTCCCATTACTGGCAAAATTAACTTCTCTTTGCCTTCTGGTTTGAGCTTAAAAACTAGCAAAAACGCTATTTTAATGTATGATTGAAGTTGCTTTTAGGGCCATTGGAAAAAATAGAGTGAAAGTGCTCTTTCTCCAATTTTGGCCTCTATTAGTTCACAAGATTGAATGGCCTATTTTCGTCTCGATTTGATTGTTTCCGAGATTGTTGTTAGATGGAATCCCAGGCCCAATGTGTGTATATACTCATTGATGAATATTTGCGTGCGTAATACATACATTAATGGAGGATATTCATTGATTTGTGAGAATATTATACACTAACGAATTTTATATTGTGTATATTAACGAATTCATTAATGGAGGATATTCATTGATGAATATACCTGTTGTGAATATTTGCGTGCGTAATACATACATTAATGGAGGATATTCATTGATAAAGAATTGTATAATGTGCATTTAGACGATGAAGCTTTAACTATCGATCACGCTGTTGAATTCCCCTTCGATCGTAGCCGTGTCAACTACTGTTTTAGGATAGTCGGGTGTTGCAATGGTGTTGTTTGCCTTTCTGATGATGATGGAGACACATCCACTTTAGATATGATCACTCTCTGGAATCCTTCGATTAGAAGGAAATTAACTCTAAGCCGTCCTTCGTTTTACCCAATCAAGTTCAAGTCATTTGTTGTTTTAGGGTTTGGGTACGATAGGATGTCTGATGATTATAAAGTTGTGAGTCTGAACTACACTTGTTGGGTTAAACCTCAGGTAAGTGTTGCTTTACTTGTACATTTTCTCTTTTCCTCAATCTTTGTTTTGCTAGAGTATGGAAATCGATAGCTATTTGATTGATTATTAGTATTATATATCTCAGGTTGAGGTTTACACCGTGAAAACTGGAATTTGGAGGAAAGTCATGTTTCGTGATGATTTGTCTTGCTTCTTCATCCTTCCCACCTGGTCACAAGTATTTTTCAATGGGACTGTGCATTGGATAGCATGTGATCCGACAACCACAACCGGGGTTTCACGTAACTCAATTATGACATTTGACATAAGCACTGAGGTTTTTGGAGAAATCCAGTTGCCTGAGTGTTTAGCAAAAAAAATCTCGACAGCAATGTCACAGGTGGTCTCTGTAGTAGGAGAATCTTTGGCTGTGCTTTATTCGACCCGTCTAAACATGTTTACGTTGGATATAGGAAGTGCGTATATGGTATGGGTTATGAAGGAGTATAAGAACCCGACCTCTTGGACGATGATATATAATATGTGTTATCCCGATATAGATATGGGGAAACCTTTGCAACTGCGAAACAACGGGGATATGATCATCCAATCAATGGAAGGGGATTTGATTATTCATAACCAGAATGTGGGCTATTATGTGTATGCTCCTAGTATTTGGACGGATGATCATCTTGAATGCGGGACTTATGTGGACAAATTCCAAGAGAGTTTAGCTTTGTTGGATGTTGGACATAGCGTCCCAAATGAGGAGGCGATGAATGCTTTGATGATGATTGAAAAGCAAGGTATGATGAACCTTATTCATTGCTTGTTGGATGAAAATTGATGAAATGAAGTAGCCATGATATTATCTGTTTTGTGTTTTCTTCTCTTTCATATGTGCTTTTGAACATAACAACCCACTGATATATGCTGCTTGTAGACTGTCACTGAGTACATAAATAAATCATAGTGATGGAAGAGGCATTTTCTTGTAGCATTCTGTTTACTTAGCGGCAAGTGTTAGAATTAAGTGATTTGGGAACTCTTAAAATATGGCTTTGCTAGTAATGTCACTACATCTGTTCCAAACCAATGACCCATTTCATTTGAGATGGTATAATCAAAACTTTGTGATTATGGTGATCTTTATAGATGTTTTAACTGGTACCCGCTTCCGGTATCATGATACCCCTCAGGACTGTTCCATCTTCAAATTGTAAAAAGTTCAAAGCTTAACTGCACATCTGATATAGTAATGTATGTGTCAATTATTTGGGGGCAGTAGGAGTAACTAACTAGTGTTATAGTGTTTAAGAAGAACCCACAATCTTGAACATTGCAATCTAAAGTGCTCCATTAATTGGTCCATACAAGAAGTTATTTAACTTTGGTGTATTGGCAGCTAACATATCAACTGTATGCTTATGTTTATATTGTGGCAGCAGATAATCTGTTCAGATCTTGCATCCTGTTATGATCATTGCCTTGTTATTCTTTGTTTTTTACTTGCAGAAAAACGCGCGAAATTGTGCAAGAACAGTCCCAAGTAGCATCTCATCTGTCCTTGTTTTTTGAACCACTGGTTGCTGGAACTATTTGAGTATTAGTAGTATTTTCAATTTTATTTTTGAAAAGCTGACTTCAGCATCACATACATTTTTCTATATTTTGATCGTATGATTTATGAATATATGAATATTTCTTGCTTGGCTCGACTCGAAAATTTAATCGAGCTCTCTATTTCGTGTTTGAGATTGTATCGAGCTCGAGAATACTAGTATACTACTCTCGAGTTTGAGTAGTTCGTCAAATGCTTGAGTCGTTAATATTGAATGAGGCAAAGAAGATGACAATCATATATATATATAGAGAGAGGAAATGAAAAAAACGAGTCTTGACCACCATATCAACGTTTGCTCACAACACGATGCTCACCACCTGAACGTCTCCTGTTCTTGCTCGCATGCAGTCCACCGTTGAATGCCGCGTTGCTGGCTATCCACCATCGATTGATTGATGCCCACCCTCATTTTGGGCAACGCTTTTTTGCTTTTCTTGGGCTTTCGTGTTAGGAATAATTTGCACCTTTTCATGAAAGGTTGCAACTATTGGAAATTTTATTATATCTATACTGTATTATAAAGCATTTGAGAAAAACTCTTAATAACAAATTTTTATGCATCATGTACCGTTTATTTATGCATATTATGATACATCAGTACAACTTCTTAAACAATTCATAACTAACTAATGAATAAACATGATAAAAAACATGATAAACATCTCATTTAAATATAAATAATCTAAATTAAGATAATCATTGAATTCTAATAGAATAACCAATTATTTTTTTCATACAAAAACATTATATTATTAAACCTAAAATCAATTACATCAATTAAACCTAAAATAAAATAAAATTTTAAATTTAAATTATACAAAGTTATAAGAAAAACATTATCGCTTTCTCCAAACCACACAAAATTGTATAATAAAATTGATTAAGAAAGAAAATAAAACAAAACATTAATCAAATATATCGCGATAGATTTCTAATATATATATATATATATCTATACTACATTATAAAGCATATTGGATGAAAGTCTTAGAGTCTTAAATACAACTTAAAATGCACAAGATACTGCTTCTTTATCCACAAAGTCTTAAAGTCTTAAAAATTTAATTTTAATTTAAAAAACTGACCATTGAGTTATCCCCTACATCGGTTCCTTGATTATCGCTCAATCTGATTATCTGGTTCATACTTTCCTTCCCCAAGAAATCGGTTGGAGCTCTCGACCCCGATTATCGCTCAATCTGATTATCGTTCCTGGTTCATACTTTCCTTCCCCAAGAAATCGGTTGGAGCTCTCGACCCTGATTATCGCTCAATTATCGTTCAGGTCTGCTACCTTTTTACTATTTGAAGCTACTTTTACATCGACACTCTCTCCAACCTCTCTCTGCCGGTTCAAAATGTAACTGATTTCAAAAAATCCAATACTCAAATGTAATACCTGATAAATCAAAAAACTTGCGATTCATGTGATCTCTGTTTGGTTTTGTAATCCCTGATAAATCAAAAAACATGCGATTCATGTAATCTCTGTTTGCTTTTCTTTTTCTTTCACATTTGAATTTCATTTTGTTGTTAGGGTTTCACATGCTTGTACTCAGATTAGTAAGATTTTTCAAGAATCGTCTCTATAATTGTAATGGGGTTGCAGGTTAGTAAGTTTTTTCCGATATGATCTTTCTTTTTCTCTTTTTGTTTTCTTTTTCCCAAGACAATCGAACAATCGATTCATCGATTCTGTCTTTGCGATTTTAGGTTTTAGGATTTGAAGCGATCAATGGAGCTGGTTGCTTGGTGCTTATTCAACATGGTAAATTGGACACTAACAACTGGGTTAATTGTAACGTCTGATTGGTTTTTTTGGTTTAATAGGTTATTTGAAGCTTCAATCAAATTCATGATTTTGATTCCATAGACATTAATGATTTTGATTGACTTTAATAGTCTATTCTGCATCATAACCATGTAGTTCCTTCTGCCATAGGTGTTGCCTTCAGTTTCTTATATTTCTGTTACATTGTTTTACAATACTATTGTCTAAAGAATCAATTAAAAATGGGTATGCTCTCTCATGTATCATGTTTATTTTGCATGTTGTTATTGAGCCATCTTTTAAATTAAGTTGTGGGTTCTAAAAATTGCTAAACCCTTTTGTTTTGGATGTTTTTGTTGCAGAATATCAAGGTTTTACAAAGCCTTTCAAGATTGAAGTTTTACTTCTCAACCATCATAACTTTCAAGATTGGTTTTCTTCTATATCCTTTTCTTTCTTTCTTTACTTTATTTACTTATCTTTTCGTTTGCAACTTCCTGTTTTAGCCTTGTTTTAAGAAGTTGTATAACTAATTGGTTCACAGTTGGAGACAATGGATGACGAGCAACAAGAAGCTAGAGAGTGTATGATGGCAGCTAAAAAGTTTTTGACCTTGAGAGGGTACGGTTGCATCTCTTGATTCTTTATATCGTCGTCGATACCCCGTCCTCCTCCCTGATGTCTTTGCCATGGGTTTTAGAGCTGAATCGAAAGTGGTGAGACTTCTTTGAACTTTCCTTATAAAGAAATATTTTAAGTTGTGGTTTCTTAGTTATGGTTCTAACATTTGTACCAGAAAAATTGCAAATTTTGACCTTTCAAGTGCAGTCCTGATTGAATTCGGTTTTGCTTTGCTCGGTAAGGACGAAAACCCTACCTACTGGTCGATTTCGATTTTGCTCCTGCACCACATCCATAGACATGAATCGTGGTCTATTTTTTCAGTTTTGTATTTTGCGCCTGCATCACATCGATTTTGTTTTTTCAGTGATTTGTCTTAGTTCGCTTGAAGCAACACTACTGCTTGAAATTTGATATTTGTTTGTATCTATGAATACTCATATTTTTCTTAGTTTTTGCTTGAAAATTGATGTATGTCGCCTACATCTCTGTCTTGACCACCGAGATGTATCAGGCGACCCCGTCGCCTCCACCTGCTTCTCCATACTGAAAAGAAAATCTCGACAGGTAAGTGTGTTTTTAGGTTTTCAAATGATTTCATTTTAGTTTCTATACGATTTTCATTCTTTATAATGGGTTTTTGGCTGTGTAGGGTTTCATTAACAATATTGCTTGTGATCTGATGTTGGATATATTGGCTTATGTGATGCAAGTTTAAAATTTGGATGGTTCATGGGTTAACTAATGAGAGTTATATTTTGATTGTCGTGTTTGTGGAGCGATTCCTCCCTTATTGGTATGCTGATGTAATATCAAAGTATAATGCTGCTATTCATTCTAGAGTTTGTTCTACAGTAATGCAATGGCTTTTAGACAGATTGCAATTGTTTTGAAGTTGCTCTTTTTGTTTTGATGCCATTTGGTATATGTTGGATCTAGGTTGATCTTTTTTTAAAGAAATATGTTGGATAAATAACAATAACTAATTGCATTAATATTTCATTTCAACTTTTGCTTTTAGTTTAATTATTTAAAGAGTTTGAAGCTTTTTGTGTTCATTCTCAGGGTATGACCACTGAAAGACACTGGGTTTGTTTACTTTTGGCAAGCAAGCCAGGTTGACTTCAACCAAGGCATGGAAAGGCACATACTTCTCCAACCCCCAATACTCTCTTCTCCCAAAGACGTCTTTTGATTTCCCAAAGGAACCATTCCATTATCTGCAACGATGAAAAGAAGCGAGCGAAGTAGAATACAACAGCCACCGCTGAGAAGGCACCGGCCGAGAAGAAACTTAAGGTTGGGAAGAAGTTGCCGAAGGATTTAGGGTTTCAAACCCTACTCGCCTGATTCTTAATAAAGGTATGATCTTCTTACACTCTCAAGCTGTTAATCTCACCGCTCGATTATTTGTGGTTAGATTTCTTTTGATTGATCGATCATACGAACTTATTCTGTTGATTAAGCTCTTCAGGTGGTTGATGTCTGACTGTATTCACAGCAACACAGAGAAACTCGAAATTAAAAAAAAGTTATAAAACAGGTGGATCAGAGGTAGAAGAAATTGTATGCTCTGCAGTGGATATTCTTGATGAACTTCGAGAGAGATAGTAGAACCAAGTATTGTTGAATCATTGCTTCAGGTTATTTTCCTAGCTTGCACTTTTTTTCTTTCTTTCTTTCTTTTTTACTTGCTTCAGGATATTGTTGAATCATTCTTTCAGATTATCTTTCTAGATCTGTTTTTTTAACTTTTCTGAATGTTCTGAAAGAAATCCCAGATTCAACATGTTCAACTCAAACATGCATAAGCATATCCATCTTTGGCTTTATATATGAATCTTGGTTTGAATCGATCTGATTTGGTTTTATAATGTTGTGTTGTATCAGATGTGTTTGATTCTAACCCGAGGAATACAACTAAGGCATCATTCTCCATGTTCATGTTGGGTTTATTCTTCTTCTCATTCTCAACTAATTTGTTTTTTCTATGTTGGTTGTACTTTAAATGTCAAAGGCTTTTAGTCTCGATCGAGCATATGGATTTTTGTAGGAAATTTAGAAATTTGTCTTGACATTTTGAAGCTCATAATCTATTGTTTGGGTTATCTGCTTTCAAAAGCTTATCAAACCATTTTAAACAAAGACTTTCAAGAATTGAGAAAGAGAAACCCCATTTGTTTCCATTATAATTATAATATTCCCTTTAATTTGTATAATATTCAAATAATGACATGAGTTTGACTGTTTATTTTACTTTAATTAATCAATTAAATATGATATATTTTTATTTATTAGATTCTTTTTATAATGATGAAGGAGGGATATTGTTGGACGTCAAGAAGTCATTTAGAGATGTCAACAATATGCTCTATATGTGGAGAGGTGTTTCTTGTGACAATGTCAC
Organism: Saussurea involucrata; assembly: GCA_033807775.1. Taxonomy (NCBI): domain Eukaryota; kingdom Viridiplantae; phylum Streptophyta; class Magnoliopsida; order Asterales; family Asteraceae; genus Saussurea; species Saussurea involucrata. The sequence goes on along the minus strand of CM066325.1, from coordinate 31,818,714 downwards.
CTTCAATATGGTTGCTCTGTGAGTATTATCCCATTAATTAATTTTCTTTTCTTTTTTTTTCAAGATTAAAAAATGGATTATTTTTGCCCATTTTTGGGATCTTTATTGGTAAAGATGTTGACTTTTTTGCAAACCAACATTCAATAATCTTTCATGTTTGGAGAGCTCAAAGGTTTTCTCTCCATGTACTGTTTCTTCCCTTTCTTGATCTAATTCTCAAATGGGGTTCATCTTTTTGTTTAAAAAATTAGTTTTAAATCTGTTTTTAAATCATTATTTAACAGTGATCTTCGTGGAAATCGATTATCTGGTCAAATCTCAGATGAAATTGGTGATTGTAGTACCCTTAAGAACTTGGAATTCAACTTAGTTTTTTTGTGAATTATACAATTAATGTAGGTTTAATTCTAACTGAATTGTCTTTATTAGGGATTTATCGTTTAATATGTTAACCGTAGACATACCATTCTCGATATCGAAGTTAAAGCAACTCGAGATCTTGTAAGTTTCGTACCTATCATAGACAAGTATTTGATATTTTGTTGTATGTTTTGAACTGAATTAATGACACCATTCCCATTGGATGGCGGATTAGGGCTTTCTGGATACATATGAGCCACTTATGTTTTTTTTTCCTTAAAGGCATTTTTGAAGCTTATAAATTTTTGCAGGTGAAAATATTTAGCATGAACTTTATCAAGCAATTTAAGTGACTTAGGTACCAAGCCATTCTCAAATATCTTATTACTTGGATGCAATTGCTAAATCAACAGCAACACAAATATCAACAACTTCTCAAGTGAGTTCCAACATGAAATTGCAATTTCAAGCTAACGTTTTATGTAGCTTTTGGTTATGCCATTCTTAAAACCAGTTTCACAACCCTAATATGTTTTCATAGATTTGAATCATGGTTTTCATAAACTTGTGAATTATTCCCTCAAGAAGCTTTATGGTTTCTGATCTCATGGACAACCAGGTGATGGTTTGCATGATAGGTGACCAAATTGTTCTCTTTTTGCGGTTTGAGCTCACTTGCATTGCTCAAAATGTGAAGATCAATGATTAGTGTTTACATATATTTATTATGAAGATGAGTTGCTACTGCTAATTAGTAATTAGTATTTATGTAGCGTGGTTAACAAATTATGTGGATGTAGTTGAATGGGAAGAAGTATATTAAGCTATATGCATCATTTATCATGTATGTTGTTGCTGTTGTATGCCATGCCATGGTGACATGAGATGTGATTCTTTGGATAGGTATTGGAATAGAGATGATTTAGCATTGAACATATTAAATATGTCATCCTATTGTTATGGTTGTGAATCAGTTAAAGTTCCTTTTCATTTAAGTTTATTGCAAGATTTAAGCTCCAAATGCTGGAGTTCTATATCAACCATACACAAGATCATCAAACATGTATATGTACACCCGACACAAGTGCTTTAAATGATATACAAACATGTCGTTCTATGCTTAGAAAAGAGGCAATTAAAATGTGGAAAATGACAATAATATGCAGTCGTTCTTTTATTAGCTGACAAATAGCAAAGGAATTGTAATAGTTGATGTAAAGAAATCATTTTCTTTACCTATGTTTCATTTTTGTGTGGCAATCTGATAGATCATTTTTATTAAGTTATGTGATTAGTCAAATTGTGTATTCTTTTAAACGTTTATAACTTAAAAAAATATACAACAAAAAATTGTTTTAGTTTTAAAACGCATAGTATATCTATGATGTTATGTGGTTGTAGATGATTTTGACTTTCTATCATGTAAATTGGATAATGATTATTGTATTTACGATTATTGTATTTAGGTTCTGGCTTGATTTTGCTCTGACAATTCTTAAAACTCTGGGATATTGTAATCTATATTATCGTTTACACTTATTCAATATTTGCATCCCCCCGCATTGCGCGGGTATCCAACTAGTATATATATATATATATATATATATATATAATAAATAAGTAACTAACATGCCACGTGTCGTCTTCTGGTGAGCCGACTTCAGTATTTTCCCGCCTAAACATGTATCTGGACGCAGTTTACATTATAAGTTCAATTAGCACACACACATTCACTCCTCCTTAAATCTCTCCTTAATTCAATTTTTTTAATTTATACGTTACATTTACTACCCTTATAATTAGGTATGTAGTTTACTTTTAATCCCTTACTTTTTTATTTTTCATTTTAGACTCTTATCATATAAACATAAATAATGTATATGAACTAAAATGCATTAAAAACATTTATATTTTTTACAAATTATACCATTGTAATCGCTTCGTCAATACCTTCGAAATGAGCCCAATATTGAATATTTTTGGATTTAATTATATTATTAAATATCATAAATATATACGAATTAATGTGTCGTGATTAGTATGAGATTTGTTGAAATTAGTATGGGATTTGATACAAATAATCACTAAATTGTCGTGATTTTTTTTTTGCAATTTCATATCAATTTTTACTTCAAACTCGAATTTCTTCGATGAATTACAATTCTATCAAATTCCATTCTGTCAACGAAACACTCTAAGAATTATCATAAGAGATTTAATTACTTGAAGAAGAAAAAAAGATATCACTTAGCAACTGGCTTTTGGATTATGAGTTCGAACATTTTTCAAAAATATAAATATGCAATTATTGTGTATTCGTTTGATACATTCATTTAGTAACGACATTTATAATAGGTATCAAACTTAATAGACATATTTTTATCTTCAAGATAATATGCCCTATTTGTGGAATTTTTGTTTTCTTTTTATCAATTATTGTACGTGTCACAAAATTATTCAACAACTATTAAACATCAAACAAATAATTTAAAATACAAATTTGATCGTCGCGTAACGGGCGAGCCAAAGACTAGTATATATATATATATATATATATATATATATATATATAGGGGTGGTATTTTTTGCAAACCAGTGTATTTGTACAAACTCGTACAAACCATACCTAGCTTTATGATTTTGTAAATTTGACTTCATGAATATATATATATATATATATATATTTTGGCTTCAAAAATATATAATTTGGCTTCATGAATATATCATTTGGCATTTTTAAATAATTTTTTTTGGTGGAGCCCTAAAATACCTTTATTTTTGTAAAAAAATTAGTTAAAAATGCCAAATGATATATTCATGAAGCCAAATTATATATTCATGAAGCCAAAATATATATATCCATATTCATGAAGCCAAATTTACAAAATCATGAAGCTAGGTATGGTTTGTACGAGTTTGTACAAATACACTGGTTTGCAAAAGATACCCAGCCTCTATATATATATATATATATATATATATATATATATATATATATATATATATATATATATATATATATATATATATATATATATATATAGGTGGCCATTCAAGGAAGAACTGATTAGTTTGTGATAACTGTAAGAACCAATTTCAGCCACAAATCAAACGATAAATTAGGAAATTAATAATTTTGGTAATTTAATTTAAATTTTCAATTAAAGGGCATTTTAGGTATTTTAAAAATGTTCTATTTCCTCTCTCCTCTCTCCTCTCTCCTCTCTCCTCTCTCCTCTCTCCTCTCTCCTCTCTCCTACGAAAACCAATTACACAATAAGCATTGTGATACCCAAAAAGAAATACAAGAACAAATGTGATACCCACAGTGATATCCCCATTAAACATACAAGAGCAAATGTGATACCCATTGTGATACCCAAAAGAAATACAAGAACAAATGTGATACCCCATTAAACATACAAGAACAAATGTGATACTCCCATTAAACATACAAGAACAAATGTGATACCCAGAAGAAAATACAAGAACAAATGTGATACCCAAAAGAAATACAAGAACAAATGTCAACCACTGCCGCCGTCAACCACTGCCGCCGACGACCCATAATATCGGCGCTTTCTTTCTTTCTTTTACAACCACCAAACGATGATGGCTGTAGGTCGTGGTGGAAGTGGGCGGCTGCCGGCGATGGCTGTAGGCCGTGAAGGTGGAATTGGGCGGCTGCAGGGTGTGGTGGAAGTGGGCGGCTGCCGACGATGGCTGTAGGCCGTGAAGGTGGGCGGCTGCCGGCTGTGGTGGAAGTGGGTGGTTGCCGGCGAAGGTGAGATTGAGGGAGAATGGTGGAAGTGGGCGGCTGCCGGCGATGGCTGTAGGCCGTGAAGGTGGAATTGGGCGGCTGTCGGCTGTGGTGGAAGTGGGCGGCTGCCGGCGATGGGTGTATGCCGTGAAGGTAGGCGGCTGCCGGCTGTGGTGGAAGTGGGTGGCTGCCGGCAAAGGTGAGAGTGAGGGAGAAGAAAAAGAGAGCAACCAATTTTTAGGGTTTATTGATATGAATGCGTGAGATTTGGAAACTATATGAGAGAGATTCATGAGTTGTCAAAAAGCATTTAAATGACTAAATTACCCTTCAGTATTTAATTAATAATAAAAATAAATTTCTTAAATGAGTGGCTGAAATTGGTTCTTACAGTTACCACAAACAAAATAGTTCTTATTTGATTAAGCCTATATATATATATATATATATATATATATATATATATAGGGGCCTAATCAAATGAGAACTCGTTTTTTTGTGGTAACTGTGAGATCCAATTTCAACCAATCATTTTAATATATAGGGGCCTAATCAAATGAGAACTCGTTTGTTTGTGGTAACTGTGCAGTGAGATCCAATTTCAACCAATCATTTTAATATATTAATTGTTTTTAATTAATTAATAGTGGAGGACATATATTAGTAATTTTCTAAATTAATTTGAATTAGATTTTTTATAACAGATTTTATTCGGTGCGTTTCAATCAAAGATATCCTATTTTCTAATTTATCTCAAATGATTGATTTTGAAAGATATCCAACCTTTTTTTATTGAACTCGTATGAAATTTTGTTTCAGATGTGTTCCTAGAGTAAGAACTGCATTATTGCTGCAGGAAGAAAGATGCCCTGTTTTTTTTTTGCGATTCGATGAACCATGGAAAAATTGTAGCTTCGGTTAGTTCATTGTCTATAAGTTGTGATCTAGGTACGTACATGCGTGCGATGCGGCGTGAAGTATCTCGAATCTAAAGCTGAGAATTAGAAAAAATAATTTTGTTTCATGTTCATATTTATTCGTTTTTAAATCGCATATTAGATGTATAAAATTAAAGGTCAATATGGTTAACTGGTCAAAAAAATTGAAAAATATTCGTTCGATAGTAGGGTCTTCAAACCCATAACATTTGTGCTCATTTTAAAGGTTTTGATGAATGGTTATAATAGTATAATTTATAAAAAAAGAAAAACATATTTGTTTAATGTATTGTAGTTTATGTATGTTGATATGATAAAGTGTAAAATGAAAAATGAAAAGAGAATGGTTATAAAGTAAATTAAATAACTAATTATAATTGTATAAAGTGTAATTTAAAAATAAAAAATAATTTTATTTTTAATTATCATGTTGAACGTGAGAGGTTTTAAAGTTTTTAAACTTGTACATGATGTATTAAGATTTGTACTTCTTAAAAATACAAGAATAACCGTAAATGGAATTATTTTTAAAGGAGTATAATAAATAAATATAGATAAGAGCGTAAAATGTACAAGTTAAAAAAAATTCCGGTACGTCATTCTTGAAAAATCTTGATACGTATTTATGATATTTCACAATATTATTAAGTTAAAAAAATACTCAATAATAAACTTATTTTGAAATTATTGACGACAATATTGTAATAATATAATTTTTGAAGTTACGATCCGTTTTCGGTTGATTTGACAAATACTCCCTGAATCGTTTTCGTTGTTTTGAATATTATGATGCGGCTCGTTATCGGTTGAAATTGATTATTGTGAAATTTGAGATTTGGTTTTAAAATTGATGGAATCATTGATTTAACGACACGAGTTTTCTTGCTTTTGAACTAGACTCAACACTTGGGTCACGGGTGTTGAGATGCCTTCCGTGGTGGCTATTAATGACCATGGCGTTCTCGTAAAGGCTAAGGCCAAGCCAAACAGGGGACATAGGATGCATCCAAGAGCCGAATACCAGAAAATGGTTGGTTACCGGATAGAACCGAATACCAGAACTGAACTGGTTATCGGGGAATGGGTGATGTTGTGCCCGACATTGACATTCCAAGTCTGATTGGACTGATCATCCGATTAGACAACGTATTATTTTAATACGGGTGACTTATTGATTTTTTTTTAAGAAAACATGATTTCTACATCTTTTATTCACTTTCAGAATTGTTTCAGTACAATTATTTTTACGTTAATTTTTATTTGAACTTAAATTATGTTCACACGGTTATGCACATTATCCGCCCGCTGAGTGACATTGCTCAGCCGGGGTGTTTTCTGTTTCCTCGGCAGGTTTATGTTTCACTCCAGGGACACGTTGAAAGATCGAGATACCAATGGGAGTAAAAAGGAACTAAGATCAACTTACATCTTTTGGGATCATTAATATTAATGGTTTGTAATTATGTTTAAGTTTCATTTTAAGTTAACTATTATTTTTGGGAAGCTTAGTACCACTCTGAATCGTGATGTTCTTGACTTTTGATCCGATTACCGGATTGTACACCTTCCGTCTCAGGCTGTGCGGGGCGGGGGTGTTACAGGTTTGGTCCGACCGGTTTAGGTGGTTTGGGCCTTTATGGGTTTTAAAGTGTAAACTAAAAAAACATATATAAATTTGAAGTTTAGACTAAAAGGTAAACAAAGATGGAGTCGATATGAATTAAACAAAGTCCACAAAAAAGTTAAACAAAATATCCCAACAAAACACTAAATAAAGTAAATGATAATATATATATTTATAATTGGCGGTCGATTTGGTCCAAACCGCTAAAAAAATCTCCAGACCGCAAGCCGGACCAGACCGGGCGGTTTGGCAATTTTTCAAACCAGACCGGACCGCCAGACCGTTCAAACCGCCAAAAACGGTCTGATTTGACTTGGTTCGACCGGTTTGAGCGGTCCAACGGTTTTTTTGAACACCCTAATGTCTATTTATTTAGATATATTTAAGGAAAAAAGATAATAGACATTAGGGTGATTGATCTATTCCAACAAATAAAACAAATGACAAATCTTAATCTGTAATAAAATAAAACTCAGGGAAGTTTCTGTAAAAACAATAAATCACAAGGACCAAATCTATAATTAACTTTTAATTTTAATTAATACCTATTTAATGGGCCAGATGGGCCGGAGGGCTTGCTATCCATAAAATATCCCTAATTTGGAGCAACAAGCATCAACGAGGAAATCAAAATTTCTTCACTCATGCAATGCAAGCTGCAGACTCTCTCCGAATCTCTCTAAAAACCGCCGTTCTCTCTCAGGAAATTGTAATGGCAGCCCAACTTCATGATGACCTGATCGTCGAAATCCTCTCAATGCTACCAGCAAAATCACTCCTTCGTTGCCAATTGGTGTGCAAATCTTGGCTGTATTTGATCACTTCCACCAAATTCAAACTCATGCATCTTCACAATTTCAACCAACTAAATCCACGTTATCTTGTCCGTCGCTGGTATGATGATAAAGAATTGTATAATGTGCATTTAGACGATGAAGCTTTAACTATCGATCACGCTGTTGAATTCCCCTTCGATCGTAGCCGTGTGAACTACTGTTTTAGGATAGTCGGGTGTTGCAATGGTGTTGTTTGCCTTTCTGATGATGATGGAGACACGTCCACTTTAGATAAGATCATTCTTTGGAATCCTTCGATTAGAAGGAAATTAACTCTAACCCGTCCTTCGTTTTACCCAATCAAGTTCAAGTCATTTGTTGTTTTAGGGTTTGGGTACGATAGGATGTCTGATGATTATAAAGTTTTGAGTCTGAACTACACTTGTTGGGTTAAACCTCAGGTAAGTGTTTCTTTACTTGTACATTTTCTCTTTTCCTCAATCTTTGTTTTGCTAGAGTATGGAAATCGATAGCTATTTGACTGATTATTAGTATTATATATCTCAGGTTGAGGTTTACACCGTGAAAACTGGAATTTGGAGGAAACTCATGTTTCCTGATGATTTGTCTTGCTTCTTCATCCTTCCCTCCTGGTCACAAGTATTTTTCAATGGGTCTGTGCATTGGATAGCAAACGATCCGACAACCACAACCGGGGTTTCTCGTAACTCAATTATGACATTTGACATAAGCACTGAGGTTTTTGGAGAAATCCAGTTGCCTGAGTGTTTAGCAAAAAAATTCTCGAGAGCAATGTCAACGGTGGTCTCTGTAGTTGGAGAATCTTTGGTTGTGCTTTATTCGACCCGTCTAAACATGTTTACGTTGGATATAGGAAGTGCGTATATGGTATGGGTTATGAAGGAGTATAAGAACCCGACCTCTTGGACAATGATATATAATATGCGTTATCCCGATATAGATATGGGGAAACCTTTGCAACTGCGAAACAACGGGGATATGATCATCCAATCAATGGAAGGGGATTTGATTATTCATAACCAGAATGTGGGCTATTATGTGTATGCTCCTAGTATTTGGACGGATGATCATCTTGAATGCGGGACTTATGTGGACAAATTCCAAGAGAGTTTAGCTTTGTTGGATGTTGGACATAGCGTCCCAAATGAGGAGGCGATGAATGCTTTGATGATGATTGAAAAGCAAGGTATGATGAACCTTATTCATTGCTTGTTGGATGAAAATTGATGAACCTGTTTTGTGTTTTCTTCTCTTTCATATGTGCTTTTGAACATAACAACCCACTGATATATGCTGCTTGTAGACTGTCACTGAGTACATAAATAAATCATAGTGATGGAAGAGGCATTGCATTTTCTTGTAGCATACTGTTTGAATATAGTGATTTGGGAACTCTTAAAATATGGCTTTGCTAGTAATGTCACTACATCTGTTCCAAACCAATGACCCATTTCATTTGAGATGGTATTAATCAAAACTTTGTGATTATGGTGATCTTTATAGATGTTTTAATTGGTACCCGTTTCCGGTATCATGATCCCCCTCCCTCAGGACTGTTCCATCTTCAAATTGTAAAAAGTTCAAAGCTTAAGTGCACATCTGATATAGTAATGTATGTGTCAATTATTTGGGGGCAGTAGGAGTAACTAACTAGTGTTATAGTTTTTAAGAAGAACCCACAATCTTGAACATTGCAATCTAAAGTGCTCCATTAATTGGTCCATACAAGAAGTTATTTAACTTTGGTGTATTAATGGCAGCTAACATATCAACTGTATGCTTATGTTTATATTGTGGCAGCATCTGTTCAGATCTTGCATCCTGTTATGATCATTGCCTTATTATTCTTTGTTTTTTACTTGCAGAAAAATGCGCGAAATTGTGCAAGAACAGTCCCAAGTAGTATCTCTTCTGTCTGGTTTTTTGAATCACCGGTTGCTGGAACTATTTGAGTATTTGTAGTATTTTCAATTTTAATTTTGGAAAGCTGACTTCTTCATCACATACCTTCTTCTTTATTTTGATCGTATTATTTCTAAATATATGAATATCTCTTGCTTGACTCGAGGTGGTGGAAATGGTGGAAACCTTAGGTCTACTTTCTACTGCAGATCTTACGAGGATGGATGGTACCACCCTCTATTGGCGTGAAACCATGAAATCGGAGTTTACATAGATAGAGGAGTGAATTGTGGATTTGGTCCATGTGGTTTGGTGTTTTCTTTGACTATGGTCCTCATTCTAAGTTTATTATGGATATGGTCCTTGTGGTATGCAATTTATTGTGACTAGGGTCCCTCACCACTAACACCGTTAAGTTTTAATGGTTAAAGGCATCTTCCATAAGGGCATTATTGTCCATTTATCTTTCTCTCTCTATATAGATTTTCTAAACTACTTTGACTTGCTTAAGCAATTTATGATAACTTCTCCACTTTGTTTTGAATTCATATATATATATATATATTTGGATTCAGATATGTTTGAGTTCATGTTTGGATGGAGAAAAGCATCAAAATGGTATATAATTATTTCTCTACTTTAGTTAATTTTATAATTAAAAGATTTTTGTGTTTTTCGTACTTTTTTATCGTAAAATGATAATTAATTACATAATATCCATATTTTTGTGGAATGCATGCATACAGCAAGAAGTTGATCAACAAGTTTCGATGTCACTTGAATTTGCTCAAGAACAAGAGAAGTTGTAAAGAACCAGGGTATGTCTTTTTTTAATTTCTACCTTCATACAAACTTCTTTTTTTCCCTTCGTAATTATATTTTGAATTTTATTATTTAAAAAATTGGAATCCATATTTATTAATCGTGTAAAAAATTTGTTATGCATACCTAAAATAATGTTTGTAAAAGTTTAATAGTTAGAATTTATTAATTAAAATTTATTAAAAAATTTGTAAAAAAATTTATTAAAAAATTTGTAAATATTAATTAAACTTAGAATTCAATGATTATCCTAATTTGTTATGCATACCTAAAATAATGCAATTTAATGCTATTGAGAGGGAAAGATAAATGGACAATAATGTCCTTACAGAAGATGCCTTTAACCATTAAAACTTAACGGTGTTAGTGGTGAGGGACCCTAGTCACAATAAATTGCATACCACAAAGACCATATTTATAATAAATATAGAATGAGGACCATGGTCAAAGAAAATACCAAACACCAAATCCACAATTCAAATGGAAATAACACCAAAATAAGAAAAGAAAAAAAACATGAGTTCATGTATAGGGTTTTGGAGTGTGGGATCTCATGTAGATGAAGGGGCAAGCAAGTAAAACTCATCTCTGACCCTTGGTAAGATACATTTCTATCTTTGATTTTAGTCATAGCGCGGTCAACAATTGAAGATTTTTTTTAGTTGGTAAACATTTTTACTTCTTACCCAAGCAAGAGCCTCTTAGGGGATGTTTGGTATCGACTTAAAGAGCTTAATAACCTAAATGACTTTATTCGGTAAGCCATATATGGGTGTTTGGTGGTGGCTTATATGAAAAGAGAATGACTTATTCACTAAGTTTATCCTACCTTGCTTTATCTACTCGGCTATCAACATGACTTCTCTTGCCCTTGCTTTAATAGACGCCTTCCATCATTATTTCTCCTCTATCAATCAGCCTCCTCCCTCATCCCCCTCCATCAAATGATCTGTTTCTTCTCCATCCACCTGCTTATCGCTCTCTCCATCTCTCGTTCTGCTACAATGCTACCTTGACTTTTCTCTGCCAAGCACACGTAACAGCATCGTCTATGCTTTTTGTTCCCCTTCTATCAAAATCCATTGATCAATATGGGTTTTGTGTGGCGCAGTTCCCTAATTTTGAATAGAAAGTTTGAAATGGGTGATCTGATAGAATAGGAAATTATTAATTAAATATATTGTGAATATCTTGTAATATTTTTTGAGATTCTGTTCCCTTTCTTGTAATGGCCTATGGCTGTATATATTGTTGGTAATTCAGAGCTCCAGGGGCAAGGAGACTTTTACACATTAATATGGTATCAGAGCTTATCTTCTCTCTCCCTTAAATTTTCTGCTCTGTCCAACGCCATCACCCCTTCTCTCTGCAGTCTGCCCTAAACCTAAGAGTCATCGTTCTTGCTGTTCTCCATGACAGGCGGTAAAGAAACTCCCCCTTCCTCTTCTTTTCACCCAGCCCTAGCCGTCACCAACATTCAAAATCTTGTCCCTCTTACTCTGGATCTCAAAAAATATTACAAGATATTCACAATATATTTAATTAATAATTTCCTATTCTATCATTGTGAATATCACCCAGCCCTATCATTGTTGCACCACAGGGCCACTAATGGCTGATTCTTCCCTTTACCGCAGCCTCGCCGGAGCTCTCCAATATCTTACCTTTACCCGACCGGATATCACTTATGCAGTGCAACAGGTGTGTTTGTTTATGCATGAACCACGAGAGCCTCACTTCCATGCCTTGAAGCGCATTATTCGGTACATCAAAGGTACGTTGGAATTTGGTGTGCATCTTTACTCTACACCTATTACCGGTTTGATTGCCTACACAGATGCTGATTGGGGGGGATGCCCTGACACCCGACGTTCAACTTCAGGCTATTGTGTGTTTTTGGGTGACAATCTTGTTTCTTGGTCTTCGAAACGCCAACCCACACTTTCTCGCTCTAGTGCCGAAGCAGAATATCGAGGCGTGGCTAATGTTGTCGCCGAAGCTTCTTGGCTCCGTAATCTCTTGCTTGAACTTCATTGTCCACTTCGTTGTGCCACGATAGTTTACTGTGACAATGTAAGCGCGGTCTACTTGTCTCGCAATCCTGTCCAACATCAGCGGACAAAACACGTTGAGATGGATATTCATTTCGTCCGGGAAAGAGTTGCTCTAGGCCAAGTTCGCGTGCTTCATGTTCCTTCATCCTACCAGTACGCTGATATATTCACCAAGGGACTCCCGCGTCAGCTCTTTCTTGACTTTCGGTCCAGTCTCAGCGTCCGTCCTCCTCCCGCTCAGACTGCGGGGGTGTGATAGAATAGGAAATTATTAATTAAATATATTGTGAATATCTTGTAATATTTTTTGAGATTCTGTTCCCTTTCTTGTAATGGCCTATGGCTGTATATATTGTTGGTAATTCAGAGCTCCAGGGGCAAGGAGACTTTTACACATTAATATGATCGATTTGGATTTTTTAGGGGGTGATTTTGGTATATAACGTTTTACATAATGTAGTTTTGCAGAATGACCTTTTATCTCTTAACAAATAAAAGACTATACCACCCTAACATTAACAGAAGCAGGTTTTATGGCAGAACCCTAGCTTTCATGGCCGACCATCGTCTGCTGCGACCACCACCACCGTCCGACGAAGAAGGAGGAGGCCGATTCGGTTAGGGGTGTGCAAAACCCGAATAATCCGAATTTTGAACCCGAACCCGAACCGAAAATAAAGTTTTTTTGCAATACCCCGAAATTCGAAAATCCGAAACCCGACTTTTGGGGGAATATTTGGGTTCGGGTCGGGTTTGATCTTTGGCCACCTGACCCGTCCGAAAACCTTAAATAATATACGTATATATTTTAAATATTATATAAATATATTTATTCATCTAATTATATTTAGAAAATCGTAAATTATAATTGGTCGAAATGTTTCCTTAATTTTTAAACTTATTATCGATTTCATCAATATATCGTTTGATTGAATTCATACTTAAAATCAATTGAATTTATATATACTTTTTGTATTATAATAATACCCGAACCAACCGACATTAACCCGAAACCCGACCAACCCGAACCCAAAGAAATCCGAAATCCGAAACCTAAAGTTCGGGTCTTGATTTTCATATCCGAAATCCGATCGGGTTTTCGGTTTGTCCACCCGAATCCGTCCGACCTGCCCGATGCACACCCCTAGATCCGGTTCCGACAACCTCCACACCGATCTGGTTCCGACCAAGCTATGCACTCCGACCACCACCACCACCACCGTTCGGCGAAGCCCGACGAAGAAAAGGTAGGGGCAGATGATTTGGGAAGAGGTTGGGAAGAACAACCGATGAAGAAGAAGAAGAAAGTTGGGGGTCTTCGTCTCTGCTATGTACTTCAACCAACCGTCCGGCAAGTCCGACTAGGGCAGATTAGGTTTGGGAATCGATGAAGATGAAGAAGAAGGTTGGGGGTATGAGAAAGAGGAAGATATTCATTAAGGGTAATTTTAGAATAACACATTTATTAAGGTTATTGATTTAATTTTAAATTTTAGAAGGTTATAGACTTAATGAAGACCTCATTTAAGGTCATTTAACTAATTTGTTGGTAGCGGCGTCCAATGGTTCTTGAGATGAGTTTTTTCTTCAAAAATATTTTACAAAAGGAAGATTGAAATGGAACGTTGTTGGATTTTTTTTTGACCAAACTGGTTTTGAATAAACAAGAGAAGTTACTGGCCTACTGTAAGAGTAAGAGGAGGATTGATGATTTAATAAAACAAAAAGTAAATAGAAGGGTAAAATAGTAATTTTATGATTCAAACAACTTATTTAGCACAACAAACAAAAAACATTTTTATTTATTTATAGAGACAACTTTATTCATACTACTAGCATTATCTATATGAGACTTATGTTATGTTTGGCAAATTAGCTGACGAAGAAGTTACGTTTGACAAAAACTAGCTTATAAGCATGTAAAAAATGATCAAAAAAACATCTCAAAAAATTATCAATTACAATATTTAATTATGTAATTAAAATAAATTTATAACAATCTAATATGTTAATTAATACAACCAAAGTAGTAAATAAAAATTAAATAATATAATATAATATGTTAATTAAAATAATTTAAAATTTATTATTACATATATACTATAAATTTTGAATTTATTAAAACAACTTTTAGAGAAAATATATATTAACTTATGATTTATAATAATCAAATAATAATTAAAAAAATAATAGTAATTGATAATTAAGTGTTAAATATTAAAAAATATATAAAAATAAGTTATATGATTAACGATAACTGTAAATAATTAAAAGTTAGTATCAATATATAATTAAAATATTTAATATTTAATAATTATTAGTTAATATTAATTAATAGTAATTAAATTTAAAAAATTAATATTAATTTACAATAATAGTTGAAAATATTAATTAATATTAAGGAGGGTATAATTGGAATATTCATAAAAAATTATGACTTTGAATAAACAAATATATTAACTTATGATTGTAAATAAATAAATATATTAACTTATGATTTTAAATAAGGGAAATTAATTAAAATACCCTAAGTCAAACCATGTTTTACTGAAATACCACAAATCTCTCCCATGTTACAAAAATACCCCAAAAATCCGCGATGGAGCCCGCGATCGCGGGCCCCAGGCCATGTGTCACCAAAGTTTGCCCACTTTGCCCGCGTTAGTCCCTCAAGAATGCCCGCGGTCCAGCTTTCCCCCCTCAAGAATGCCCGCGTGTGCAGTTTTGGTCCCTGCCCGCGTTTGACTCTCGTTGACCCCCGCGATCGCGTGCTACACGTGTCACCAAAGTTTGCCCACTTTGCCCGCGCTGGTCCCTCAAGAATGCCCGCGGTTCAGCTTTCCCACCTCAAGAATGCCCGCGTGTGCAGTTTTGGTCCCTGTCCGCGTTTGACTTTCTTTGACCCCCCCGCGATCGCGGGCAAAAGTGCCACGTGTCGGCACAGGGTTAACCCTAAAATCACTTTGACGAACCAAACCCTAAATGTTTTCTTCAGCCGCACTATATAAGGGGGGGGGACCAAAAACCGGCCACTCTCATTTTTTTAATAACTCTCTCAATTTTTAATCAAACTCTCTTAATTTTCTCCCACTCTCTCAATTTTGTCGTGTGGAATACGCGTTCGGGTTTTGTGAAGATGTCTCGTATTACCTCTGTGGTATGTTATCCTTATGTTTTTTGTTATTTTTTGTATGTTATTTTAAGTTAAGATATATGATTTGTAGGTTGTTATAGTGTTTATAACTTATGTTTGAATATGTTCTATGTTTAACATGATATGTATGGTTTTATGTTTGAATGTGATATTTGTATGTTATAATGTGTATGTTGTTATAGTGTGTTTTTTTATAAAAAAATTGTTAAGAGTGTTTTTTTATAAAAAAATTGTTAAGAGTGTGTTATTATAAAAAAATTGTTAAAAATGTGTTTTTTTTATAAAAACACACTCTTAACAATTTTTTTATAAAACACACCCTTAACAATTTTTTATAAAAACAGTTTTTTTATAAAAAATTGTTAAGAGTGTGTTTTTATAAAAAATTGTTATAGTTTTATGGTTTTATGTTTGAATGTGATATTTGTATGTTATAATGTGTATGTTGTTATAGTGTGTTTTTTCATAAAAAAAATTGTTAAGAGTGTATTTTTATAAAAAAATTGTTAAGAGTGTGTTTTTATAAAAAAATTGTTAACAATGTGTTTTTATAAAAAAAAAAATTAAAAACGTGTTTTTTTATAAAAAAAATTGTTAAAAATGTGTTTTTTTTTATAAAAACACACTCTTTTAAAAGTGTGTTTTTATAAAAAAATTGTTAAGAGTGTGTTTTTATAAAAAAATGTTAAAAATGTGTTTTTTCATAAAAAAATGTTAAAAGTGTGTTTTTATAAAAATAATTCTTAAAAGTGTGTTTTTATAAAAAATTGTTAAGGGTGTGTTTTTATAAAAAATAAACTGCACTTTATCTCTATATAACAATATGATACGTTGAAATAAAATAAACCGCACTTTATCTCTATATAACAATATGATACGTTGAAATAAAATAAACCGCACTTTATCTATATATAACACTATTATACGTTGAAATAAAATACCACCGCACTTTATCTATATATAACACTATTATACGTTGAAATAAAATACCACCGCACTTTATCTCTATATAACAATATGATACGTTGAAATAAAATAAACCGCAACATCTATATAAAATAAAATAAACCGCAGCATCTATATATAACACTAACTATAACATCTGTGAATGACTATGTAGAAGGATTTCTTTAACATCGACTTGACGCTAAGGTGCAAAGTTTCCTACATCGAGGAATTATGAGCGCTCTTTAGGGGATTAGGTGATCGCACGGATACCCTTGAGACCATCTATAGAGGGACACCGTTCGGGCCATGGATGGATGTGTCTTACTCTGGTGGCGACCCTACGCTAGTACACATGTTTCTACAGTTGGAGGTCGAGGACGCCAACGCTGAGCCGGAGGAGATGCATTTTGATTTCTTCGGCTCTCAATTGCATTTTGGGCGTCGTGAGTTCTGTCTAATTACAGGACTACGTTTTGGAGAGGCTCCCCCTTCCTCCCTTAGAAGACTGCTCCTTCGTTCCTAGGGTTTGGGGCACTTCAGCATCTCGTTTGAAGCTGAAGGCAGCCCAGGACAAGATGAAAGAGGGCCTTAGTGCCCTAACCGACGACGATGCTGTCCGTGTATGCTTGGTGGTGATCGTGGATATGGGCTTCCTGGGCCGTGAGTATAGCCAGTATGCTTCATCGACGGTCCTTAGGGCCGTCGAGGACCTTGAGCTGTTTAACAGCTACCCGTGGGGTAGCCATATCTGGACACATTGCTACTCTATTCTGCACCGAGCCATAGCCAGACGCGTTGATCGACATGCAAAGATGAATCTTTGTGGTTTTACATACGCCTTCAAGGTTAGATACGTAGTATAATAATTGTTAATAATACATACAAACTGTTTGGCTTTTCTTTTTACGTACTTGCTCTTCTTGTCTAATTTCAGATATGGATCTTGGAGATGTTTCCCGCATCAATCCGATATTTCGTCAAGCGCGAAGATCGAGTACTTAGGGGAACCCGTTGGCACAAGCGTGTTACCCTAAGTAGGTCGCTTTGGATTCAGTTCTTCAATGCGTCTAGAAATGTAAGTTCTTTTACTATGTTTACAATTTGCATACGTTAGTCCCGCTTATTAATTTCTTTTATGTTTTATCATATATTTAGCAGCCACTCTTGCCTTTCGATCGCCTTGTGCCTACTGTCGACGAGATGGGCACAGATTGGTACAGAGACAGCGTGGCCTTTATTGACGCAGAGGCGGAAAGGGCTCGACGTCCCCCTACTTCCACATTTGACGAAGATGAGGAAGACGACGACAGGCCCCCTTCCGGTGGATACCAGCCGCCCCCTTCCTCCTCCTACCAGCCGGCCCGTTCCTCCTCCTACAATCCATATGAGGCGGCCCCTTCCTACGAGCCACAGCGTGGCTCTCATGAGCACCTGTGGGACTACGTCCACGGGCCGCTAGAGTCACGTGTACAGTTTCTGGAGGGAGTCTACAGACAGTTTAGCGCTGTCAATGTTAGTGTTTAACTTAATTTGTTGGCCACGTTTATTTAGTTTGTATATTAATATTACGTTCTAAATTTGTTTTAGCTGTCGAGTACGACACCGATCCTCGCTCCGTTCGGACAGGGGGCACAGGCGACGTTTGCCACCACATCCTATCCGTCATTCCCTGAAAATGTAAGTGACATTGAGTAACCATTATAGTTATATGTTTGTTCCTAAGTTTGTAACTCTTATAATGATCAATGTCACGCAGGCCGGGATGTCGGGGGCCGGGATGTCCCAAACGTCGTTCGCCACCACATTCTATTCTACTATCCCGGAGAGTGTAAGTGACACTGAGTAACCATTATAGTTATATGTTTGTTCCTAATTTTGTAACTATTTTAATGATCAATGTCACGCAGGCCGGGATGTCGGGGGCATACACCTCGCAGATGCCGCCGCCGTTCGCCACCACATCATATTCTACTATCCCGGAGAGTGTTAGTGACACTGAGTTACCATTATAGTTATATATCGATAATCCTAATTTTGTAACTATTTTAATGATCAATGTCACGCAGGCCGGGATGTCGGGGACACAGCACATGCCGTCGTTCGCCACCACAACAATCACAAACATCTTTGGCGGTTCGGCCGATGACTATTACAGGCCGGAAATGCATACTGTAAGTTATTTTGGTAGTTTTGGTTTAATTGTGAACATTTCCTAAATTGTACTTAAAACATTGAGTAACGTAATTTTCAGACGGGGTCTCCTATTATCCAGGATCACTTCTCGGAGCACTTCTCGGAGCCTGACGATGACTCGATGGATGTTGTAGATCCACCACCATAGGTGACCCCGCTCCCTCAAAAGCGGTCGCATAAAATTTCACAATGGTTTCGTCACCCGTTTGGCCAACAAGGATCTACGACACCACCGGCCGCTAAAAAACAAGCAAAGAAAGCGGGGGGAAAGAAGGGAGGAAAGAAAAAGGGATAGGTGTCTTCACCGGAGCCTCAACCGGCATCAGAAATATTGAGGATGTGCCGGACTGGTCGCCTCCCCCCCTTGATCTTCATCCCTCACTTGAACTTGGAAATCACCCCCTCGTTTTTCAATGTATTGCTGGCCGTTGACCCTTTGGAGTCTGACTTACTGGATGTGGTTAGTATGAAGTTTAATTATAGTCATATAATCAAATATATTTATTTTACATGTCTAACCATCTATTTTTTATGTATAGCACATCGATTGTTGGGTCTCGCTGTTGCAAAGACATCGTGGAACATACACGAGGTGGACCATGATGTTCAGTATGTTCTTTCATTACTTGTTGATTGAGCATCTAGGTCCCGCCTCCGTAGTTAATTCATGCAATGGCGTGGAAGGGACCTCTTGGGCTCTCCTCGATGTGGTATGTAAATCGTTTTACTCTTATTTTATTTAACTTGTTTTGTTGCTAACTAAGTTGTCTAATATTGTAATATTTCAGGTGTACATCCCAATATGCATTAATCCCCAACATTGGCTGCTTGGAGTGTTTGAACTTGACGCTATGACCTTGACCATATATGATAGCGACAGTGCCAATCTCTTCAGACAACAATTGGAAGAGCAAATGACAAAGTTTAAAGCTGTGCTATATGACTTCTTTTGCCGGGTCAAGGATGTTAGACGTCGCGAAATGACAGGTGTCTTTCGCTATAAGTTCGCCAAGAATGCACCCCAGCAGGCCGGGATAACTGCAGATTGCGGTGTCTGGGTATGCCGTAATGTCCAAATGTTGATAAATAAAAATGAGGTATGGGTACACCCTGACGAGGCCGAGGTTGTTGCCAAAGATTTCCGCATACATATGGCGGAGTCCATTTATAAACATTGTCAAATAGGGCCACGTTAGGTTGTTTATGTAACATTAAATAATTGTTATTTTTAGTATTAACTTATTTTGTTAAAGTATTGTGATTGACTTACTGTTTACTTCATTTGGTTTTTGCTAATTTCATCCATTTACTCAACTTTGAGTATCGATATCTCTTTCACACATACTCTATTTTGGACGCATTATATATCATTTCGAAGATCTCATATAGAAGAACATAAACTTACTAAAAGTTAGTTATATATAACACATATATATAAATTTAAATGCGTCCAAAGTTTAGTAAAACCCATATTTCCAACACCTAGTAAG
Organism: Saussurea involucrata; assembly: GCA_033807775.1. Taxonomy (NCBI): domain Eukaryota; kingdom Viridiplantae; phylum Streptophyta; class Magnoliopsida; order Asterales; family Asteraceae; genus Saussurea; species Saussurea involucrata. Next base: position 31,798,651 of record CM066325.1, on the reverse strand, counting down.
TAGGTTTATGAAACTTGCGATAATCCTAATACAGAGATTATTGGATGAACAAGCATTTATTTCTTGATTATTGGGGTATTGGTTCTTGTTGTCTGGAAGTGATTCATATGATGCAAAAATTGCTATCATGTAATGTAGAACAATATCTATATTATAGAAACTTGCATTTGATAGTACCATATAAATCTGATCTAAATTCTCATTAATTAGCTATGTTTGACTACTTAAAGACTAATTTTCTGCCTAATGAAAGACCTTTATTCAAGAGCAGACGAATATTGCAGTTACTTTTTCAGTGGAATCTTACAGGCTCTTTTCAAACGAATCTTGCAGTGAACTATTCAGACGAATCATGCAGGCAACTTTTTCAGACGAAATCTTTGACCATATCTGATGAAGAACATACATTTTCACGGCTATAAGTAGATGGCATGATGAAGTAGTAATTCACAATTTCCTATCTATCTTTTATACAAACACACTCTCGCTTTTTTTAACACAATGGATGGAGGTTCAAGATCAAGGGGGAATAGGTCGGCGAATGTGGCTGGAACTTCACGTTCGGGAGTCTACCAACCACTGAACGACGGAGCTCGCCGGAGTACCTGGAAGGTACCGGAAACAGACGAGGAGTGGACAAACTGTGAGCGAACTGCAGCCGATTTTCCATTCACGTCTGAGGAGGAAGCAGACTGGGAGATGGCATCCGACAATTACTACTTCGATAATGGCATGAGAACCCCACCAATGTATGATTTTATGCCGACGGGTCTTCGACAAAGTCAACGAATTACTCCCGCAGTGCAAAAAGCCATTGATGAGGCGAACGCCTGTATCGAAAAGGTAAAGGGTATGTGGAACCATAACAGGGGGATTCAGCAGGGGAAAATGGAGTATCTAGCGGAGAAGAAACGAGAACTGGCCATGACTAGGGCTCACGTTCGGCACCTGCAACGAGAGATTAAGGAAGCTGAAGAGGAACTAGAAGAACTCGAATCGGACTACATAGGAATGGAGGACGTGATCAAGGAAAAGGTTAACTTCATCACAGGACTCCAGGACGCCTTCCAGTAATAGATTTATTTGTTTACATGCACTGTATCCGTTTCGGTTGGGAAGATGATTTGCAATAATTTTTATATGATGTTGTTAATTAATTTCCTTGTTAAATAACTTAAGTGAATTTCTATATTAAAAACATTAAAATGGAAAGGAAACAATACATTAAAAACCACAAATTAAATAATTAACTATAAGGGTATGAATTTTAAATATAATTTTTTTATGTAGTGTATAACTGTATATGATATATATTAAAATATATAAATCCAAAAAAAATTCAAGATTGGGCTCATTTCGAACGTATCGAAGAGACGATTATAATGGTGTAATTTGTTAAAATTAAAACGTATTTTTTTAACGTATTTTAGTTAATAAACGATTATATGTGTTAAATGTAAAATTAAAATAATGAAAGTAAAAGGTATAAAGTAAATTTAGTAAATAAGTATAGGGGTTGAAAGTGTAACATTTCATTTTAAAGCGGGGTGAACGGTGTCAAAAATACCAAAATTTTCATAAATGGTCCCTGGAATTTTTCAAAAATGGTCCCTTGCAATTGAAAAGTCACAAAAATAATCCCATCGCGGGATTCCTTCGCGATCGCGGGATTTCATTTTTCAAAAATGGTCCTTGCAAGTTTAAAAAAGTGTCAGAAGGGTCCCTGGCCCGCGATCGCGGGCTCCCATTGCGGATTTTTAGGGTATTTTTGCAAAGTGTGAGAGATTTGTGGTATTTTGGTAACACATGGTCAAACTTAGGGTATTTTAATTAATTTCCCTTTAAATAAACATATATACTATAAATTTTGAATTTGTTAAAACAAGTTTTAGAGAAAAAATATATTAACTTATGATTTAAAATAAATGTTACATATAATATGAAAAAAATAATCAAATAATAATTCAAAAGATAATAGTGATTGATAATTAAAATATATTAATTAATATTTGAAAATACATAAATAATTTATATGATTAAAAATAACTCTAAATAACTAAAAATTAATATGAATGTATAATTAAACCTTAATTTAATAATTTTCAGTTAATATTAATTAATTAATAATACTTAAATTTTAAAAATTTATTTTTATTTATAATAATAATGAATAAATAATAATCGGTATTAATATGTATTCACAAAAATCTATTGAAAAACTATTTTAAGTAGCATTTAAAAAAACTTAGTTATAGCCTAAAGAAAAATTAACTTATAAGTTTTTCAAACACAAACCGTCTGGTTTAACTTTGTTTAACCATTTTTAAGGTAAATTATAAGTATATCCCCTGCACACACAATGTGTATGTGGTGTGTGTGTGTGTGGACGGGGGTAGGAATAGTATCACCATTTTTTAAAGGGAAATTAATTAAAATACCCAAAGTTTGACCAACAGTTATCAAAATGCCACAAAAATTTCTCAGTTACCAAAATGCCCTAAATACCCGCGATGGAGCCTGCGATCGCGGGATAGGGCTGACGTGGCACGAACTTTGGCCACAAATGCCCCGCGGAGCCCCTCAACTTTGGCCGCGGTGCACATTTGGCCCCTGCCCGCGATGGACCAAAATTTTTCATTTTTGGTCCCTGAAAATTTACAATTTTGGTCCCTGTACTTAGACGAATCTTGCGTGCTTTTACTGTTTTTTTCCACAATTATTGTACTTTGAAGACCGATTTGTGGTTGAAATTCATTTGCATGTTTTCATCAATGTTAAATCAGTGTTTTTGGAATACCAGTTTGTGGATGAAATGAGAGATTGGTTGTCATCAATGTTGGTTGTTTCATTGATAAATAGATGTAAAATGCAATCCATAACCCACACACCGATTTCATACTTCTTTCTTGATTTCTTTCTGCAATATTTTGTGTTTGAGATACTACTGAAAAAATGAGTTCATCTGTTGCAAAAGCTAAGCTATATTTCTGTTTTGATGGTGAATGGGAGCAAGATAACAATGAGTGGAATTTTTCTTATAAATCTAAGCATGGTGTAAATTGCCAGTAAACTATACTTATCAGAAATTTCTTGCATACGCCATGCAAAAATGTGGAATCAACCCTTCTGCTGTTTGCAAGTTAGTGTTTAAAAATGGCGATGGGTCATTTGTGTATTTATCCAACGATGGGGATATCTCTAATTTTCTGCATTTTGCACTCGATTCAGAAAGGCCCCCATTACTTTTTGTGTATCCCGTCGTATCCGATGAAAACGACGACGACGGTGACGACGACGGTGACGACGAAGACCTCCAAATAGAGCAGCCTGATTCTCAATTTCAGGCGTCCGACGCCCCAACGGTTCATTTAGATCATTTATATGGTCTTAACGACTGTATTCCGGAGACGCAACAACAACAACCACCACAACCACACGAAGGGCGTACTGCTGGAGTTGCTGATGACGAAACCCATATTTTCAGAACGGGTAATTCTGAAATAGACAGATCAGACACCGATAGTGATGATCACGAAGAATATACCCCTAGTAGAAAATCATGTAGTCAGATAAATGACTTTTTTGATATGCCCCCTATTCTTCCAGACTCCCATACCCAGACACAAACCTACGAACCTACACCTTATATTCGCAGTGAAAGGTTAAAAGCAGGTCAAATATTCGATTCTAAGGATCTCTTGGCAAGTCAGATCGGACTCAAGTTCTTGGAAAAGGGTTTCCAAAGTCACGTGCGGAAATCTGACAAAAGCAGATACGTAGTTGAATGTGCCAGAGAAAAGTGTGAGTGGAGGTTGTACGCGATTCACACGGGTCCCAAAGGAGGGGCGATAATGATTAAAAAGTTGCACGACGTACACACTTGTACGAGGACGCAACTTAATCCTCACCACAAACAAGCCGGCAAAAAGACTTTGGGTGCGATGCTGAAAAACAATTTTCTTGATGTTAGCAGGTCATTGCGTCCAAAGGACATCGTCCACGATGTTCACCAGCAGTTCGGCGTCACGATTGATTACCACCAAGCTTTGCGTGCGCGATGCCATGCACTGTTTATGGTGAGAGGCACGTTCGAGGAGTCGTATGAACGACTCCCGGCATATTTATATAATTTGCAGCTGCAGAACCCTGGTACTGTCACGCAGCTACGGACCGATTCACGTCGACGGTTTGAGATGTGCTTCGTGGCCCTTGGACCCGCGGTACGTATTTTAACACGTCATATGTTTACACATTATAAACTATAACATTTACAAAGGAAAACCACCTATGTTTTTGCAGATCCGCACATTTCTGGCAAATCTACGTCGTGTCCTGATAATAGACGCAACCCATTTAAAGGGTCGTGACTTGGGTATGATGTTCCTGGCGGTTGCCATGGACGGGGATAACTCCATCGTTCCAGTAGCTTTCGGCGTAGGCAAGTCTGAAACCGGGGACGAGTGGACTTGGTTTATGTCCATGTTGAGACAAGCTATCGGAGACCCGCAAGGGTTGGTGTTTATGTCTGACTTGGAAAGGACCGGACCGAAACACTATTCCAAGGCCCGGGCTTACGCACAAATATCCGAGCCTGCTTAGGCTTTTTATAAGACCGTGCTTTCGGGCCGGGCCTTCACAATTTTTTTTAATTTTTAAATGCTATTCTAATTATCTAATTAATTGGGTATTTGAGTCGCTTAAATATACTTAAAAAATACGTTTTATTATAATTTCGATTAAAAAATACATTTAAAAAAATACATTGAATTATAAAGAACATTTAAAAAAATACATTCAATTATAAAGAACATACTTTAAAAAATTACATTGAATTATAAAGAACGGCTATAAAATGGTGAAAAACGGTCATATGACCGTCACCTAACGGTTGGAAAATTTGAATTGAAGGCGGAAGTAAGAATAAATAAATTAAAGGAGCTAAAATATTCAATGGCGATGCATTGGCATGGTGGTAAAGGCACGAAACTTATGGAGAGTAGGCCAGGGGATTGAAACATGTGAGATGCGGGACGGGCCTTGGTCGGGCTTCAGGCTTCGGGCCGGGCCGGGCCGGGCTGGTGAATCAGCCAAATAGCAGGCCCGATTACGTCTGGCGGTGTTAAGTGCATTTTATGCACCTAAATTTATGTATTTTTAGTTGAACATTTCATTAATTATAGTCATTTCTTGCATTTTTTATTGTTCTTTTGCATCTTTTCTTTATAATCACGGTCGGAATGGTTTTGGGATAGTTTTTATGCTTTCGGTATGTTTTGTGCAGATCATACGAGGCATTGAGGGCGAAAAGATGGACGACTCGGATGGAATGAAGAGTAATGAAGAGTAATGTGGAGAAGGAAGTAAAGAAAGTCAAAATACGAGTACCTATGCCGATGAAGAAGTAGAGCGAGAAGTCAAAATTTGAAGTGTTGAAGATTCTGCCATGCTTCGCGGATGCGAAGATTTCCTTCACTGGCACGAAGAAAACTCCCCATAACTCCTAATTACATTCTGTTTGGTTTCACGCCAGTGAAGGATTTGTGAAGGATTTCTTAGCGGGCACGAAACGTCTGAAATTTTAGTGGACTTTTTTTAAAACTATTGGGCTTAGCCTTTTATCCTTCGATTATTTCCATTATTTATATTAGACGGCGTTTCCTTAGACAGATTAGACAATCTCTAGTACACGACATTTCAGTTTCCCTTGGGTAGTTTTCTATTGTAAACGAGTTCTTCAACAAGTTCTTCAAGAAATTTGGGAAGAAGATGAAATCGCAAAGAGCCCAGGCCAGTGGAATCCGACTTGCTACCGGTTTTCATACTAGTATCTTCTTCCCTATCTTCTTAAGTTACTTGATTGTTGAATTCTTGTTTTTCATTTAGCTGAATACAATGTTTTGTTCATCAATTCATCTTTGTTCTTAATTGAAGCATTAGGATTAGTTTCTCTTCATCTCTCTTGTGTTTGTTGTGATTCTTTACTCTTTTGCATCTCTATTTCTTCCCTTCTACCCTAATTTCTGCACCTTAATTTTTCTACACTTAATTTTATGTTAATCAATTTTCTGCACTTTTATTTTCTGCACAAAAATAGGTTAGGTTAATTAAATTTCATCAACTCACTAGTTTTAGGCATTTAGAGTAATTTCTGCACATGTTTATTCAATAGGTTATTGTTCATCTCTTGATTGTTAGTGTTAATTGTAGTTATATTACGTCTAATGTAATTTCTTTATTAGTCTAGGTTTAATTTTGGTTTTAATTTCATTAGAGTCTAATTAAGTAATTTGTGCTTGGTCTCGTTTAAATGAGTAATCATCGCTTAGGATTGAAGTTTTGGTATTGATCAATTATTCTTAAAACGAATGTTGAGTTTTAATTCATTTAGATTTTAACGAAAGTTGAATTGATTTAATTGGGTTCTAACAAATCATCTAGTTAATTCAATTGGTTGTTGATAAAAAAGAAAGTTTAGTCTTCAGTTGGGTTGAATTGATCAATGACAACGATCCTAACATGTAAATAGTTAGGGACATTGATTGAGAAATATATTCGTTTTAAATATTAATGTTTCTTCCCAATGTATATGTATTGCGAAAGTAAATACATATCTTGGATAGAAAAACTTTCTCACCTCGAGAGAGGGTTGAAGTATTTTAGAAAAATGAATTCCCACCATTACCGAAAGCCAAGGTTGATATTACCCAATGTTCTTAGCTTTAGTCGTCTTTTCTTTGATTTAATTTTAATTTTAGTTTTAGTTGCTTGTTATTGTGTCTCTTTTTCTTTATCTCTTTTGCTTTAAGTTCGATTAGATAAAAATCAAACCAATTATTCTGATTCGTATAACTAGCCATGATTATTAAGTAGTTAATGTTTAGACCGTCACCTCCCCGTAATCGACCCGCATGTTACATAACCCGTACGCTTGCGGTATAAATTTAAAACACATCAGGCAGACTCGGGGCCGGGCTTCGGTTACCTGATGAGCCCTAAAATCTAAGTTAATCTAAATGGGCTTCTAAGCCATCCATTCATTCAAGAATAATTGCGTTAAATGGGCTTGCTATCCCATTAACATCTTGGTTCTGATCGACAATACTGTAGTGGTTGTTATAGAAACCTCCATTTTGATGCTCTAAGGGGGTGTTTGGGAGTGCTTTTTAGTCCCAAAAGTGCTTTTGGCAAAAGTGGTTATTGACTTATGGTGGTGGGAAAAAGGAGTTTTTAAAAAAGTGTTTGGATTAGCTTTTGTGGTAGGAAAAGCCAATAAGTCAATAAGTTATTTTTTTAAAAAGTGTTTGGCTTTTTTTAGTTAACAAAAATTGCTTTTTTAATCAAAAAGCGCTTTTGGGATCAAAAAGTCAGGATTTTGTAACTTTTGGAAAATGACTTTTTGTAGTTTATCAAAAAGCAGTTTGAAAAGTGCTTTTCAGTTACCCAAACACTATTTTTAACTTATTGGCTTCTTGAAAAGCCAATAAGTCAATAAGCAGTTTTATAACACACATCCAAACACCCTCTAAGGCCTTCCGCAGCGCCCGCGGGCTCGGCCAGGGGCTTGCTGCGGGCTCCATCGGGTAGCGGTGGGGGTGGCTCGGGCTTGGGGCTCGGGCTCGGAGGTCGGGCTTTCAAACCCGATGAACCCGAGCATCTCCAACGGCTATTTTTTTTTCTTTTTTCTTTTTTTTAAATCTTCAAAATAAATTCTCCCAAACGGCTACTTTTATAAAAAAAAAAATTCAATTTAATCCCACTATATATATATTAACCCTCAACCTCTTATTTTTTCACACCAACAATCTCTCAAACTCTCTCATTCTCTTCCATTTTCTATATTTTAAACAATATGGATTCGCGGCAAATGTTCGAGAAGTCCAAAACCGGGCCACTCATAATAACCTTCGGTCGGATTTGGTCGAACATATTTGGCGTATCCAAGTTTCCAACAATGACGACGAGTAGCTTTTTAAATTTATTTTGTAATTTTTAAATTTATTTTGTAATTTTTAATTTTTTAATGAATGATATGAATTTTTATTTTTATTATTTATCTTATTTTTATTTATTCAAAAATATATAAATATTTTTATTTTGTTAAATAATTAAATGTATAAATAAAAGAATTAAAAAAATGATGTGGCGCTGATGTGGCATTGAGGGCTTGAGGGCTTTTAGTTATGTGCTGGGAGTGTTTAGGGCTTGGAGGGGTTAGCTGATGTGGGTTGAAGGCTTTTATTTCAGCGCTGTGGAGGGATGCTCACTTGTTATGCAGCTGCCAACTCTCTTTCGATCTCTCTAAAATCCGCCTTTCTCTCTCAAGAAATTGAAATGGCAGCCCAACTTCCTGGTGAACTGATCGTCGAAATCCTCTCAATGTTACCAGCAAAATCGCTTCTTCGATGCCGATTGGTGTGCAAATCTTGGCTGTATTTGATCAATTCCACCAAATTCAAACTCATGCATATTCACAATTTCAACCAACTAAATCCTCGTTATCTTGTCCGTCGCTTGGATTGGGATGTGGCTAAGGAATGGTATGATGTGCATTTCGATGTTGAAGCTTTTACTGTGGATCGTGGTAACCACGTTGAATTTCCCTTCGATGGTAGCCGTGTGAACTACTGTTTTAAGATAGTCGGATGTTGCAACGGTGTTGTTTGCCTCTCCGATGATGATTTTGCCATATCCACTTTAGATAAGATCATTCTCTGGAATCCTTCGATTAGAAGGAAATTAACTCTAACCGGTCCTTCGTTTTACCCAATCAAGTTCAAAGAGTCATATGCTGTTCTAGGGTTTGGGTACGATAAGATATCTGACGATTATAAAGTTGTGAGTCTGGTCTACGCTGATGGCTCCTCCATTAGACCTAAGGTAAGTGTTTGCTTTACATGTACCTGTTTTCGACTTTTCCCCAATATTTATTTTGCTAGAATATGGAAATCGATAGCTATAATTTGAACTAATTATTAGTATTTGTTTGCATCACCATCTCAGGTTGATGTTTACACCGTGAAAACTGGTATTTGGAGGGAAATCACGTTTCGTGATGATTTTTCTTGTTTCTTCGTCCTTCCGAACTGGTCACAAGTGTTTTTCAATGGGTCTGTGCATTGGATAGCATACGATCCGACAACCACAACCAGGGTTTCACGTAACTCATTTATGACATTTGACATAAGCACTGAGTTGTTTGGACAAATTCAGTTGCCTGAGTTGTTAGCAAAAGAATATTCGTTAACAATGGTGGTCTCTGTGGTTGGAGAATCTTTGGCTGTGATTTATTATTCGGGTCTAAAAGTGCTTAAGGTGGAGCCAGGAAGTACGTGTAAGGTATGGGTTATGAAGGAGTATCAGAACCCAACCTCTTGGACAATGATATATAACATGTATTACCCCGATATAAATATAGGGGTTCCTTTGCAACTGCGAAACAACGGGGATATGATTATGGAATCAATTGTTGGGGATATTATTATTCATAACCACAATGTGGGCTATTATGTGTACGCTTCTAGTATTTGCACGGAAAATGATCTTGATTGCAGGACTTATGTCGATAAATACCAAGAGAGTTTAGCTTTGTTGGATGTTGGAGATAGCGTCCCGAATGAGGAGGCAATGAATGCTTTGATGATGATTGAAAAGCAAGGTATGAGGCTATGATGAACCTTATTCATTGCTTGGTGGATTAAAAGAAGTAGCCATGATATGATTTATTATGAACCTGTTCTGTTTTTTCTTCTCTTTTATTATGAACTTGTAGACTGTCACAGAGTACATAAATCATAGTGATGGAAGAGGCATTTTTCTTGTAGCATAATGCTTAGTTAGTGGTAACTGGTAAGTGTTAGAATTAGGTGATTTGGGATCTCTTAAAATATGGGTTTGCTAGTAATATCACACCCACTTCCTGTATGATGATACCCCTCAGGGAGGTGCCCTCAGCTGTTCCATCTTCAATTTGGGCATCTGATTAGTAGTAGGGAGTGTAATGTGTGCATTATTTAGGGTCAGTACAATCTGAAGTGCTCTATTAAGTGGTCGATTACTTGTTATCAAATGCTGAAAACATTAGAATGTTATCTACCTCAAAATGAATTATATTTGGGTCCAAAACTCCTTCTCATATCTATGCACTTTGTATTGCCTTCCTTTTTGTTCATTTAGTTCCTAAATGTGAAATTTTATACTTGAAACCTATATTTTGTTAGAAGTTAAAACACAAATTCTTGTATGCATTTGGAGAAAGTGATCTTAGAAACATTCTAGTGATTGGGCCAAGCCTAGAAGAATGAATTAACCAAATTCAAGACAAGAATGAATGAATGATAAAATCCAGTATTTATGCATTAAGCTAATAATCCAAATATGATGTTTATTTTGATAAAATCCAGTATTTACTATCTGTCTCCAAATTCTGCAAGATGATGTTTATTTTGAGTTTCACCCATCTTATTTTCATGTAAAGAATCAGGGCATGGGCCAGACACGAATAAAGGGACCTTTACCGGTTCGATGACAAGCCAATTCCATTTGCCTTTCAATCTGAATCCCTTTCCTTGTGGCATCACACACTTGGTCACCCAATGATGAACCCCTGACCTTCTGCGAGGCCAAAGGCCCTTTCGTTTTAACTTCTTCCCTTGATTAATGTGCACTTTGTATTTTTTGGTGAGATTATTGTATTTGTTATTTTTTGAGATTTATAAAAGATATAATTTTAAGTAAACTAGAGTTCACCGTTGAGTCGTAAGAAATACAGGTTAGAACAACCATCCTTTTAAAAATGGACAAGCGTGACCAGACTATTAAAGTTAATTATAATTTTACCTGAACCATTTATATTTTATTATCAATCAAAGTTTATATATAATTACTATTTTATTATTATTTGTTTATTAAGAGATGTATAGAATCCCACTTTGGTGGCTTTGTTATTGCTCATCACCATGCAAGTGTGGTTTTCCACCGTGAACGTGAACATGTGCTCTTAGCCTCTTACTCAGTCCATTACATAACTTTTAAGCAACCTCCAGGTACTCAGCCAATCTCAAAATCATGCAATCCACCTGAGTTTTAGCCATAACCGAAAACTCATCAAACCAAACCCAAATCACAATTTAAATTTGTTATAACACATCCATTCGACTCAATAACCCCCATTTAACGCCACATGAAGAATCAACGACTAATTCTGATTATTGTCCTTGGATCAACATTATCTTTTTGGTTTTAGGATTAACATTGTTGGTTGTCTTTTTGGTCAAGTTGGCGGCCTTCCTTCAATCCACTGTTACGACACAACTCATTCTACATTTAATCACGACAGGTACACAACTCTTTCGATCTCCATTTAAGCAAGTCAAATGATTATTGTGGAACTTTGAAAATAACATCTCTTTTTTTTGGGTGTTACATCAACCCAATCCAACCTATCCCGTACGGGTTAGGTTGGCTTGATCGGGTTAAAACTTTAATATATATATATATATATATTATTTTACAATTTAGGTAAGCAATTGTGTTTAAACGAAATAAAGTCAAAATGAAAACATACAAATAAGACCAACTATTACATAATTACATAAGAGATACTAAAAGTAATTGCATGGAACTTTCTATTACGTCTAACTAATAATGGGTCCTTAAAATAGGCAAACCCGTATTTCTTTTTACAAATGAGCCTAATATAGCAAACTTAAACGCATTTTTGTGGGCTTAATAACTTAAATGTACCTTACCTATAAGTGGGTCGGCCTCGTACCCAGACTAAGGAGGCCAAGAGGAAAAATTGCTTTTAAAAAACAAAACATATACAAATTAAATTATTCAAAATACATTTTCCAATTTAAAATAAGATCACTTGAAGACATATATAACAATGTACATGGTTGAGTTCATTGCTTGGTGGATGAAAAGTGATGAATTGAAGTAGCCATGCATGCATACTGCTAGTAAGAGTAACTAACTAGCTAGTGGTTTAGAGCTTAGCAAGAACCCACAATCCAACCCATTCTAAAGTGCTCTATTAATTGGTCTATTGCTTGTTACCATATTAGTAATAAAAAAATATAGAAAAGATAAAATAAAAATTGGAAACTACATAAACTTTTTATTTTGTAGTAGAGCTATTTACTCAATCGCAGGCATTTCTAGAACACCTCTAACGGAGCTAGGGACAAATAGTCACCCGGGGATTGGCATTCCATTGCTGTCATTTTATATGATGGTGGTTCAATTCGATGTTATTTTAAGACAGAGTTCTAACAAAAATGTAGGCTAAGTAAATCAACGGGCAGTCTTGGATTGCCAGTGAAAGTAAAGATCGGAATAGAAATGATACGGATAATAACATTCAAAGTCGGGACCCGCATTGAATGCCAAGCCATTCGTTGAAGATAAAAGTATATTGAACCATACGAAGTTTTATCATGAGCATATTGTATACATTGAACAAATTAATGTAGGTTCGATTAAGTTTTGCTTCTCCGGAGTATGAGATGAAAATCTCATATACGGTTCTCGGAGGTGGGATCACACCGATCTCAATAAAGTCTATGATTGGTTTGAAGAGCGCCTCGAGATTCATTTATTTTGTTGTTCTTTTAATCGTCTTGACGAAAACTCTCTAATTATATATATTTTGTATAAAAATATTTATTTTATTATAATTTGATAAATTAATCAAAATACATAAAAGATATAAACAACTCAATAGGGGTAAATTGGTCATTTTATTTGTTAGGTCCTATCAAGTTCTATCTTACCAAACGTTGAACAACAGTTCTGTGCCGTCGTGTCCCGTCCCTTGCGGTCGAGATACCAAACGCACCCTAACGGTGATAATACGTCTTATTTCGAGTGTTTCAGCATATATAATCGGGCGTTGCAACGGGGTTGTTTGCATTGATAAACACATAGAAGATGAAGTTATTCTCTAGAATCCTTCGGTTAGGAAAAATTTAACCTTAGTTCCGCCCATGAATCGTAACAGCTGTGGCCCAAAAGATTTCTTGTTTTTGGGTTTGGATATGATATTATTATGTCTGACGATGAAGTCTCCTTCTCCTTTTAGTCCTTTAGACCTCCCTCTTGGGTTAAATGTTGTGTTGGTTTTTATATTCCATTTCTCATTTCTCCAGTTTTCTTTACCACATTATGTGTGCGTTAAGTTTCTGGTTTTGGCAGCAGTTCTTCTCACATGACTTGCACTGACAAATACCAAGAGAGTCTAGCTTTGTTGGATGCAGGGCGTAGAGATCCGAATGATGATGAGTGATTAGCAAGCAGTGGCGGGTCCAAGATTTTTTCCTACTGGGGTCCCCTTTAAGGTAGCTTAAACGCCCGTAAAATTGCCCGATATATTTTTAGTCTAAATCCAATGTTTCGAGGGTTTTTTTTTGGTAGATTTTAAGAGATTTTTTTAGTTTTTTTAGTAGATTTCAAGAGTAGTTTTGGTTGATTTAGAAACATTTTCTTTGTTGATGGGGTCCCGGACGAAAAACTACCGGGGACATGAGGGTAAAAAGTTAAAAAAATCTGTATTTTTAACCTTAAAATTCCCAAAAAAAATCTTTTTAGTGGGGTCCCATCCTTGATCCCCCCACTAACCACACTATACATCCGCCACTGTTAGCAAGGTATTTATTATGAGACAACATAAACTTCATCCTCTCCTTTTGTTTAAATTAATGTTTCTTTTAATTTCAAATTAAGCAGTAGGATACAAGTATTAACTGTATTGGGGATGAATGGATACGTGTAAAATAAGCTGGGTGGAACAAATATTGGTCTGGATTGGATTTTTTGTGTACAAGTCGAAGTTACCGGACGATTTGATAAGTGTCCGGTAATTCCTTATCAGTGGTGTCCGGTAGTGAAGATATCCGGTAAGTATCTAAGTTTCCGAATAAAATAGATATTGAGTGGTATCCGGATTACTTTGGTTTCCGGATGTCATCCAGATTGTATATGTTTCCGGTAACATCCGGTTAGGCTTAGTGTCCGGTAAGTTGTGATGTCCGGATAGTTGTGGTGTCCGGAAACCTCTGATGTCCGGTCACTTCTGATGTCCGGATACTTCTGATGTTTCGGATATGTATGAGTTTCCGGATAGTTCCGGATATAGTGTCTGGATGTGTACAATTGCGAAACCGACCTTTTAATAAAAAATATGAAAAATAGGATTTTGATTTGAATCTTAGATTTTATAGTCTTGTTGGATGGGGAATTTGAATACGAGTCCAACGAGCCTTTCCGGAGCGAAAACAGAGCTAAAACGAGGAAGTTATGACCAAAACAAGTTTCGGTACACACTGAGCTTTTAGTGCCCAGCGACTGTCACAATCGCCGTGTCACTATCACCCAAGAGGTACCGAGAGTTGAGGGATAGCGGGCGATTGTGCCCTGGCGATAGTGACAGTGTCACTATCGCGGTGTCACTTTAGCCGACGGATTCCAGGGTGTTTTAAACCCTTTTCTTCTTCTTTTTCATTACCACTCTCAAACTCTCTCATCTCTCTCTCTAAAAATCGTCTCTCTCACTAGAAACCCTAGAACCCCTCTCCTCTCCTCTTCATCTTCTCTACCCAAAATAACCCATTTCCTCCATTGTTGAACACTTGAAGGTTTGAAGTTTTTTTTGGGAGTTTAGGAGCTATCTTTTGGGAGGAGTCAAGTGTTGAAGGTAATCTATTCCTACCCAAAGATGTTATTGTTGTTGATTTCATCTTCTTTTTACCTTGGGTTGTTGTGGGACGATTTTGGTGATGATTTGTTAAAGAAATCTCGTTTTCTTCATCTACAAAAACTAGGGTTTGGTGTAAGTTGGGTATTTTGGTATATTATGGATGGATGATGATTCCTTATGGTTAGACTTGGTTATTGATGGTTGGAAATTCATAAATCTAGGTTTTGAAAGTTTTGACTTGAGGATGCAAACTTCATCAAAGGAGCTTACGTTGGAGAAACTCTAGATTTAGCTAAATCTAGCAAAGGTGAGTTCAAGTTACTTTGCGAAAACTTTGTGCATGCCAAAATGAGTATTTTACAAATATTTGTGTGTTTTACTTGAAAATGTATATGGTTGAGTTAATTGGATAGTTTAACTCTTTTGAAGTGTTTATCTTCATAAATGTGTAAAACACCCATATTTGGGGCTTTTGGATATTTGGACGGTTAGAAACCATATTTTTCCTTTAAAAGATTATTTGCTCAAAATGAGATTGAATTGATGGTTTAATCATATATGTGTAAATGATTTTGTAAACCATTTGAGAAAATGCACTTTTAGTGTTATGGGTCATTTTGAGAATGTTAAGGGTGTGAGTCTTTTGAGAAAATCCTTTTTGCTTAACCCGTAATGAGTTTTGGGGTTAATAATGATTTTGTGGTATTGCTTGCCTAAATAATGTTTAAATGCGTTTTATGCGATGATGACCGACATTATGGGTCTAGCAAGCTTGGAGCACTTTGTGCGGAGTTTGACTTTGAGATAGTCATGGGACATTTGTCCGGGTTAAATGGCTCGATGTGGAGTCTTGTTTATGAGTTTCTTTTATTGCACCATTTTGCATATTATTACACGTTTGGATATTTACATGCTTGGGTGAGTGAGTCATTTCGGGATAGGCATGTTGTTTGTAGATTGTATTGCTTTGGATCCATAGGCATTTGAGTTTCCCTTAGTCTCGCGGGCAAGAGGTCGAAATTGATTGAGCTCAGTTTTACGAGATGTTAGTTTATTTTGTAGCACAGAATAGGCATCGGGTTCCATGATAAGTAAGGCGTGGACCTAGATGGTCGGGCGTCGTCTCATGGGCAGTAAGGTGTAATTCCATATATGTGCTTAGCACGGGATAGGCATCGGGTTCCATGATAAGTAAGACGTGGACCTATATGGTCGAGCGTTGTTTCATGGGCAGTAAGGTGTAATCCCTAATGTGCTGTTGTGGATTTGGAGTGACCCAATGTATAGACCTGGAGTGGTTGAAGTTGGAAACTCCCTAGTCTCGCGGGCAATAGATCTGGAGTGATTGAGCTCAGTTTACGAGAGTAATCCACGTGTGTGTTTTCATTGCATAGTAGGTGACCCACTTTAGTGTTCCGTCACGTGCGATGTATACGGGTCTCCCCCGTCACCGAAAGGTGTTTTTTTTGGAAGGGTATCCGAGGACATTGCCCCGACTAATCCCGACAAGGTGAGGCAATTGCCCCAGCTGCTAAAGCATGCAACCCTGAGTTTATCCCTAGTGGCCACAAGTTGGAAGCGCCTGGATTCGAACTTGGGGTAGATGGGTTACGTCACCGAAAGGTGTTGTTTTGAGTATTTGTTTTTACTCATGTTTTCGGTGACGTGTTATATTTATATGGATTGTTTTCCATGGTACGTAAGTTGTAGTTTATATCTCATCCGTGAGTGATGTTTCGGGTATTTGTGTTTATCTATGTTTGGGATGTTTTGGAATAACGGCGAGTTGAACTATGTATTTAATCGCTTTGGGAATCAAATGCTATTTCACCTTTCGGATACGAGTTTTCCCCTTTTATGGTATTTGATCTTTATTTCATTTTACGATTGCGTGAGTTTTGCTTCGTATTATGTTTTAATAAAGAGTTATGTTTAATTGGATGGTTTCCATGTTTTATGGGTTGAGTATGTATTGTCAACCGTATTTGAAGGTTTTGCCTAAACTAGACTTATTTACGTATTTGGGTGAATTGGGATTTGTAACTCATTTCGGAAAACGCTTTACATTTTTCGGGAATGGTTTCCATGGATTTTGAGTGTGTTGGAAAATGAGTCGTTTATGCCGTTTGGGAAATCTTTTTGGAAATGATAGTCTTTGTCGCTAGCTTTCATTTAAAGATTTATCAAATCATGACTATAACTACTACTAACCTCCGATTTATGATTTTATATAGTCATGATAAAATGTTTGAACTCACTAGGCGTAAGCCTAACCTTTTTTTATTTGTCGGCATGCGCAACAGGCTCAGGTTGGGGTAACTTTAGCTTCATTGTGAAGTGGCGAGTGCTAGTAAAGTGCACGAGAGGTGACTGGTTTAGTGAAGTCTTCCGCAATAGTTTGGACTAGCAAACTTATGTTGTATTAAGTAACACCCGTCTTAAGTTACAAACTGTAGAATTTATGATATTTTAATTCCGAGGTATTTTGAGGAATGATTTGTAGAAATGAATTTATCTATTTTGGTTGATTTATTGAATTTTAAAGTTAGTTGCTCGTTCCAAATTTGAGGGTGTTACAGTTTCCGTCATGGTAAGATGTGTACACGTACGGTAAGAATAATGGCAAACCAGGTTTGTTTATACGCTTTGATTACTTGAGTTTCCAAAGCTGATAAAGTTTTAATTTGAAAATGGATGTTCTCACTAGGCGTAAGCCTAATCGTTTCAAATTAAATTTTCTTACCAGGTACGAGCTCGGGGAAGTAACGGGAAGTGGGACGAGTGTTTTTGGTATTCAACTTTAGGTGCTAAGTGGAGAAGTTAGCATATGCGAGCATGCTTTTGATGAATGGCCTAGACAACCAATTTAATCTAATCGTAGTTGTCAGGATTAGATTAATAGGTTGTTTTGATATTTCGAAATGTGTACTCCGCTTATGTATAAAAGTTTGGATGAAATTATGATCAACTCTAATAAAATTTTAAGGTTTAAATTTGCCCTGGTTTTTGGGATGTTACAACCCATCCCCCAAGGAATCCTGTGTGAGTGGGCTATCTAAGACTCACCCGTCAACAAGGTGTGCGAGGTAGCCCAGACTCGAACCCTAGACCAACAGCTTTTTGAGCAAAAATCTCCTCATCCCTTGAGCCAACCGAGCTACACAAAGTTGAATGGCCAATTCTCCTCCAAACCAGATTGTATTCCAAGAACGTTGAGTCAGGTATGTATGCTATGTATCTGGGAGGAACCTAAAAGTAGGGGTTTTGGTTTGTTTCCACCATGTTTTGTTGTCTTGCAACAATTTAATTAAAAAGGGATGAGTAAGTCGAGGCATTACTGTTGAGGAAATTGAATCGAAGCTTTAGGAACATGTAAAAACTAAACTCATAGTCGGCAATCACACTTCCTTTAGTCGTTCACAAATCTTACGCTCACACAACAGTTACAACAGTTTACAGATGTAAGGTTTACGATTACGACCCTTTAGGCAATGTTTTTTGTTTGGACTTTTCCATTACCTTGCAACTCGAATAACCATATTTGAGTAGAGTTGGACTAAACTGAATCTTTTTTTTTATGATATTGATTTTATATACTGTTGATTTGTTATTGATGTTCATATGGTTGATAATTTGATTTTTGATTTTTGATTTTAATGGTGACATGTGTTCTTGATTCCAGTGTTGATGATCTTTAGGATTTAGGTTTATTTTGTTCGTGATCTTGTGTTCATATAGTGATTTAACTTTTGTTTATGACGTGTGTTCTAGATGCTTCATGATAAGAGTGTGCTTGGTTGATGATTTGGGTTTAAGAGAAGTTAGAGCATCTCCAACGCATAAGTTCTTACAAACAAAAAATTTAGTGGCTTGTAAAAACCATGATTATAGAGAGTTCTTATTAGAACCCAAACTCCTCTAGGTTCTTAAATAAGAACAAGGTTCCTATCTTGATTTGGTGTGAAATGACATATTATTAGTTTTTCTTTTATTTTTTTGACTTTATAATCATTAAATAAGTATTATACCTATATATAAAAATATATTTAACTGATATAAATATTAATGGGAGCTATAAAATAAAGGTTCTCGTAAGAATTATTATTGTGAACTTTTATATGAATTTTTATTTTGATGAGTTGAATATAAGATAACAACAAAAAATACAAAAAAAAAGTTTTTATAAGAAACTCCAACGAATATGCTCTCAAAGGGACCAAAAGTAGAATAAAATAACAATTATAGTGATCATAATTATAACTAGTGGTCGGGTATACGACTTTAATCTAGATTCAATTATTTGATATTACCATCTCAAAAGTTATGTTTCTTTATTGTATTTTATGATATTCATGAATCATCCTTTTATATATATATATATATATATATATAGGGTCAGGTTCAAGGAAAAACCCTAAATAACTGGAAAAGCGGAAAACCACGAAAATACGGAGGAAAAAGTATACCAACATGGATGTCAAATTAACGAGAAAAATATGATCGTTTATTTGGTGTAATTTATTTCGTTCGAATTTTGTTTATTTTTCGTATTTTTTCGATTAAAAAATAGGGGGCGAGGTTTTTTAATTTAATTAATATTGTTGTAACCGTCCGACTAATCACATCCATCAGATCATCTAATCTAACGATTGATAAAGTGTTTTTTAGTTTTTCATTTATTTGAGGTTTTCCCGTGAAACTCCCTCTCTCTCTATATATATTTATATAAGGTAAGCCCTATTTTTATCTTGCATATAAGAGAAAAACAATGCAAGATGAATGACATTCAGTATGAATAATTC
Organism: Saussurea involucrata; assembly: GCA_033807775.1. Classification (NCBI taxonomy): domain Eukaryota; kingdom Viridiplantae; phylum Streptophyta; class Magnoliopsida; order Asterales; family Asteraceae; genus Saussurea; species Saussurea involucrata. Next base: position 31,779,154 of record CM066325.1, on the reverse strand, counting down.
ATGGATAGTTAGTTTTGACGGTTCTTAAAATATTTACAGTTCCTTTATTTCAAAAAAAAAATTACAGTTCCTAAATGAACTTTCCAAAGTTAAAATATAATTTCTCAAATTAGTATAAATATCAAAGAAAACGAAGGCAACTACCTCGGCAGATTGAGGCTTTGTTATTTTCTTGATGGTGAGTTTTTTGCACGAAAAAGCACCTTCACCGAAAAGATTGGCAGCATCCTTGACGGATTGGAACGGTGCCCTCGTGTCGATCTCTCCAACCTCCACTTTCGGAGAGTCTGTTTGTTTTGACAGTCTTTCGCGACCATACTGCTTTACAACGAAAAAAGGGCAATGATTATATTCATCGACATAAAAAACTCAAAAAAAAACATATAGGCAGTTGTTGCACAACGCCATCAACACAGGTAAATAACAAAAATGAAGCCCCTGATCTCGGTTCAACATCCGTTAACATAACTATAAGAAAGCTCATTTATATCCTTTCGTTCCATTCTCCTATTCTTGGATCCATCTTCGTTTCTCATATACAAAACCTCACAATTTCTCCCGAAAACATATAGATGGGACCCACGAAATGAAAACATTAAACTACTAAAAAGAATACGACACTTATGCTAATCCTATGTAATCACATTCTAAGTCCTAACTTAAATGCATTTATTACCCTCATTCATATGAAATATATAATATATATATAGACAAGCACCAGTCTCAGAAATTTTGTTTTCGAGCACATTCCCATGTATGTTTTCTGAGTTTTTTGCGGTTTTTGGATTCAAAAAAACACTGTATTCTCGAACAATAGTCGGTTCCAATTCAAGATTACCCAAATAAGCAGGCACAACCATGAATACCAACATTATAAAGCTAATTGCAACCATAATAACACCAAATAATGAGTGGCTAACTGGATTAATAGACAATAAAATAAAACATACAGAAAACAACCATAAAAAGACGAAACTAACCTGATTAATTAAAGATGATTCTTCAGCCAAATGGATTGTTAACCCTAATCAAGAAAACTCAAATCCCTACAAACTGAAACCAAAAAAACCATATTCAATCCTAATTTAAAACTCATTCAATCAAGTTAACAAAAGTGTGAAATTTTCTTAAAGGATATCGAAATCATCAAGAACAAAACAAAAGTATAACTCGGTTGAATCTTAAAAAGCGCTAAAAACACAGTTACCTTCTTCAAAATATTAGACTGGTTATTGTTGAATAACTTCAAATCACTTATGAAGTGTACTTAGATTAACAAAATCAATCAAAAACAGAAACCCATTTCGTTCTAATTACAACAAATGGATATCCAATGAGAGAATCATGATGAACATAAAGAACATTACCTTATCATTCAGAAATCACGAAGGCAACAGAGATTCTGAAACAATAATTCGAATTCAGTAGAAGGAACACCACCTTATGTTAAAAGCAATCTTCGTCGCAAGGGAATTAGCGTTTCCTGAATGGTTCTGGATGGAGAGAAATTAGGGCTTTTTTTGAGCAACGTGAAGGAGCAGGTGAATTTGCCGTTGCAGTGGCCATCTGACCCAAACACACTAACAACCCCACCTTAACCGCACCCATCTTGAAGAATATCGGGTCCCAAGCCAGGCTGAGACCTAGCTGAGCCAGGTACAACCCCATGGCGGTTGGGGTCTTATGAAACCCGTCTTCGGCCCACACCAGCCAAGCCGATAAACCCATGACGAAAGCCGAAGATAAGCATGTCAAATGTAGAGCCCACAAGCGTGGGACCTAGAATGGCTTGTGGGTGGTCTGGTAGCTACGGTTCTGGCCGAACAAAGATATGTTGGCTAAGGTGAGAGCTAGAGGGATTGCGATCCCTACACTGAGTGACCGGATGCCCACGTTTCGGCTGCCGTTTTTTATCAGTCTTGACGTCGTTGGTGATCGGAGGTTGGTTCTTTGGTTCTGTGTTTTAGTTCTTGGTTGGTGGACTCCATGGCTGAGATTGGAATGACGAATAGAATTTTCCGGACAGGATATTTAAAGGGAGAAGATGCGCATGAGGATGGTGGCAGCGAGTGACACCCTTCCTTTATAGTTGTCATCTGGATCGTGGAGGAGTTGTGGAAGCAAGAACGTGGATGTTGGAGGAGAGAAATCAGTGAGAAAGTGGAGAGTTCCTGCGAGAGAAATTAGCCCGTGGTGGTGATCGATTTTTGTGGCGATTTGCAGAACGTGGGGGAGAGGGAGAGAATTTAGGGCGGTTTGCAGAAGCGTGGAGACCGGAGAGGGAGGAGTAGCTGATAACCGTGACTTAACTGTAAAGAGCAGTGACTGAATGAAGTGGCTTAATGAATTTAAACGGCCCAGATCAAAAGATGGGATGAGTTTAAAGGGCCCGGATTCATCTAAAAACATTTAGACTCTGTGTCCATAGTATAGACAATTACCTTAAGCTAAGGATATACTCAAAACATTCATACATAATTTATGAGTTGAAAACCCTTGGAACCGATCCAAAAATCCCCTTCATTAGTTTATGGCAGTCCAACTCCCAAATGAACTCATCTTCGAAATCCTCTTAAGGCTACCGTCAAAAAATCGTTTCTTCGTTGCCGATCTGTGTGCAAATCATGGTTGTCTCTCATCTCCTCCACTCAATTTGTACTCAACCATCTTCACAATTTCAACAAACTAAACCCTCGTAATTTTGTCCGTCGATTTGATAGGAGACAGGGGGAAGTGACTTCTGTTCATTTGGACGATCAACTTTTCACTCTAGATCCCACTGCTACCATTGAATTCCCCTTAAATATTATTTCAGGATAGGCTGGAAATTCAATATAATTGGGTGTTGCGACGGTGTTGTTTGCCTTTATAATCGTAAAACCAAAGAAGATGAAGTTATTCTGTGGAATCCTTCCATTAGAAGGAAGGTAACAACTTCAGCTCCACCCATGAATAATAACAGGTATTGGCTAACTAGGTTTCTTGTTTTCGGGTTCGGGTATGATACTATCTCCGATGATTATAAGGTTGTAACATTGGCCTACGATGGCGTCTCCTTCTCTTTTAGACCTCAGGTAATTAACTGTTGTGGTTGTTTTTCTCAGTTTTCTCTACATCATTATATATAGAAACTGATTGCTATAATTTGAACCAATTAATTACTAAAATGCACCCGGTTTTAGGAGTATGTAATTAGTACACTTTTTATATAACCAAATTACAGTTTTATCCTTGATTATACTCCATCACATAATTAAGGTAGAATATTTTACTTTTGAAAGTGGACATTCATTTTGGGACAAACAAAAATAGTAATATAGACACTTATTTTGGAATGGAGGGAGTAATTATTACTATTATCTTAGGTTAAGGTTTATGCCGTGAAGACCGGCATTTGGAGTACAGTTGGTTTTCCTCATGATTTGCCTTGCTTCTACATCTTTCCCAACTGCTCACAAATGGTTTTTAATGGATCTGTGCATTGGATAGCATCTGAACCGAAACGTGGGTTGTGTTCACATAAATCAATCATGACATTTGACATAAGTACCGAGGTTTTTGGAGAAATTCAGTTGCCTAATGATTTAGCCATAGGAGAATTCGAGGCGACAATGGTGCTCTCTATTGTCCGAGACTCTTTGGCTGTTATTTATTTTGAGTGGGAAGCGTTGGCCTTTAGCACCTATAAGATATGGGCTTTGAAGGAGTATAAGAAGCCAGCCTCTTGGACATTGTTGTATGATATGGATTATCCTGATAAGGATCTTGGGCAACCTTTGCGAATGCGAAACAATGGAGATATGATAATGGACCCTGATAACGGGATTTGGTTATTTATAATCATAATGCCAATGTGTGCTATTATGTGTATTCTTCTGGTTTTGACGGGGATGTTGATCACAAGACTTACGTTGACAAATACCAAGAGGGTCTAGTTTTGTTGGATGTTGGGCATAGCGTTCCAAATGATAATGAGTGATCAGCAAGGTATGAGACTACATACCTTATTTGTTTCTTTTTTGGGGAAAGAGACCATATACCTTATTCAGTGCTTGGTCGATGAAATTTGATGCTATTTGTTATGAATTGAGGATGTGTTGATTATCTTCTCTTTCATATGTGTTTTTGAACATATTGTGGTTTTACTCTGCTTCTACAGAATCTAGACTGTCACTAGTTACATAAATCTATAGTGATCAAAGAGCCATTTTTTTGTAGCATGATAAGGGGCTGTTTGGTAACAGCTTGATGGGCTGTATAACATGTATGGCTTATTCAGTAACCCCTATTCAGTAGCTACACATTGTTGTTTGGAAGTGGCTTATTGCTTAAGAAATGGCCTTATGTGCTTAGCCCGGTTGGGAGAGTCATATACATTAACCCCTATTTTTTTCATCCCTGCCCCTTGTGATTAAACAAATAAAAACACGCCTGAAAGGCCGAAACACCCAATTCAGTTAATTCCTTCCCTGAATCAAAGAAATCCCGACAATCGATCTCTTCACTGAATCAAAGAAATCAATCCCTCTGAATCAAAGAGAAAACGATGGATCCCTTTTGCATATCGTTGCTATTCATCTTTGTAGATATATGATTTTAAGTGATAATGATAGAAAAACACATTTGGTTTAATCCATACAGGGATTAATGAAAAGCCGACCGAACAGCCTCTCACTGTTAGAGTTAAGTGATTTGACAACTCTACAATGTGGCTTGGCTAGTATCATAACTGACACACGATATGTTTCAAACCAATAAGCCATTTCATTTGTAGATGGTGCAGAGAAGTGCTTGTATTAATTTCAACTGAGATAGGATTAAAACTTTGTGATTATTGTGTTCTTTTTTGGTTATAGATGTTTTAATTAGTACCCATTTCCTTTAAGAATTCCATGAACATCTGAGTAGTAGTGTATGTGTGCATTATTTGGGGCCAGTAGGAGTAACTAGTGTGCAGTGCTTAGCAAGAACCCAAAATCTTGACCAGTGCCATCCAACCCAATCTAAAGTGCTTTATTAATTGGCTGATTACTTGTTACAATGTGCTGAAAACTGTAGGATGTTAGGGGTTGTTTACTAAACATCTAGAGGCCGTTTACCCAAAACTTAGCAGGTAAGCGCTGAACGGTAATAGTCAACACATTTAGGGGCCGTTTACCAAATGTTTACACAGGTAAGCGCTTACCGCTAAAATTTAACACTATCACTTACTTACCGGGTAAGATTTTAGTCCACCAAATCGGTTTCGTATGCAACAATTCACCCGGTAAGCGCTAACCGTGGTAAGAATCGTCGCCATCACTTACCGGATAAGACCCTCGGTCCTTGCATTCGCTCTTACCGGGTAAGATTTTTGGTCCTTGCCATATTAAGCCGGTAGGTAATATGACTTGGTAAGCGCTTACCCGGGTAAGCGTTTGGTGGCGGCCGATGATGGTAGCGGTGGTGTCAATGGGCGATGGTTGTGGAGGAGGTTGTTATAGCGGAGGAATAGGTAGAGATGGCCGCCAGTAGTTGGGGGTAGCTCGGGGTGGCTACCGGTGGCTGCCGATGGTGGTGGCGGCGGCGATGGGTAGTGGTGACACTCATGACTAATTCAATATTAGTATTATATATCAAATGGGGGTAGATCAGTAATTTTTTAGTTTCTGTCTCACTTTTGTCCCATGTTGTTCCATCCATTTTGGTGGAATAAGAAAAGGCCTTTTTTTGTCTCATCTTGTCCCACCCTGTTCGGTCTTTGTCTCTGTCCCATATCGCGCCAAACGTGGGACATTGAGTTTTGTTCCGTATTGTCCCATGTACCAAACACAACCTAAGGGTGTGTTAGGTATGCAGATAGGACAAAACAGGACGAGACAGAACAGTTGCTCAGCGTTTTGTAAGATAGAATTGGACAAAACATAACATATAACATGACCAATTTACACCTAATAAGTTGTTTATGTATTTTATATATTTTGATTATTTATGTAATTTATTAAATTATTTGAAATAATTTTTTTATAATAAAATATATTATTAAAAAGTCTTGTTAGTGACCATAAAATAAAAGTTTATGTAGTTTTCAAAATTTATTTTTTTAACATTTTCTATATTTTTTTACTATTAGTATTGAATAATTTACATAAAGTAATCAAAACATAGAAACAATATAAAAATAATACTTTCAGGACATTAAAGTGTACGTGGTTCGTCGTGCAAGGAGGAGTGTTAATGAGTATTGGCTTGAAGATCTATATGCCGTAGAGATTCGAGTCGCCTCTAGCGACATATACAGAGACCTGTCTTGCGTGTATGATCACGTGTTATTGCGCTCGAAATCGGGAAAGGTTGAGCATGCGGTGAGGACGCTCTTGGACTGCAAAAATTTCACCAAAGAGTGGCCGTTCAAGGACGAGATTGACGGTGGTGATGATCGCCTGCGATTCACCTGCCGACTGATTCTGAGAAGAAACTCGGTGGGTGAGCGGTTGGTGCTGCCGTTCTTTGCCAACGTCGGCAATCTCAAACCGGCCGCCGAGGTCACAATGCGCGACACGTATTGTGATATGGAGAACGTCAAAGTTAGTGAGATTGTGGACTTGGAAGGTAAAATCGACACATACTATTAGACAAATATAGTTGTTGTACTATTATGTATTTATTAAATTGTTAGAGGGGTGTACATGTAATTTATTTCCCTATATATTCAACTTGTAACTCTCCTGTCCATTGATATGGAGATTAATAAACTGTCATGGTATCAGAGCTTGTAACTCCCTCCCTCTAAACCGTCCCTCCTTTCTTCTTCCTCTCCCACCCATCCGGTTTCCCACTTTTCGGCTTCATCACCATGGCTGATTCCAATGATTCCTCTCTACCCATGAACACCATCTTGCATCTCATCACCATTCGCCTTACTTCATCAAATTATCTTCTGTGGAAGAATCAATTGATCCCTCTTCTAAACTACCAGCAACTTCTTGGTCATGTTGACGGCTCCGTTCCGTCCCCACCGCCCTCCATTTTGGTTGATGACAAGCCGACCTTGAATCCGGCTTTGGCGGAGTGGGTCCTCACCGATCAAAGGGCCGTTATTCTTCTTCAAGCTTCTCTCTCGGAAGAAGATTTTTCTGAGATTGTGGGCCTCTCAACGGCTCGGGAAATTTGGGTAGCCCTTGAAGCCGCCTACGGCAACTCCTCCTTGGAGCGTGCCCAAAATCTCCGTGATCAACTCCGCCATCTTACCAAGGGTTCCTCCACCGTTTCTGAATTTGGCCGAAAATTCAAGTCCGTTTGTGATCAACTTGCTGCCATTGGTCAAGGGGTGTCGGACATCGACAAAACCCACTGGTTTCTTTGCGGTCTCGGTGCCTCGTTTGAGAATTTTTCCACCGCCATCCGTGCCTCCGGGGCTGTTTTTGGGTTCCGCGACTTGTTGGCTAGGGCCGAGAGTCATGAAATTTTTCTCAAATCCATTCACGGCGACACCACTCCCTCGGTCGCTTTTTCTGCCGGCACCACTCCCTCCTCGCGTTCGGATAGTGGTCGGGGTCGGGGTGGTCGCTCGTTTCGTGGTGGTCGCGGTCGTGGACGTCGGCCGCCTCACTGTCAACTTTGTCGCCAAAATGGTCACTATGCCAATCAATGCCCTCAACTTGCATCTTTTGCGTCCCCTTCACCCATGCGTGATGTTGATCTCGCCAAAGCTTTTTTAGCCAAGTGCCAGGTTACTCCTTCCGGCCCGGATTGGTTTGTTGATTCCGGCGCCTCCGATCACATGGTGTCTTCCACCGGATCAGTGGCTAATGCCAAGCCGTATGATGGTGATTCCTCGGTCCAATTTGGAAATGGTAATACACTCAAAATCTCTTCTATTGGTTCTTCCACAATTGCTAATGGTATTCACTTGCGGGATGTTTTGGTGGTTCCCCGCCTCACCAAAAATTTACTATCCATTAGTAAACTAACGCATGACAATCATGTGGATGTTGTTTTCTCTGCTCATTCGTTTTTTATTCAGGATCGAACAACGAAGCAAGTCCTAGCTCAAGGACAATGTGATCGTGGGCTCTATGTTCTAGCCGCTTCTCCCAAAGCTTATGCGTTTTTTGCCGAATCCAAGCCGCGTGCCTCTTTTGAACTTTGGCACTCAAGATTGGGACATGTGTCTTTTGACACTATTTCCATGTTAAATAAACTTGGACTTTTATTTGTTTCTAGTGTGTTGCCAAAACCGAACATTTGCTCTCCTTGTGAGCTTGCTAAATCTCGTCGCCTGCCATTTTCTAATAATAATAAACGTGCTTTACATATATTGGATTTGGTGCATTGTGATCTATGGGGACCATCACCCGTTTCGTCGGTTAATTCATATCGCTACTATGTCTCTTTTGTGGACGATTATTCTCGCTTTACGTGGTTGTATCCACTTAAGGCAAAATCAGAATTTTATGATGTTTTCGTCTCGTTTCTCACTTTTGTGGAAAATCAATTTTCCACCAAGCTTAAAGTTTTTCAAAGTGATGGGGGTACGGAATTTTTAAACAATCGTGTGAAAGGCTTATTAAACTCGCGTGGCATTTTTCATCAGATTTCGTGTCCGTACACCCCGCAACAAAACGGACGAGCCGAACGCAAGCATCGGCATATAATTGAAACGGGCCTTGCCATGATGTTTCATGGTCACATACACGCCTCTTATTGGGTTCATGCTTTTAGCACCGCGGTTTATATTATTAATCGCTTACCTTCGAAAGTTCTTGGCTATCGCTCTCCTTTTGAGATGCTGTTTGGTCGGGTGCCATCTTATGATAATTTTCGCCCGTTCGGGTGCCGGGTCTACCCTTATCTGCGGGATTATTCGGCTCATAAATTGTCTCCACGGAGCATTCCCTGCGTTTTTCTTGGGTATCACTCTCAATACAAAGGTTACTTATGTCTTGATCCTCGATCCTCGCGCATTTTCATCACACGCCATGCTCGGTTTTATGAATTGTGTTTTCCCTTTGACACCACTGCCACGCACACCGCCATGGTTGATTTACCACTTCACTCTTTTTTGGATGATTTTCCGAGTGTGCCCGTGCCCGCTGCTGTCTCGAAGCCCGCTACACCGGCCTCGCCTCTAGCTCCCTGTACCATCTGCGATGATCCTCCCATACCGCCATCGGAACCTGCTGCCATTTCCCCACCAGTCGCGCCCTCGCACCCAGATCCTGCTGCTTCTACAGGCTCTGCTCACGGCTTCGACACTGAATCTGCTTCAGGTTCGGACTCGGATCCGTCAGTACCAAATGTCGAGGTTGCTGCCCCCTCGCCATCTTCTCCGGCCCCTGCTGCTCCTATCGCGCACCCCATGACCACTCGAGCAAAATCTGGGATTTTTAAACCAAGGCATTGGGCAGACCTTTCTCATACATCCGATGGCGGGCTTTATTCGGCCCTATTTGCCTCTGCTGATCCGAAAACGCATACTGAGGCTCTCAAGCATTCCAAATGGGTTACCGCCATGCGATCCGAAATGCAGGCACTTTTTCGTAATCACACTTGGTCTTTGGTTCCCCGTCCCGCTAACACGAATGTGGTGGGGTGTCGTTGGCTTTTTCGGACCAAGTACTTAGCCGATGGCTCTATTGATCGACATAAAGCACGACTTGTTGCTCAAGGTTTTAGTCAAATTCCCGGTCTCGATTTTTCTCATACTTTTAGCCCGGTGGTGAAGGCGACAACAATCAGGGTTGTGTTGACTCTTGCTGTTATTAATAATTGGCAGCTGCACCAACTTGATGTCAACAACGCCTTCCTTCATGGTCACTTATCCGATACGGTATATATGCGGCAACCACCCGGGTTCGAGGATCCTCGCTTCCCTACTCATGTTTGCAAGCTTCACAAGGCCATTTATGGCCTCAAACAAGCGCCTAGGGCATGGTTTCATCGCTTGAGCTCCTTTCTTGTGGCTAATGGGTTCATTTGTAGTCGTGCGGATCCCTCTTTGTTTGTGTTTACACGTGGTCATTGTATCTTATACTTACTAGTTTATGTGGATGACCTTATCCTCACGGGCTCCGACTCGGCTGTTATTCGCTCTTTTATCTCCAAACTTCACACCGAATTCAAGATAAAGGATCTCGGTCACCTCAACTACTTTCTCGGTTTGGAAGCCAAGCGACTTTCGTCCGGGTTGTTTCTTAGCCAGTCCAAGTATGCTCATGCTATTGTTTCTCGTGCCGGCCTACTTGAGTCGAAGACCGTGGCGACCCCTCTATCTCCGAATGTCTCTTTTGTTGCATCTGGTACACCTTATAAGGATCCGACTCATTATCGCTCTCTTGTTGGGGCTTTGCAATATTTGACCATCACCCGTCCTGATATTTCTTATGCTGTTAATCAAGTTAGCCAGTTTCTTCAGGCTCCTACTATTGATCACTATCAGGCGGTCAAGCGGCTTATCCGATATGTTAAGGGTACCCTCTCCTATGGTCTTACTTTTTCAAGACCCACATCCACGAATCTTGTCGGTTATTCTGATGCGGATTGGGCTCGTTGCTTGGATACGCGCCGATCCACATATGGGTACTCGATATTCCTGGGGGGTAATCTTGTATCCTGGAGCGCCAAAAAGCAGCCTACGGTCTCTCGCTCCAGTTGTGAATCTGAATATCGAGCCATTGCTAACACCGCTGCTGAACTCATATGGATTACTCACTTGTTGCGCGAGCTTCACTTTCTTCCCACTGGCCGTCCGACCATCTTGTGTGATAATCAGAGTGCCTTATTTCTCACACAAAATCCGGTGTCTCATAAGCGCGCCAAACATATCGATCTTGACTACCATTTTGTTCGTGAGCTCGTTGTATCCGGGAAACTAGTTACCATGTTTGTTCCTACCAAGCTTCAGGTAGCGGACATCTTTACTAAGAGTCTTCCACGACAACAGTTTGAGCAATTTCGTCACATGCTTCGCCTTGGTCCGCCACCGATTCGCTTGAAGGGGAATATTAGACAAATATAGTTGTTGTACTATTATGTATTTATTAAATTGTTAGAGGGGTGTACATGTAATTTATTTCCCTATATATTCAACTTGTAACTCTCCTGTCCATTGATATGGAGATTAATAAACTGTCACATACCTTCCAAGTCCACAATCTCACTAACTTTGACGTTCTCCATATCACAATACGTGTCGCGCATTGTGACCTCGGCGGCCGGTTTGAGATTGCCGACGTTGGCAAAGAACGGCAGCACCAACCGCTCACCCACCGAGTTTCTTCTCAGAATCAGTCGGCGGGTGAATCGCAGGCGATCATCACCACCGTCAATCTCGTCCTTGAACGGCCACTCTTTGGTGAAATTTTTGCAGTCCAAGAGCGTCCTCACCGCATGCTCAACCTTTCCCGATTTCGAGCGCAATAACACGTGATCATACACGCAAGACAGGTCTCTGTATATGTCGCTAGAGGCGACTCGAATCTCTACGACATATAGATCTTCAAGCCAATACTCATTAACACGCCTCCTTGCACGACGAACCACATACCCTCCAACATAAAATAAAATAAACAATATAAAAATAATACTTTCAGGACATTAAAGTGTATTTGATGTTTTAGAAGAGAATTACATTTTATTTTGAGGTTATATTAGTAAAATAGAAGTCTGTTTCAGCTTGTTCCATGGGGTAGGGTGGAAAAGGCTTGTTCCACTTTGTTCCTGTTCCACGTAAAAGTCCTGCCAAACATGGAAGAATGATCCATGTTCTGTTCTATTTTGTCTTGTCTTGTCGTTGTCGAGTGTACCAAAAGCACCCTAACAGAACTACTTGAGTATTACTATTTCAGATTTTATTATTGGAAGTTGACTTCAACATCACAAACCTTTTTAACACATTGATCATACATGTTCGGCGTGAAATAGTGTATGCTTATTTTGCTCGGCTATCTTGTTTTTCTAATTACTTGTTGGGACTATTTGAGTATTAGTATTTCGGCTTTCATTGTTATACATCAGCATCTCAAACTTTATATATATATATAGATAGTGTTTCTATGATTAATGAACATATGAACATGTTTGACTCGGTTGATGTTTACTAGGGAAGATCTTGTTCCATAAGGTCCGAGATTTCTTGAAAGCGAACTCTAGTTATCAAAAGAACAATGGGTGCTGCAGAATACCTTTTGGGTATATACTACAATTAGATGCCATTTAGAAACTGATGTTGTGCATGGAAGGGTTTTCATTAATGGGAAAAATGCCATTGCAAAGATAGACATCGACTTTATTTGTGCTACTATGAATTGAAGCAGCAGAAATGAAATGGAGCAGCAAAAAAACGATGATGCAGAAAAATGATGATGCAGAAATGGAGCAGCAAACAGCATAGATATGAAGCAGAAAAAAACGGTGAAGCAGCAGCGAAAGGATACATATGGTTGTGGGAGAGAGCTTGCCGGAGAGAGATGGAGAAGTGATGGAGAAGTGGGAGAGAGGCTGCCGTTCTTTTTTTTTGGGTAAGGGTAGAATTGTCAAATTCTTGTCTTAATGGGGACAACACACCCTTTACCCACTGTGCGTTTAAGCCCCTTGCCGTGCGATTAAGTCGCAAGTAAACACTCTTAAACGTCTGCTCAAATAAGCCAGTTTTGTCATTAAGCCGATTAAGTCGCAAGTAAACACACCCTAAGACTTTGATCACCTTTAAAACACTTGTTTCAGAAACTAGTCTCCCAGGTCCCAAAGTGGCTCCTCTAGCCAACAAGATTCACTTCTTTCCTTTCTTCTATTCCCAACCTGAGTCAGATTAGATGCATGAACTATGGCACTATCTTGCTATGAATTTAAGGTTACTAGTTGGGTGATCGTGCAATGTCGTGGGATGTAAATTTTGAATAAACGTAAGCAATAATGCATGTATAAAATCCTCCCATGAAAACCACTAAAGAAAACTACCACAACATATGCTTCTTGAAGATATCTGCCTGCTTCCTTGTGGACTGCATCAGCTTCTTAATGGTGGATGGATGTTTAGGGTTAGCCTGACTTTTGTTAGGGTTGGTTTCTGTCAGTTTTGATTTTAGTATTTGATTCAGGGTTGGATCCAAATCAAAGTTCAAACATAATCCTTGAAACCAGAAACTAACAACATTAATAGTGGATGTTTCATATGTGAAACACAATAAGAAAACCAGAAAGTGACGATATTCGGATATGTGAGATTCTAGTAAATGTTTTGTATGTGAAACGCACTAGAAAGCCAAAAAGTGACGATATTTGGGAGTGTGAATTTTGAGTTTGATTTGTATGGTAATTCACGAATGAATGTAATTCTAATACACAACCCGATAAATTATGAACCATGTCAATCATAATCCATTTTAAAATGACAACTAAATGAGATATGAAAATACCATATATAGTTTGCACGATTTATAATTTTTTTAGAATGACCAAGTTTTAAAAATTAGGTTTATATTAATTTATAATTTTATAATTATATGTATATGTATATTCATATACATTAATCAATATTTAATAATAGAGTAATTAGAAAAATAATTTATTGTAGTAATAAGTTTAACATAACCTTTATTGGTATAAAAATATTGCATACATATATAATAATGTATTTACTAAAAAACGTGTTACTTTTTATTAAATTAATTTTTTTTTGAAAGACAATTGCATTTCGAGGGTATCCTGAACTATGTCCAGACTAATCCTTCTTCAACCCGACCACGATTCGACCCATTTATGTAATATTGCAATTTTTTTTATTGTAACATAAATTTAACGATGATGTTTTACTTATTTTTAAATATGTTACTGGAATATATTGATTAAAAAGTTAAAACTAATATCAAAAAGTCTAAATTAATAATTATATTTTGAATTTGCTAAAGTGATTTTAGTGTTTTTTTTTTGAAATAGATTTTAGTGTTGTTAAAAATAGAAAGATGAGGTTCTTGTTAAAAACCTATATTGTGGAGTTTTATTAGGTTTGGTTTTGTTGAGGTGACGTTAATGTGATAGAGAAAATTTGAATAACGAGGTTATTACAAAAACTTCTAATGTGGATGCTTTTAGGTTATCCACAATAGGTCTACTCGACGCATTTCTTGTCCATGGCCCTTTATCAAAAACCCAAATTTCTATACAAGAACCCAAACTTTTTGTCAAGACACAATTTCTTCTATATGCTCGATTGCTTTATGTTGGAAATTTGGTGTTGATTTGCCTTCGATTTTTTTTTCTTGGATTTCTGATCCTTCTCTTAGGAGTGTTCAAAAAAACCGTTGAACCGTTTAAACCGGACTGTTTTTGGCGATTTGAACGGTCTGGTTAGTAATCATTTTGTAATGTGTAACAACTCAACCCAAACATACACCATATAACAGAAATTACATGCCAACATATACAACAAAATTTACATGTTATATCACATAAGGTCCGAAAATCTTAAAATTGTATATTACATATATTAGTACAAACTTTTCGCTAATAGTACAATACTATCTCTACAAAACAATTCAGGAAAACTTCTCTATTACAAACAGCCTTCAAAAACACCTTACACTTTATCCTTGCCTTTAAACGTTCCTTGACCTGGAATACAAATTTTTGAAAACAAAATGAGGGTTAGACCAATTGGTCTAAGTGAGAAAATCTCTGTCAGTTTAGTAATCATTTTGTAAAACACAGATATGTTGAGTTTTATAAGTTAGAAAAATTCAAATAATAAAACTAAACTAAACTTTATTATTAAAGTTCAATTTGTAAATGGAATCGCAACAAAATAATTAAGAGACTTTAATAAATCACTTTATAAATAAAGTTTGCAACTTTATTTATAAAGATACCAAACTCTATAAATAAAACCGTTTTAATTAAGACAATTAAACTTGTTCGACTATTAATCAAAACTTAGATTTAATTAATCCTAAAAAAACGATTCTATCCTCCGCGATATATTCGTTAAAGAAAGGGGTAGAATCAGACTGTTCACTCTAGTGAACGAAAAGGAAATTACACAACGGAAAATTAAAACCAACCTGTTTTAATTTTCGATTTGAGGATGAACTGCACGGTGAAAATCTGTCCTTAAAGGTTTTATACGGTCACTATTAACGCTGTGAGAATCAGACCGCAAAACCCAGGATTTGATGCAGTACCGAAATTCAGATAATCAACAGCGATGTTATCTGAATGTAAAGCAAAAGATGATGCAGAAATCGATGGCAGTGATGCTAGATTCTGCCGTAAACAGTAGCAACGGCGACAGGAAAAACACGAGAGAAGAAGAGATAGCATTAGGGAGCAACTTTCATTTTTTGTATGTTGAAAATAGCCAGCCACCACTCGGTATTTAAACTGAGAAAACCCTCACCAGATGGGCTCGTCCTAAAAAAGGGGAGCCACTTCGAGATCAGTTGATACTTAGTCTCCAACCGAAATTAACACGTTTTTTATTAATTTAAAAACAAAACCGAGTTTAAACTGGTCAAATCCGTAACTGCCAAAATTAAATCTCGTTTTCTTATAATTTCCTGTAAAAAGAATCTCGGAGCTCGGGGCGAGGCTCCGATGCGAAGTGCGCCTCCACGCGCCCACGGCCACACGCGTGTGCGTTGCACTTTTTTGAAACCCCCACCATAAGTCCACTAATTCATTCAAACCTCATTTGAATGAAATGACATAAGGTTCTCTAATTTTCCCAATTCCAACTATGTGGGATGGAAGTAAACTTTCAACCTCCACAATATTTTCCAACAAGATATACAAGTAATTGAATACCAAGCATGACTCGTATACACTGTGTACAACTTGTAACACCCTAAAATTCAGGGTTAATTTAAACTTCAATTTAGAACAAGATCTAAACATAAACTTTTTACATAAACGGAGAATTACTATGAAGGTCATATTTACAAATATAAAATTCTTCAAATAACCTATTAATCTAATCATTTCACTATAATCAGATTAACTAGGTTATCTAAGCATCTATCAAAAACCTCATCATTCAAAAACTTCTCCGTTAATCCAAAAGCTCTCGTCCCACATCCCTTTATTTTTCCGAGCTAATACCTGGTAAGAAAATATCATTTGAAACGTTTAGGCTAACGCCTAGTGAGAACATTCAGTTTCAAAATAATAATTGCACAAATTAATGTAAACAAGGCATAACAAACCTGGTTTACCCTTTTTCTTACCACACGCGAAATCATCCTTTAATAACGGGTTAAACCCGGTTCCATGACTACGATCTGACATTAAGTCAATCATTTCTCATGTTCCAATTCCATGACTACGACCTGACCCTAAGTCAGCCATTTCTCATGGTCCAGAGCCGCACTACGAATCTTCACTGATTCTAGATTTAAGCTCTTATCCAATAAATCGCAATATATACATGCCCATTTATTGGAAAAGAAATAGAGATTACAATATACACATGCCAATCCCTTCTTTTCCTTAGAAATCGGAAATTACGTTTATTCTACGATCTCTCACATACATCAGAATAATGAATAATCTCCATCTATTTCACGTATACATATCCACTAGTGCCTATGGATCCATATCACCTATTTGTACTCGTACAAATATTTACTTAATATAGATTCCTTATAGCAACCGTATAAGCGAATTATATTTATACCACATTGATTCCTCATAGCAATCAGTATGAGCAATTCTCATTTAAAAATCCTTCATATTATCCAGTATAAGCAAATTACATTTAATATGTCAATTTCTTATAATCATAAATCTAACCATCAATATTATTACTCACGGTCCTTGATATAAATTTTATCGCAATTCACTTGCTCATTATATTCAATAATTAAAACTCATACATGTTATTGCCATAAATCATTTTCCAATATCATTAATGAATTTAAGCATAACCATCAATAATAGATTTTACTTTATAAAATCATTCTTCTCAAAAATCCATTTAAGTAGTTCATTTATAAAATACACCTTACCAAACTTTTAAACATTTATAAAAAGGTAAGGTAAGGCCATCCGCAGCGCAAGCCCTCAACGCCACATCAGCGCCACATCAGCTAAGCCCTCAAGCCCTAAACACCCCCAGCGCATAACTAAAAGCCCTCAAGCCCTCAATGCCACATCAGCGCCACATCATTTTTTTAATTCTTTTATTTATACATTTAATTATTTAACAAAATAAAAATATTTATATATTTTTGAATTAATAAAAATAAGATAAATAATAAAAATAAAAATTCATATCATTCATTAAAAATAAAAATTACAAAATACAAAACACTACCAATTATGAAATTTTTTAATTTGCTCTTTTCTCTTTAAAGTAACCCTCAAAACGTCTCCCGTAAGGTGATCATGCGAGGTCATGAAAAACTCGAAGTCTTTCTCAAATCGTTTTGAGCGTTCGATTTCGAGTTCTTGTTCCAACCTATCTCGTTCGAGTTTTGAGCGTTCGATTTCGAGATCGAGTTTTTTCATTTTGTATTCCATTGTATCATCAATATTGTCGTTGAACGTCGTCAACAACTGAGTAACACTTTCGTTCGTATTCGACCCGGACGTATTACTCGTTGATGTTTTTTTTGCCTTGTTTCTCCCGATGGGTCGTTGAAGTTGCTCGATGGAGTTGTCGTCATCGTCATCATTGGAAGGGTTGGTACGTTTTGAACCCCGCGATGAAGTTGTCGTCATCGTTGGAACGACTCCCCATTTTGGACATTTTTTGAGGACTTCCCAAGCTTGTTCTTTAGAGAAAGCAAACCCTTGTTGTGCTTGGTACCGTTCGTGTGCCACTCGTGAAATGTCGGCATCACTCATTCCGCTTAATCTATTATTGACCTAGATGCCGCCAAAAAGAGCAATTTTTTTATTCAGGTCGTTGAACTTGGTGTTGAGTTGATGAGTTGTTCTATAATTGGCGCGACCCATCAAACTATAGAACACTTCCCCGATTCGGGTCCAAAAACCTTCTACATTTATGTAAATTCAAGTATAAGAATATTAACAAGAATAATAATAATAATAATAATAATATTAATAATAACAATAATAATAATAATAACAATAAAAATATTACCATGGGTTTGTGCGTTACCGATAACGGGGTCCTCCGAAACGTCAACCCACGCCGACACTAACGCGAGTTCCTCCTCGTTAGTCCACATCTGTTTGGGGGCTCTATTTTCATATTGTTTGCTTTTTCCTTTTCTCGATGGTCTCGGGTTTGATGGTTCCGGGTTTGATGGTTGTGTGTAGATGGATTGTGGTGTGTGCGGGCTAGAATGTTGGCTTTCCGGAACAATGTCGTCGGCGAGATTGATTGCGGGTGAAGGAATATTGTAGTTGGCCGGAGTAAAATCTTGTTCAATCAAACCGGGACGTGTAAATTGGTAAGGAAATTGTTGGTGAAATTGTTGGGGAAATTGTTGCGGATATTGTGGCGGATTTTGTTGCGACCATTGTGGCGGAATTTGTTGCGACCATTGCGGACGATAACCTTGTTGTGTAAACGCTTGGAAACCAAGCTCCGGGTCTTCTTGCGGTTGTGGTGTATCCGGTCGGTTACGACGGGATGTAGGTGTTTTGTTTGGATTCATGATAAAATTTGAGAGAGTTTGAGAGAATTTGAGAGAGTTTGAGAGATTGTTGGTGTGAAAAAATAAGAGGTTGAGGGTTAATATATATAGTGTGATTAAATTGAAAAAAAAAATTAAATAAAAAGTAGCCGTTGAAAGAGAGCCGTTTGAATAAAAAATTTAAAAAAAAATAAACAAAATATGCTTCGGGTTCCTCGGGTTTTCAAACCCGCACCCCAAGCCCGCAGCCCCCGCAGCGCTGCCCGCAGGAGCCCACAGCCGAGCCCGAGGCGGTGCGGATGGCCTAAGAATGAACTCACCTGATAGCAAAAATGTCACTATTGCTTTACTTCTCAAAGTTGTAGGAACTTCTGTCTCCAACTTCACAATTAACTGAAATACCCAAATACATAATGTACCGGTATTAATCTACTGTTTAGAACCTTTAAAGACTAAAAATCCTAAGATTCTCATCTCCTATCGCAACCAACTAATTGTGACAACCCTCATCGCAACAAACAGTATTTGTCGCAAACAACTACTGCGACACAACACTTTATCACAATCAACTGTTGCGATAATTCCTTTTTATCGCAACCATCTATTGCGATACCCTTCTTGTCGCAACCAACTGTTGCGATACCATTTGGTTTATCGCAACCTAAGGTTGCGATACTTATTAATATCGCAAACCTTCAAAACTATCGCAACCCATTAAGACGATCTTCAAAACTATCTCAACCCACTATGTTCATATTTAGTCCAGAATTTTATCAATTTTAGGCCAAAATTAATTCTGTAAATTTGCAGATATGTTCAATACTACTAACAAAACACAACTATAAATTTAGATATCTCAAAAACCTCCAAAATCATCAAAACCCACTTCTAACTCCATAGAAAGCTTTATATTCATAAAGAGTGTAATTTAAAGAGGAACATACCCTTTTGATTCTCACAGTTTTTACTTAAAATCCAGCTGCAATTCCTCAGCTCCTAGCTTCTTCTTTTTCTTCCTTATGTTTCTCCTTCTTGACTCTCTCTTTCTCTTTTCCGTAAAAACAACACACACACACACTTTAAATGTCAAAATGGCTAGAAAGGGGACACCTCACCCTCCCTTATACAAATGGGGCGGTGAAGGTGCTGAGTTTTAGTCACAAATACCAAACAACCCCTCCAACTACTAACACTTGGCAAGTTTAATCCCTCCTCTTTATAAATTATAACTAAAGTTTACCCCTTACTTATATCTCCATAAAACAAATAACGTAACTTATTCGGGGTTAAACTCTAAAATTAATCCAACACAATATATATCAAAACTTATCGAATAATTATACTCAAATTATTTAATAACCCAAACATAATCCATTTATAAAAATTGGGATGTTACAATACTCCCCAACTTGAAAATGATTTCGTCCTCGAAATCGAAACTAGGTAACAATTGAGGACATCCAATCTTCATATCCTTTCCGACTCTAAAATCACATGTTGGGTCATCAAGATTTGAAGATGACCTCATGATCTACTTTTATACTTTGAAAAACATTTTATACTTAGAGAAATTTTGGATGCATGGTTCTTTGTAATGACTTGTACAAGATAGCAAATGTTTGGTGAAGTCAAAGATCAACCAAAGTCAAGATTAAAGATTCTCTCATTGTGGAAGTGAAAGATCTTTTCTCAACACATACAAGTCATTGTCCACCGATGGTGTTCTCACACATCGGTGGACATATCTCCACCGAAATCTCTCTCTGTTTCGGCCAAAGAATCCCACCAATGGAAGTCCAATTTCGGTGGGATCTCAAAGAAGTCTCAAAGATGCTTTCTTCAAAGATGTGTCACATATCCCAAAGTGACATTTCGGTGGGACCTCAAAGAAGCTTCAAAGATGCTTTCTCCAAAGATGTGTCACATATCCCAAGTTTCCTTCGGTGGTGCAATCTTTATAAGACAAATTGAGAAGATATTTTCTACATGGATAAAGTGACATTTTGTCTTATTATCCATTTCCGTATAAAGTTCTTTTCTCATGCATGGGCTCTTCTGTCTGTTCCTTGTAAAAGGTGACAAGGACTTCACAACTCTCCAGAAGTCAATATCCTCAACAAGTGTGAAGATGACAAGTGTCCCAAGCATTCAATGCTTGCACACGGATGTCACTATAAAAGGAAGACATCTACATGCAGAAAAAAACACACATCTGGAGAGACTTTGAAGATTACTGTGTGCTCTTGATATTCTACGCAAACTGGAAGATTTCTCTAAGTGCAAGAATTTCCAGTTTGCTTGAAATACTTTATAGCTTTGTTCCAAGTGTTCTTAGTTATTTTGTTAGTATACTTTGTGTAAGATTGTTAGAATAGTTTATCTGTTCTTTTCCGCAACAGTCTTAAGTTTTCTATGTGTAATTCTTGTTGAAAGATTTTCAATATAAAGAATTAAAATTGTGAAAATTTTGAGTATTGTATTCAACCCCCCCCCCCTTCTACAATACTTGTTATAGCCATCTGGGACTAACAAGTGGTATCAGAGCAGAAAGTTTAATTCATAAACTTGATCTGCAATGGCTGCTTCTTCTTCCAAAAATGAAGCTTTTTCTCAAAACTTTTCTGAAAATGGGTCCATTTCAAAACCTCCTAAGTTTAATGCTAACAACTTCTCTTTGTGGAAAAGCCGCATGATGCTGTTCATGGAAGGAGTGGATACTAGATATCCAACCATTCTCAAAGAGGGACCTATCATCCCCAGAGTTTGGGCTCGCTATGAAACGCAGAGGCCTGGTAAAGAAACCATGGAAAAAGATAATTCTGATGATTCCTCTGATGAAGAAAAATCTGCTGCTACTGGTCGTTACATTCTTAAAAATCCTAAGAAATATACTGATGAGGAAAAACGGCTTGTATCTCTTGATTCTAAAGTTAGAACTATCATTGCTCTCTCTCTTCCTGATGAAGTGTACCACTCTCTGGTAAATCTACCTACTTCCAAAGAGATGTGGTCCACTCTGTGTGTTTTGTACGAAGGTACAAATGAAGTTAAAAAGAGCAGAAAGATTGCTCTTGTCAGAAATTATGAACTCTTTGCTTTTGAAAAAGGAGAATCTTTTCCTAGCTACTACAATCGCTTCAACTCTCTTTTAAATGATCTTAAGTTGTTGGGCAGAGTCTATGATAATGAGGAAGTCTTGTGCAAGTTCATGGATTGTCTTCCAGATTTTTGGGAAAATATATGTACTTGCATCAAAACTACCAAGGACCTTGAGTTCATGCCCTTAACTGTTCTTTATGGAACTCTTTTCAACTATGAGCAGACGAAACTGCATAGGTTTATAAAGAACTCTTCTCTTGCTCTCCTAAGTGACTCTTCCAAAAAGACTAAGTGTTTTCCAAAAATCACCTACCCATCTGACTCTGACCATGATAGTCAAGAAGATCCCAATGATCATTCAGAGGCATATCTTAGTGATGCTAAGGATGAATGTGAGGAAACTTCTGTTGATAATTTATCTGATGAAATGGTCATGTTGGATGGGCACTCTAAATCCAAATCTCATTTCTCTTCTGGAAAATCTAAGTTTGGTAGAAAATCATCCTCTTCTCTCTCCAAACACTCTTCTTTGGACAAATCTAATGAGGAATGTTTTAACTGTGGTAAAAAGGGTCATTTTGCTTCTGAGTGTAAAAGTAAACATTTTGAAAGACCCAGAACTGCTTCCTCAGACCGATTTTCCTCAAAATCGGGAACATCCAAGTATGATTCCCAAAAGTTCAGCCAACACCTATCTTCTGCAAATTCTGACCGGGCTGAAAGATACAAGGAGAAATACCAGAGAGAAAAGGAAATAAATGAAAGACTTGTCAGAAGAGGAAAGGGTCTGCCTGCTAAATCTTATGATTTGGCAGATGAAGCCACATCTGAAAGCGAATGACTCCTCAACTGCTCTTGTATCAGCTAAGTGCTTCTCCTCATCACAGGTACATCCATTTCTATCTCATTCTGATGCTGAAAAGATTGAAGCGTTTAATTCTTTATCTATTGTCTTTAGATGATGCATCCTTCTCTTCTAACTCATGCAAAATATTTTCTTACTCTGAAAAAAAAGGAAAGTTTCTGTGTGCCGATTTTTTATTAAAAAAGAAATCCTCCAATTTTTTTAATAATACCTATGTGACTTCTCCTACCGATTTTCTTCACAGATCTGTGTGTCTCAAAATGTCCTTTTCAAAGGAAAAGTCTTTGGTCCTCCCAAAATTTGAAAAAGGAATTTTTAGGTGCTGCACCCCAAATCTTTGATACCTCATCAAATTTTTTGAGCAAAAGTAAGGAAAATTGTCAAGTTTCTAAAAAGATTTTTCGTCATAGAAAATGCTATATCTGTGGTGATACTTCTCATTTTGCCAAAGACTGTCCGAAAGAAAGATTGATCTAAGTGACACCAATTATGTTTCTTCTAACCCAAAAGGACCCACCACCAAATGGGTACCTAGAAAATACATTCTTTGTGATTGCAGATTTTGAGCTGGATAGATGGATCTATGTGGATAAGTGAGAAAGTTGACAAAACCTTAGAATTCTTTTCTCTCATGACATCACCATCTCCAATCTCCTAAATCCATTTCTATCTTGTGGCTGAAACCCTTACACCATCGAAGTTGCTTTCTACCGACATTTTTCATATACCATCATTTCCCATACCACCTATGTGTTTATGCTCCACCGATCTCACATCGGTAGACACTTCCTTATCCACTTCTAACTCTCCACCGATCTCTCATCGGTGGACAAATCTCTGTGCCTCTCAACCAATTTCATTCTCTTTCCATCCACCGAAATCTGATTCGGTGGCATCTCTCTCTTCTCTAACACTTCTACCGACTACCCTTTCGGTGGAATCTTTCTAAACTTCCACCGAAATATGCTCTCGGTGGAATCCTTCCATCCTTCACCGAAATCTCAAATCGGTGGAACCCTTCAAATCCTCGGTGGAATCCTCACACCTACACCCCTTTCCCACCATACATCTCACCTTACATTTTCTCATCCACCACCTTTCTACATCAGTTTCTTTTTCAAGAGCATCTCATCTTCACCGATCACTTGGCAAACATCACCGACCCCACACCATAAGACCACCACCGACCCATTTTCCACTTCACTTGAAAGTGGCCACCGAGATCACGTTCCTCCCAACAACCAAATCTCACCGAACATCACCCCTGCCGAAAACTCTCCACCGATTTCTAGGCCACCAAAATTACTCCTCACTAGAACCAACTTCCTATGTGATTTTTTTTTCTCAAGATTTTCTCTCTCATAATGGTGATTCTCCTACTTCACCAAATCTCAATCTTTTTGGGTCATCAAAAATTGGAAGATGAAATTCCAATCTTTTCTTCTCTTTGAAGATTTTCTCCATAATGCCTTAGAAGACTTTCTCCACTCTCTGCTGAAGATGTCTTAGCAGATTTCCCTCAACCTCTTCAAAAATTTCACCGAATTTTTGTCTATCTCTTGCAAATTTTCGGTGGGAATGTTTAAAAAAAAAACAAAAAAAAAATCCTATCGATTTTCCTACCGAAAATTGTCAATTTTCGGTGGAAAAGCAAAAAAAAAAAAATTCCTACCGATTTTCCTACCGAAAATTGTCAATTTTCGGTGGATCTCCTTAATTTTCGGTGGGAATGCAAAAAAAAAAAAAAAATCCTACCGATTTTCCTACCGAAAATTGTCAATTTTCGGTAGGAATGCAAAAAAAAAAAATCTCCAGCTTTTCTTACCGAAAATTGCCAATTTTCGGCCGATTTTTTCATTTACTCTTGGTGTTTTTCCTGCGTCGGCCGCTGAGGGGGAGAATTCATCTGAGGGGAAGCAACATCAACCCTCAGTACTCATATCCAGCGACCAACTTGAAAAAATGAGGAAATCGACGGACCGGTCAAGGGGGAGCACATCAGTCCGGGCGGATCTAACTGAGGGGGAGAAACACAAAACCGACTAATCTACTGAGGGGGAGCAAAACAAAGACAAAGGATGCTGATGCTGAACAGGAAGAGCTGAAGTTGCCAAAAGAAAGAAAGAAAATGCAAGAGACTGGCAGAAGCATCCTGAGGCTGATTCACTCAAACTCAACCCTCCTCAAAGTTTGTCACTATAATGGGTTGTCTCCTATCAAAACCCACAGATTCTCTTGGCTGAAATCTTTTGGAGTAAGTGAATGACTTGAAGATTTGAAACATCTGAAGAAAAGCAAAAGTGCCTGAAAGATAAAGTTCTTCAACACATCAACAGGCTGCTGATCAAAATGAAGAATCCTCAAACCAGACACAAGTTTCAACTCGCCCCTCCAAAGATGCAAGTAATATTCATTCTGTTCATACTGTTTATACTTCTTTCTTTTTCCTTTCAATTATTTGTACAGCTATACCTTTTTTATTTTTTCTCATATGTAAATATCATATATACATACAAAAAAAAAATATGGACTGTGTGAAAAAGAACCCAAAAGAGTAAAGAAGGGTCAACATGCATTATTCACTGTCTTACTCATGTTTTTCTAAGTATGGATGTCATCATCAAATAGGGGGAGATTGTTGGGTCATCAAGATTTGAAGATGATCTCATGATCTACTTTTATACTTTGAAAAACATTTTATACTTAGAGAAATTTTGGATGCGTGGTTCTTTGTAATGGCTTGTACAAGATAGCAAATGTTTGGTGAAGTCAAAGATCAACCAAAGTCAAGATTAAAGATTCTCTCATTGTAGAAGTGAATGATCTTTTCTCAACACATACAAGTCATTGTCCACCGATGGTGTTCTCACACATCGGTGGACATATCTCCACCGAAATCTCTCTCTGTTTCGGCCAAAGAATCCCACCAATGGAAGTCTAATTTCGGTGGGATCTCAAAGAAGTCTCAAAGATGCTTTCTTCAAAGATGTGTCACATATCCCAAAGTGACATTTCGGTGGGACCTCAAAGAAGCTTCAAAGATGCTTTCTCCAAAGATGTGTCACATATCCCAAGTTTCCTTCGGTGGTGCAATCTTTAGAAGACAAATTGAGAATATATTTTCTACATGGATAAAGTGACATTTTGTCTTATTATCCATTTCCATATAAAGTTCTTTTCTCATGCATGGGCTCTTATGACTGTTCCTTGTAAAAGGTGACAAGGACTTCACAACTCTCCAGAAGTCAATATCCTCAGCAAGTGTGAAGATGACAAGTGTCCCAAGCATTCAATGCTTGCACACTCCTTGTCACTATAAAAGGAAGACATCTACATGCAGAAAAAAACACACATCTGGAGAGACTTTGAAGATTACTGTGTGCTCTTGATATTCTACGCAAACTGGAAGATTTCTCTAAGTGCAAGAATTTCCAGTTTGCTTGAAATACTTTATAGCTTTGTTCTAAGTGTTCTTAGTTATTTTGTTAGTATACTTTGTGTAAGATTGTTAGAATAGTTTATCTGTTCTTTTCCGCAACAGTCTTAAGTTTTCTATGTGTAATTCTTGTTGAAAGATTTTCAATATAAAGAATTAAAATTGTGAAAATTTTGAGTATTGTATTCAACCCCCCCCCCCCCCCCCCCTTCTACAATACTTGTTATAGCCATCTGGGACTAACATCACATTATCACATATTACCCTAAAATCACATTATCACCTCAATGATGTTTCCATTAAACCTGTAGTGTAACTACATTCTTAGATCCGATTTTCTAACATTTTTCTCCACGTTAGCATGGAACACCACCCTCCAAACATCATTTACCCCTTTCTCTCGACCTTTTTGTTGGGAACTGAAAATGAGCTAAGTATGGATAGTGCTGCTAGTCCATGATTTCTACTGCTAAGTCTACATTAATACTGCCAGAAGAAAGTTAATACTGCTGGGCAAGATTACTACTGCGTATACACGGTTAGTACTGCTAGACCAAATTACTACTGCAAGACATGGTTAGTACTGCTGAGCTGAGATACTACTGCTAGAAGACTGTGAAGGTTAATACTGCTGAGTTTGTTAAGATTGGTATGCGATACTTTTGGAGACAAAGAAGGAATTGATCAAGATATGTTTAACGAAGATTCAGAAGATCAATTTACTTTTGATAGTTATCTTGTAATTACTTTTGTATAAATAGTATTGATAGATAGCTATTAGAATACACGATAGATGAGCTAATATACGTGTGAAATAGAATTCGATATTGATTAAAGAGAGAATTAACCTCAAGGTGTAAGAACCCTATTTCTAGAGAAGTAGAAGTCGTCTTGGTGAGATCTGTTCATCAAGATTGAGGTTTGGTGTAAAGCTTGTGAGTAATACAGTTTGATATATACAGTGTGTTGAATTCTATTGATTGTTCTTTAATTGATTTAGAGTTCTATTCCGCAAGATTCTCTAAATTATGTTTCTAAGAAGTTTAATTCTTGTTAAGAATCGATCCTGACAAGTGGTATCATAGCATTGGTATCTTAGAAGCTATGGAAAATTCAATGGATACTCACAGTACTCTTGTTTCAAAGGTTCCCATGCTCAAACCCAATGAATTTGACATGTGGAAACTGAGAATCAAGCAGTACATTCTTCTTACTGATTATGCAATATGGGACATCATAGAAAATGGCCCATGTGATGAAGGAAAGATTGGAGCAGATGGAAAGAGACCTCCTCCCAAGACAGATGCTGAAAAGAAAGTCAGACAAACAGAGATGAAGGCCTTAAGCACTCTGCTTTTGGCTATTCCTAATGAGTACCAACATCAATTCCAACACTGCACAGATGCACAGATGTTGTGGAATGCTCTGGAGAAAAGATTTACTGGCACAAAGAGCACAAAGAGAAATCAAAAGGCTATTCTCAGGCAACAATATGAGAACTTCATGTCTGCAAAGAATGAGTCTATGACTCAAACTTTTGACAGATTTAACAAGTTGATTGGAGAATTAGCTACTGTGGGTGTACACATGGATGCTGATGATGTCAATAGAAAGTTCCTTAGATTATTGGGAGAAGAATGGACCATGTACACAGTCTCATTCAGACAGAATGACCAATTGGAGGACAAAGAGCTAGATGACCTCTACAATGATCTGAGAGTATTTGAGGCTGAAGTTGAAGCCAAGAGAAGGCCATCTGGATTTGTTTATAATGCCGCTTTATTATCTTCATCCTCCGATAATGCTGCTAACCCTGATTCTGTTAATACTGCAGGTTCTGTTAATGCTGCTGGTGGAACTAATCAAGAGAAGACTACAGATTCTGTACTAGAAGCATTCTTTTCTAGTCATGTTCACTCTTCTCTAATCAATGATGATTTAGAGCAGATTAATGCTGATGATCTGGAAGAGATGGACATCAAGTGGCAGATGGCTATGCTATCAATGAGGGTGAAGAAATTCATCAAAAGGACTGGGAGAAACAACTTTTCCCAGAGAAGAGAAGATGGTGCAGGCTTTGACAAGTCCAAGGTTGAGTGTTATAAGTGTCACAAGATGGGACACTTTGCCAGAGAATGCAGAAGTGGAGGATCACATCAACAGGCTCAAAATCGAAACCAAAACAGAAGCTCCTCTCAAGCCCTTGTTTCTCAACAGGGAATGGGATTTGATTGGAGTGATCAAGCTGAGGAAGCCTGTCAGAATCAAGCTCTTATGGCAGAAGTATCTGATATTCCCACTGAGGTACAATCTAAACTCTGTTCTCAAGCTTGCATTGATGCTGTTAAAAGATATAGGGATCACAATCAGGGTATGTGTGATAACCTTAAGAGGCTAGAGAAAGATGTGAAAGATTATGTTAGGATTGTAGAAAGGTTTGAGGAACAGATTAGAGCTTTTCAAGCTAATGAACTTCAACACTCCTATGATACTAACTATTGGAAGTGGGAGAAGAATGAGTATGAGATTAAGCTGAAAGTGTCTGGGGAGGAGAATGAGAAATTAAAAGAAGAGCTTAAGAAGGTTAAACTTGATGTTGAAAAGTTTACCTGTGCTTCTAAAACCATGGATACCATCATTAAGGCTCAAATCCATGACAAGATGAAAGTAGGGATAGGGTACAATGCCACACCTCCACCCTACAATAACAACTACATACCTCCTAAGTCTGATTTGTTAGAGACCAAGGATAGGAAGGATCCTGAATTAAAGATTAATATAGATCCTTGTGAAGAAGAAGTAGTAGTTAAGGATAAAACAGAGAAGGAAGAATCTAAGAAGAATAAGAGTGTTAGTAGTAAGGTTCCCTTAGACAATGAAATTGTGACCAATGAGAAAGATGGAGATCCTTGGGGAAAGAACAATGAGATAAAAAGGACTGAAACAGAAGAGGGAGTTAAGAACAATGGGATGAAAAGGACAGAAAAGGGAGTCCATTACACACAGACCACAGTTGTGGCTCCCAATACCTGTAAACATTGTTCTTGTAAGAAATATCAAGAGCTTAAGCCCCAAAAACATGATAACAAAAGGGGTAATCAAAGAAATTGGAATAACCAGTGGGCTATGAGACAAGGAGTTGATCTGAACAGAATTAACAGGCCAAAACCTTGTTTCATCTGTGGTAAGCTAAATCATTTAGCCAAACACTGTTATTTCAATCCTGTTAACCAAAGGTTTAATGCTCAAAGATCTTTTCAAAAACCTGGTGGTTACAGAAAGAATGGTGGCTATAAAAAGTCTGTGAGGAAAGTTGTGGCAAAGAAACAAGTTAAAACCAAAAGCCACATGAAAAAGGCAGAAACAGAAAGTGTTAGAGTATGGATGCCTAAAGGTACTAATGATAATACTGCCAACTCAGTTAGTACTGCTAACAATGTTAGTACTGCAGGAAGCAATAATGTTGCTAGCAGTGTTAGTACTGCTAACACAGTTAGTACCTCTTCAACAATTAATACTGCTTCTAGTGTTAGTACTGCTAAGTTAGTTAATACTGCTGAGAAGGCTAGTACTTCTGGAAGCAGTGTTAGTGCTGCTAACACTGTTAATGCCTCCTTAAAAGATAATACTGCTAACAATGTTAGTGCTGCTAACAAAGTTAGTACTTCTGCATCAGTTAGTACTGCTTCTAGACCTTTCATCAAAACAAAGTACTCAAGCACTGATGTTCCTCACTTTGACAAGCTCATCAAAACAGAATGTAAGTATTTTGATGATCAAGGGAGACCCAAGACCACTATGGCTTGGGTCCCTAACAAAAACTAACTGTTTTATCTAATGTGCAGGGCAATCAACAGCTTAAGGGGAGAAGCATTTGGCATGTTGACAGTGGTTGCTCTAGGCACATGACAGGTAACATGGCCTGCCTTCAATATTTCAAGAGGATTGATGGAGGGCATGTTACTACTGCCAGTGCATAGTTACTACTGCTTGTGCATGGTTACTACTGCCTGTATCTTTAGTTAATACTACTGCTAGTCTGAGTTAATACTGCTTGTGTAAGTTAATACCTCCTTTGTATTTAATACTGCCCTGTGATTACTACTGCTCTGCAGTTACTACTGCTTTGGGGTAGTTAATACTGCTTTGAGTGGTTAATACTGCTTTTGTTAATTCTAGGGTTAATACTGCGTATAAATACCCTGTAAGCCCGCCTTCGCTCATAACGTCTCTTTGAACTCGATTCTCTCTCACTCTCTTTCTAACCTATTCTCCCAAGAATTTCTGTGTTTGCTCAAGGATTTTCAGATACAATGGCTCAAAGAGAGTTTGTTGATGAACACAATGAGATTGCAATGCTTCAGAAGCCGAAGCAATCTGCAGGATTCCATGAAATTGTCGATTTTCTCAAGTCTTCGCATATCTCCTGTTCACTAACAGTGGCTCCCAAGATATTCATTAAACATCAAAAACAATTTTGGGATAATGCTACTGTGGTGACAGAAAACGGGCAAACGGAGATTCGAACCAGGGTTTGTGATAAACCCTTGACAGTCACAGAGGAGGTTATTCGCATCTCTCTTCACTTGGATGATGCCTCAGGTATAACCTCTCTATCTTCTGATGACCTATATTCGACTTTACAAAGAATGGGGTATGAAGCTCCCATTGGTGTTTTTAAATTCTACAAGTCAAAATTTTTCAACCAATGGAGATTTCTTGTTCATACCCTGATGCACTGTATTTCCAAGAAAACAACTGGATGGAGTGAGTTCAGCAGTACCACTGCTTATGCTCTGGTATGTTTGGCCACTTCCAGAAAGTTCAATTTCTCCCAAATGATTTTATCTGATCTTGTGTCAAACTTGGAATCCAAAAAGAGCTTTTACATGTATCCAAGGTTTGTGCAAGAAGTTATTAACAAGGAATTGATGGACTTACCTCAGTTTACTGAGGTATATGTACCCAAACCCCCTAAAGGGAAGGTTTTCTCAAATATGAGAAGAATTCCTAGGGACTCGGAAGGAGTTGACACACCATTGTTCTCTATAATGATGGTTGTGTCCCACCCCTCTGAAGGTATGGCATCAGGATCAAGGCCCTCATTAGATCATCCCACTGATGGCCAAACCCTATCTTCACTCACTATAAATATCCCTCAGCACATACTTCAAAAGCCCACTCCTGTTTTATCCAACAAGTTTCAAAGAAGAAAGGTGCACAAGGTTCCTTCCCTTGATGTACCTACTCAGAGCCCTAAGCCTTTAAGCCCTCAGTTGGAGCATTCTCCAATTGAGAATATCAACAGGGAAACCACAGGGGTGTCTCCCAACCCCAAGAAGGTGCTCTCTAAGGAGAAGGATGAGCATATGGGTGCTAAGGCTGCCACTACTTCTGCTAGCACAGAGAAGGACAGTGGTAACATAAATAAGACCTTCCCCATGGCAACTCTAAATGAGAAATCATTAGGAGGACCCAGGTGCCAAGAAACCAAGGGGGCAGTCAGTGCTTCTGCTAGGCAGAAGGCTTCTGCTAAAACTTCCAAGGATCCCTTAAAGAAGGTAAAAACTTCTAAAAAGGGTGAGGATAGACATAACAAAGAGGAATTGATGGCTACTTCCAGTGATCCTTTAAAGAAGGTAAACACTTCTAAACAAGGTGAGGATAGATATAACTATGATGAATTGATGGAAACCATTGGAAATGTCAACTTGGATGTTATGGCACAGAAGAAGGAGATTGAGCAACTGAAGACTGTGGTCACCTACCAACAGTCTCAAATTGAGAAGCTCAAGAAGATGGTCACCAAGTTGTTGCACAGAAAGAAAAAGGCAAGATTTGTGCTGAGAAGAAGAATTCCAACTGATGATGCTCCCAAAAAGGGGGAGTCAGAGTCAGAATCAGAAGCAGAACTGAATATGAAGGGTCTACAAGTTGAGGGGGAGACAGTTCAGATGGAGACTGAGATGGAAATTGATAATGCACAGTTTAAGGGGGAGTCCAGTGCACAGAATAAGGGGGAGACAGAAAAGGTGGAAGAGCTTGTTAAAGAAGCAGAAACTGTAAAGGCAGCAGTAACTGAAGTTCCAAAAGAAGCAGTAACTGAAGTTGAAGCAGAAACTGTTAATACTGCTGACTCTAAGCAAGCAGCAGAAACAGTTAATGCTGCTCAATCTACAAAGAAAGCAGTAACAGAAACAGAAGCTGAAACAGTAACTGAGAAGCTTACAGTAGAAGAAGTGGATGTTGCAGAGGCTTTAATCAAAGCCAAACATGATACACCTCCAACTGCCAAGAAACAGGAAGAAACTAAGGATGCAAAGATGGTTTTCAGCAGAAAGAGAACAAAGTCTGTGGCTACTAAAAAGAAGTTTGTAAAGATGCAAAGGGTAGAACCTGTTGAGAAACCAGTGGTAGAAGAGAAAGAAAAGGAAGAAGTTGCCAAGGATGAAGGACAAGGAGATAGTAAGACAGGTCAATCCAGTAATGCACAATCACTTAGCAATGAACAATGTGACTTGTACATCACTATGGTTGATACTGAACCAATCAAAGTGACTCCATTAGATTCAAAACCTCCTGAAATCAGTCACTGGGATAATTTGATAGATGAGAGAAAGGAGTATATCAGACTCAAGAGAGCTGATGGGCAGTTTGAAGTCTACAGAACATGGGGACAATTTATAAGAAGATGCTCAAGATCTGACTTGGAAGAGATGTTCAAAGTAGGCATGCAGATCTATGGTAACATGTTGACAGAAAGAGGTATGTCTATCACAAAGATGGTGTTAGAATACCTATGCCTAATGTTCAGACCAGAAGTAGGTCAGCACATAACAGCAAGACCTTTTCAAGCAGTAACCCACTGGATGCTCTATGAAAATTGTGGAGTGTATGTTATATCAATTGACAACACATATCAGGAGTATTATCTGGTGGATGAAATCTACAAACACTGCATGAAAAGACTGAAAGGGATGTTACATGTAAAATTGGTCTGCAACAAAGACTCTGCTATGGGAAGATTCTTGGTAAGAAGGATTGTAAATCAGAGTCTAGGTTTAAGTCCTGATCTATGCTTATATGATGACTAAGTTTTGGTAGCATCATTTGAAGAACTTGACTTCTTTTCCTAAAAGTCAAGTTAGGGGGAGATTGTTGGGAACTGAAAATGAGCTAAGTATGGATAGTGCTGCTAGTCCATGATTTCTACTGCTAAGTCTACATTAATACTGCCAGAAGAAAGTTAATACTGCTGGGCAAGATTACTACTGCGTATACACGGTTAGTACTGCTAGACCAAATTACTACTGCAAGACATGGTTAGTACTGCTGAGCTGAGATACTACTGCTAGAAGACTGTGAAGGTTAATACTGCTGAGTTTGTTAAGATTGGTATGCGATACTTTTGGAGACAAAGAAGGAATTGATCAAGATATGTTTAACGAAGATTCAGAAGATCAATTTACTTTTGATAGTTATCTTGTAATTACTTTTGTATAAATAGTATTGATAGATAGCTATTAGAATACACGATAGATGAGCTAATATACGTGTGAAATAGAATTCGATATTGATTAAAGAGAGAATTAACCTCAAGGTGTAAGAACCCTATTTCTAGAGAAGTAGAAGTCGTCTTGGTGAGATCTGTTCATCAAGGTTGAGGTTTGGTGTAAAGCTTGTGAGTAATACAGTTTGATATATACAGTGTGTTGAATTCTATTGATTGTTCTTTAATTGATTTAGAGTTCTATTCCGCAAGATTCTCTAAATTATGTTTCTAAGAAGTTTAATTCTTGTTAAGAATCGATCCTGACACTTTTCACATATTGATAACATTTTCTCATTACTATGCATAACCAAGCAATTGCACAAAAAAAATTAACTTGAGACCTTCAACCATTTCATCTTAAATCAATGCCCGTGTTCAAAGTTACTACACGTTCTTTGATCTTCAATTATTACTTTCTCGGATCATTCTTTCACACATAAGAAGCAACTCTCATTTCCTTCATTTACTACACCACATTTTGACTAACACACCCATCATCCTCTTTAAACTTCCAATGATTCCATAATATACTTACTTAGCGACTCACACAACCAAAAACACTTGGTTCCTCATTTGGATAAACATCCACTACCGCTCCGATATTCTATTCATATATTAGTCATATTACAACATCATTTTACAAATCGCATGTTCCCACAACTTTATTGACAAATCGTACACTTCATCCGAAATCCCCGAAAAGACTTCCAGTTGATGCTTCCTCTTTCTAACATCACATTACACACTGGTTGACATATATATTTTGGCAATTGATGCCATCACTTATCCGTACATTCTCCACCCATACCATCTCACGATAGACCATATCTCTCATGGTCATTCGTACATAACTCAAACTTACCTTCAGGTTCTTCCGCATAATTAACCAAGTCTATACACTCACTTCATTCGTGCTTAATATTTCATCTCTTTCAAACCATCCACCTCGTAAGTAAAACACTTATCTAAAACAACAGTCTTTCATTATACTTAACACCCTTACAGGGTGGTCCTTCAACTTTCAACCTTCTGATTCAATACTTCGGCCTCATATACCTTACATAGTTGCCGATTTCAACGTCAATAATTGACCTGTCAATACTTCCCTTAACCTATTCTTTCACACGGGTCCTTAACTAAACCTAGTCCTCCCAACATATCATAATCCAATTCCTATTCCGTCGTCTTCATCTCAAACTTATTCATGAATTGTTAATATCACAAGATTACCTCAAAACTCTTATTTGATGTCGAGGATATTTCATTCCTACTTCATTACATTACTCATAACGAGTTGCTAATATCAACGCGTTGATGACTTCAAGTCTTTTATACTTAATCACAGATAAATGTCTAAGAAGAACAAGGACTTGGCTTTCCACATCATCTGGATCTTACATCCTTCAACATTACATGCTCCCCAACTTGAAAACGACCTAAAATTTTATCGGTCTCTTTTGGTTATTAAACCAAATCCCACTATCGGACAAGGCTATCCATAAAAGTGCCATTGAAGCTCTAACACCACTACAAAAGTTCAATTATGACATGACACTAAGGGGCTTTCCTAGGTCATCCATATTCTTTCGAATCATAACTCGCACTTCATCAATCCCACTCGTCTAATTTCTGGTTTCCATCCGCAATTGAATTAAGACACGGTTACTAGGAGACAAAATAATCTAGAATCGTATCAGATCATCATCCCCATTGAAATTAAGCTTATAATTTAAATCATTAATGGGATTTGACTACCCATAATATCTTCTATTTGATACCGGTTCATTGCCATGAACACATCATAATACTAGTAAATTCCGTCGGAGGATTTCAACTTACTACCCAAATGACAATAATTCGTCGCACAATACATAAAATTCTTTTATATGCATAACATCGTCATCTCCCGGTTTGGCCATTTTGAATATTACAACATTCGTGCCCCGAATATTGAGCCTATTCAAAATTAATTCAACAATTCAAACTCAAATAATCAAACCAATAAGTAATCATTTAAACAAGACTAATAAAATCTTTGAGGATTCCAATTCATATAATCGGCCATAAATCTTAAAACATACTAGTAATGGTTCGAATTTCTTAAGTTCGCAAATTGTTTAAACCAAATATCACATAAAACATAATAAGAACTCTGGATAACAACTCGATAACCTCCACTTTTGTGGTTATATGCCATGAACACGATTTCACGGAATAGATAATCACCACAAATGATTACCTACATATTGAAACGAATTAGATATTCTTACCTTGGGGATGTTTTATAAATGATCACACGAAACTTGAGGCTTAGGAACGGTTCTATCCTTTCGGTTATCTATAATTACCAATGAAATGATTTTAAACGATTTTCGATAATAACTCACATTAACTTCATGTTCCTACAAGCTTTTATACTTTAAAAGAGCCTACGAACCTTCAAACATACTTAAAATAACTTTATGTTACTTGATGAACATTTCACACAATTATTAGGACTTTAACAGCATTTGCAAAAAAATCCAAATTCCACACTTCCAAACAGTAGCTAACAGCTTCTTTATGCCAAACGTTTAAGTCTTTTTCTCCTACTTAGAGGCATAACCAATCTTTCTTGTCAAAATGAAAAATGTACATATACCTCTTAGGATTTCATACCAACTGGATTCACATAATTTGGAGCTCTGCTCTATTTTCTACATAATTTATATTAACATTGCGCAAATTTGAATGTTTGCAGAACAGATCTGGAAAAACAGCGATTTCAAGTCATCTATAGTCCAAACTAGACTTCAGAGTAAACTACAAAAATGTGCTACACTCGCAGACCTTTCCATCGATATAAATAACACCTCATTTGGACAAATGGTTGATTTATTACAAATTTTTAAACTTACTTTAGTGAATCTGTCACTTCTCATAACACCAAACTTGAAGAATTTACACTTCAATTCTTCAATCTTTCACCTATGATCATCATAGATAACTTAGAGTTTAACTTAGAGTTAACCCATTCCTCTTTACATCTTTGCATCAATATCTCCCTTTCCATTCACCTTTTCTCTTTTCGAACTTTCTTGCATACTTTTAAATCATCCACTATCTTTCGACTCTTAGATTCAAGAAACCATTGTTGTCAAAATAGTCTTACCAATTGTACACATTCAACTAATGAAATGATATAAGTGGGTAATGGTTAAGTTATCCCACTTTCATTCAGAAATTTCCAAAGGTTACGAACTTTCATTTGCTAGTTCGACTTACAACATATCTTCCAAAATAGTAACTGGTATAGCTAACTTTTTGACAAGAGATTGTAGTACAAAAGACAAGTTCGTACTACCATTTCATAATACACAAGGAAATAACCATAAGAAATGGTTATACATATCCCGACACACACAAAACATACTTTACCATGTATTAGTCACCGTAACAATTTAGAAACAAGTATGCTTGTGTAACAATATATCCATAATAACAGTAGCTAATTGAAATTGTGAACATATTATACATGAGTATCCTCGTTACCATTGTTACAGTACTAATTCCACGTATTTCCGTCGACTCTAAGACTATCCCATCTTATTATTTCTACCCATATCTCACGAATCATTACTTAATTCATCACAGTTTAAGTCTAGGTATCTTCTTAGCATACCAAGTTCGCTTAAACTAATGCTCTGATACCATATTGTAACACCCTAAAATTCAGGGCTAATTTAAACTTCAATTTAGAACAAGATCTAAACATAAACTTTTTACATAAACGGAGAATTACTATGAGGGTCATATTTACAAATATAAAATTCTTCAAATAACCTATTAATCTAATCATTTCACTATTATCAGATTAACTAGGTTATCTAAGCATCTATCAAAAACCTCATCATTCAAAAACTTCTCCGTTAATCCAAAAGCTCTCGTCCCACATCCCTTTATTTTTCCGAGCTAATACTTGGTAAGAAAATATCATTTGAAACGATTAGGCTAACGCCTAGTGAGAACATTCGGTTTCAAAATAATAATTGCACAAATTAATGTAAACAAGGCATAACAAACCTGGTTTACCCTTTTTCTTACCACACGCGAAATCATCATTTAATAACGGGTTAAACCCGGTTCCATGACTACGATCTGACATTAAGTCAATCATTTCTCATGTTCCAATTCCATGACTACGACCTGACCCTAAGTCAGCCATTTCTCATGGTCCAGAGCCGCACTACGAATCTTCACTGATTCTAGCTTTAAGCTCTTATCCAATAAATCGCAATATACACATGCCCATTTATTGGAAAGGAAATAGAGATTACAATATACACATGCCAATCCCTTCTTTTCCTTAGAAATCGGAAATTACGTTTATTCCACGATCTCTCACATACATCGGAATAATGAATAATCTCCATCTATTCCACGTATACATATCCACTAGTGCCTATGGATCCATATCACCTATTTGTACTCGTACAAATATTTACTTAATATAGATTCCTTATAGCAACCGTATAAGCGAATTATATTTTTACCACATAGATTCCTCATAGCAATCAGTATGAGCAATTCTCATTTAAAAATCCTTCATATTATCCGGTATAAGCAAATTACATTTAATATGTCAATTTCTTATAATCATAAATCTAACCATCAATATTATTACTCACGGTCCTTGATATAAATTTTATCGTAATTCACTTGCTCATTATATTAAATAATTAAAACTCATACAGGTTATTGCTATAAATCATTTTCCAATATCATTAATGAATTTAAGCATAACCATCAATAATAGATTTTACTTTATAAAATCATTCTTCCCAAAAATCCATTTAAGTAGTTCATTTATAAAATACACCTTACCAAACTTTAAAACATTTATAAAAAGGTAAGGTAAGAATGAACTCACCTGATAGCAGAAATGTCACTATTGTTTTACTTCTCAAAGTTCTAGGAACTTCTGTCTCCAACTTCACAATTAACTGAAATACCCAAATACATAATGTAACGGTATTAATCTACTGTTTAGAACCTTTAAAGACTAAAAATCCTAAGATTCTCGTCTCTTATCGCAACCAACTAATTGTGACAACCCTCATCGCAACAAACAATATTTGTCGCAAACAACTACTGCGACACAACACTTTATCGCAATCAACTGTTGCGATAATTCCTTTTTATCGCAACCATCTATTGCGATACCCTTCTTGTCGCAACTAACTGTTGTGATACCATTTGGTTTATCGCAACCTAAGGTTGCGATACTTATGAATATCGCAAACCTTCAAAACTATCGCAACCCATTAAGACGATCTTCAAAACTATCTCAACCCACTATGTTCATATTTAGTCCAGAATTTTATCAATTTTAGGCCAAAATTAATTCTGTAAATTTGCAGATATGTTCAATACTACTAACAAAACACAACTATAAATTTAGATATCTCAAAAACCTCCAAAATCATCAAAACCCACTTCTAACTCCATAGAAAGCTTTATATTCATAAAGAGAGTAATTTAAAGAGGAACATACCCTTTTGATTCTCACAGTTTTTACTTCAAATTCAGCTGCAATTCCTCAGCTCCTAGCTTCTTCTTTTTCTTCCTTATGTTTCTCCTTCTTGACTCTCTCTTTCTCTTTTCCGTAAAAACAACACACACACACACTTTAAATGTCAAAATGGCTAGAAAGGGGACACCTCACCCTCCCTTATACAAATGGGGCGGTGAAGGTGTTGAGTTTTAGTCACACATACCAAACAGCCCCTCCAACTACTAACACTTGGCAAGTTTAATCCCTCCTCTTTATAAATTATAACTAAAGTTTACCCCTTACTTATATCTCCATAAAACAAATAACGTAACTTATTCGGGGTTAAACTCTAAAATTAATCCAACACAATATATATCAAAACTTATCAAATAATTATACTCAAATTATTTAATAACCCAAACATAATCCATTTATAAAAATTGGGATGTTACACAACTCATTCACATGGCCATATTAGTTGGTTGCGCTAAACCAACCAATCAATTTACTCCGCTGCACTAACATACAACCAACTCCGTTGCCCCTCCGCCAATACTCCGCCGGCCCTCAGTCCGGCCAAGGTGCACTCGTCTAGTGTAATGCTTATATAAATACAACATACATTTCAATATATCATATTTCAATCATAAACACATCATCACACTACCTACCACATTCTCATTCAGTTTATATGTATTCTAGTTTGAAAATGGTTTAAGTAAAACTCACCTTATTGCTATCAAAATACTTCCAAGTTTTTCTAAAATAAACAGTTGATTCGATCTCTTACCAAAAGTCACAGAATCTGAAATAAATTAAAAAAATAAAAATATCCATTTACCAATCAAACACATAAGACTCTCTAGCAGACTAAGAATTCTAAATAAACCTATCATATCCTTACCCACAAATGTCCCTCTTCGACGACTTAGCACGGGGTCCCGCTACCCGGTTAGCTGGTGGGGTCAAGGGGCAGCGCCCCGAGATTTTTTTTTATAAAATCTTATCTGGGTAACTTATCCGGAACCAATCCAGAAACTATATCCAAAAACCCCTTATCCAGAAATCTAAATCCGGAACTATCCGGGAAACCCAAATTCGGAAACTTTCCCGGAAACCAATCTGGACAACTCATCCGAAAAACTTATCCGAACAACACTAATCCGGTATCTAAGTCCGGACACCATCCGAAAACTTATCCGGAACCGCATCCGGAAATGTGAGGAATCTGAATATCTCTCTTCCGAAAAACAAGAGGAATCTGGATACGTACATCCGGACTTTGTGCGAAATCCGGATAAGAGTTCATAACCCAGATTCGACGACAATTGAAGATTCTAAACCGATAGAAATCTACGTCTATCTACTATGAAATTTTGTTGAAAAAGGAATTATACCTTAAAATTGAATCAACTAGAGAATTCTTCGGGGCCTAAATCGAACGAATGAAATTTCCCTGATTTCTCTCAGCTCAAATACTCTCACACAAAACCGACATAATGAAGATAAAGAGGAGGTGATGGTTTATATAGTAAACCAAAATTGCGATTGAGGGTTCAAACTTTGTTGAAACGACGGATACACCCCTAAACTTATAAACCAACAAAACTCACCCTAAATTACCAAACAAAATAAATAAATAAACAATTAACTTACCCGAGTTATTACATAATGATCACGAGAATCTTGTTTTGCCCCATCGGTCTTTCTCTATGGCTTCACCAACGAAACACACATTTATTTTCATTTACATGTTAACAAATTTTATATCAGTGAACTCTACAAATACCACCAACACATAACATTACTTAAGGTAAAGAATCTACATTAAAATGCTTAGAATCGCATAATACAATTTGATTAGATGAAACAAGGGCGACTTCTTCGATCGATAGGCAAGATTATGGTTCTCTAGTGGGATTTCTATTGTTTGCTTCAGTAATCAAGAACCATAATTGTGTTGTTTAGTTCAAATCGTTTATTTAAGACTGTAAGCTGTCACATAGTTCTTTAATTCATATGATTTATAATCTATTAGGCTACAAGGTTGATTACAACAGACTGAATGCCCTCAGGTTATACATCTCGTATTTATATTAGGCAATGGTACGACAAAAGATAATGAGATGACATATAGAAGGTTGGGGTGACAATCGTCGATGATTAGCCATTACACGTGGGTGAAACCAACTCACGAGTAATTATGTACCGAAAGGTGAATGGCCCTTTCCAACACAAGGTTGGCTTGGGCGATCAACATGCTAACAAGTAACCGGTAAAAAAAAACACTTTAGATTGTGTTGAATGGGTTGGATGGCCATCACATCCATCACCTTCCTTCAAAAATCTTTTTGTCACAAAATTAGATGGTTTTATGGTGAGGGTCTTCGTGCAACCCGTGCCTGTCACATAAGATTCTCCAAGAATAAAGCTCCCCAATGACCAAGACCATCTAGAACTTTTTGGAGTCCATATATACTTAATAAAATTTAATTCAACATTTGGCTCATTTGTGATATGTCGAATCGCAAAAAAAAACTCATCTTGTATAGGGGTTGTTCACTAAACACTTAACGTGACTGGTAAGTAAACACTTATTGCCTCTTACATGGTCATAGATGATGGCCTTTACCAACAATCTTATGGGCCGTTTACCTGGTAAGCTCTTACCGGGAAGAGATTCACATTAGAGCTTACCAGAAAGAGATTCAGGGGCCGTTTACCAATTACTTACCCGGGTAAGCGCTTACCAAGTCACATTACCTACCGGGTTGATATGGCAAGAACCAAAAATCTTACCCGGTAAGAGCGAATGAAAGGACTGAGAGTCTTACCCCGGTAAGTGATTGCGACGAATTTTACCACGGTAAGAGCTTACCGGGGGAATTGTTGCATACAAAACCGATTTTGCGGACTAAAATCTTACCCGGTAAGTAAGTGATATTGTTAAATTTGACTGGTAAGTGCTTACCCGGGTAAGCATTTGGTAAACGGCCCCTCACATTAATTAACTTATCGTGGAACATCCTTGGCTATGAAAAAGGATTGTTGGTTAGCATCTTAAACCCAGTAAGCGCTTACCGGGTAAGAGTCGTTTTCCACATTTACCGGATAAGCTTCTTGGACGTTGCCATATATTCATTCGGTAAGGTTATGTGACATGGTAAGCACTTACCTGGGTAAGCATTTGATAAACGGCCCATTACTATGCCATTGTGCTAACCAATAATCTTACCTGATGAGGGTGGTGACTCTTACCTCATCAGAGATGATCGTGTTTACCAACAATCTTATTATGCTATTTTCATGACCAAAAATATTACCTGGTTCTTAGAGCATCTCCAACAGGTTCTTACCCGGTTTGTGTTGGTAAACTGCCACTTAGAGCATCTCCAACAAGTACTCTATAATTTTTCTAAAATAAAGAACCAAAAGTCAAAATCTCTAAATAAAATTACATTTCTCTCCAACAGATTTTCTATTATAGAGATTTCAACATTATAATTTTATCAGCCCAACAGATTCTCCACTAATAACATTATAATTTTATCATTAAAAAAATTATATAAAATGATGATAGTTTAAACTTATTAGTGGAGATCATTAAAATAATAAATTCTCTCACCTGCATCAAGTTTTAGAGAATTCTCTAAACTTGAAGATTTTTTTTTTCTTGTTTTCTCTATTTTAGAGGACAAGATAGAGAATCTGTTGGAGCCAAATAGAAAACAAAATCTTCATTTTCTCTATTTTAGAGAATTTGTTGGAGATGCTCTCAGTCACTATGTGTTGGCCAAATAATTTCCTAGCTTCATCCAAGGTTAAGTTTCTACCTGTACTATAGCAATTTTGCTCATATATATTGTGATTCCATTGAGTTGTGGTATGTTGTGACACATCAAAATCAACAAAAACTCAAAGAGCTTCTAAGAACTCCACATCTAAGTAGGAAAGAATGAAAAAATATCACAATTAAGTTTAAGGAAGCTCAGCTAGCTAGCAGCATAACATACAACTGTTTTAAATATATAGGTTAATTAAGTTCCATTATCCACAAAAAATTGGTAGATAAATCAAGTGTTCTAAATATAGGTTTGTAACGGTTACGATCACTTTGATATGACTTAATTACCAGGATCTTCTACCGATCCTAACAGAAATGGTAAGTTGTGATTTTTTTTTCCAGAATAAGTTATGAATATAAGATATGCTTTTAGGTTTTAAGATGCCCCAGTTAACAGTTGAGGGTATCATCCTAGAAGAAGGCATAATTGATAATACCTATGTTTAAATACAACCTCAATTGAAAAGTAAATTTACTTCCCTGCAACATGTACACGGTACATTTGGTATGTACAGAACAAAAAATTGGTGTCTCACCTTTGGTACTACGTTAGATTGGGACAGGACTAGAATGGGACAAAGTGCATTTTTTGTGTACCACTGAAATAGGTGGAATTATCAGGGAGACAAGATTGATAAATTACTAAATTACCCATGTTAATTTAAAGCCCTAAAATCTTCAACAGTTCTTTCACCCTCCTACTCACTCTCTCCGGTCCTATATTGTCCGCGTCCAAATGCACCCAAAAAAGATGGCTCGTTTGTTTGGGACAAAGGTTGTACGAGTTGATCCCGACTGATTAAGAATCGTCAAATGACTTGAGTCTAGCAGATACCACAATGCCACTAAGTAAACAGAAAGCTACTAGAAAATGCCTCTTTGCTCACTATTGATTCATAAATGACAGTCTAGATGCAAAGTAAAACCACAAAACGAAGAGTTGAAATGTTCATAACCACACACCAAATAAAAGACTACATGAACTTGATTCCTAAAATATGGCATGGCTACTTCAATTCATCAATTCTCATTCACCAAGCCATGGAAAAAAGGTCTCTAGCACCATACCTAGCCAGCGACTCATCGTCATACCCTTCCACCTTCCTTTCACCCCTCCTTTCCTCCCTCCGGAACGTCAGGTTCAGCATCCAATAAAGCTAGACTCTCTTGGTATATGTCAATATAAATTGAGTCTTCGATAATAAACCCAGTACAAGAAGCATACACACAATAGGGCACAAAGTCGGTATGGATCATCAAATCCCCACATCGAGATCCTGTGATCATATCACCATTATTTCTAAGACGCAAAACTCTCCCAACATCTGTAGTGGGATAATGCCTGTTATATATTATTGTCCAAGAGGCAGGGTTCTTATACTTCTTCATAGCCCATATCTTGTAGGTACTTGGGCCCGACCATGGAAAACTATGACTACGACGGCTAGAATAGATCACAGACAAACATTCTCGAACTACAGCAATCTCCAAACTCACTGC
Source organism: Saussurea involucrata (assembly GCA_033807775.1). Classification (NCBI taxonomy): domain Eukaryota; kingdom Viridiplantae; phylum Streptophyta; class Magnoliopsida; order Asterales; family Asteraceae; genus Saussurea; species Saussurea involucrata. Next base: position 31,734,747 of record CM066325.1, on the reverse strand, counting down.
AGACTCTTGCAGTAAGGATTCAGGCAACTGAATTTCTGTAAAAAGCTCGGTACTTATGTCAAACGTCATAATTGAGCAACATGAAACCCCAGGTGTCAAATCACATGATATCCAATGCATGGATCCATTGAAAAACACTTGTGACCAGTTGGGAAGGATGGAGAAGCGAGGCATATCATGAGGGAATCCAACCTCCCTCCAAATGGCACTTTTCACAGTGTAAACCTCAACCTGAGATGGTGATGAAAACAAATTGTAAGGCCATCCGTACCCCAGGTTCAAGCGGCACATCAACTTTCCACTTTGAACCCTCTTGAACCTTTTTGAACCCACAAATCCCGTACCCCAACCTTTTGAACCTCTTGAACCCACATGCAACCTCATCTAATTTTTTAATAAAAAAATCATAACATTCATAAAAATAAAAATAAAATTACAAAATAAAATTAAAATTTCAAAATAAAATTAAAAATTACAAAATATTAAAAATCTACTCGTCGTCGTTGTTGGGAAGTCGGATACGCCAAATATGTTCGACCAAATCCGACCGAAGGTTATTATGAGTCTCTCGGTTTTTTGACTTCTCGAACATTTGTCGCGCGTTGTGTAAAATACGGATACACTCCCGATAAATCTTGAACTATCCGTTCGAATAGTTGCCTGCTCATCCTAAACCGCCGTCTAAACAAATCCGGATTATACACCGGGTTTTCGCCAAAGTAGTCCCGCAAAAGCCGGTCGTTAGCATCTACCCGACCTCTTTCTATGTTCCCGGACCTCGGTCTTCTTGACGATGAGGCGGTGCTACCATACCGTCTATCTACAGCTTCTTGCAACAAATCTGCATAACGATCAAATAGTTGACCGAATTCCTCGTCGGTGTCAATGGATGATGAAGAACCGGACGATGAAACGGGTGGCGAATCCATAAAGTTTATATCGGATTGAAAGAAATGAAAGAAAATATTTCAGGATTGAGGTGAGTGTTTAAATTTTGGTGTGAAAAAGGTATGAGATTTGAGGTTGATTTATAGTGTTTAAATTGAAAAAAAAAATTAATTGGAAAGAGCCGTTGCCAAACATAACCGTTGGAATAAAAAAAAATGGAGAAAGCTTCGGGTATGAGCGGGGTGGGGAACCCGAAGGCCGAACCCGCTGGCCTAACCCGCTTGAACCCGCCCCTCCCGTACCCCTTACCCGCCTACCCGCCGAGCCACCTGGCGTGAACCCGAGCCCGAGCCCGCTCGAGTACAGATGGCCTAATAATTGGTTCAAATTATGTCTATTAATTTCTGTATGCTATATAAAGATTGGGGAAAGAACATGTAAAGCAATACTTGCCTCAGGTCTAGTGATGGAGCAATCATCGTAGGCCAGTCTAACTACCTTATAATCGTCATACATCTTATCGTAGCCAAACCCGAAAACAAGTAACAAATCTTTCCATATCGCTTGAGCGAAAGATAGGAGGAATTAGGGTTACATTCCTTCTAATTGAAGGATTCCAGAGAATGATTTTATCTTCTCTAGATTCGCATTTATCATCAGAGAGGCAAACAACACCCTATTATCCTAAAATAGAAGATGATCTGACAGTTACGATGGAAGGGGAATTCAACGAGGGTACCGCGATCCGTAGTTAAAGCTTCATCATCGAAATGCACACTATACACTTCCTTGTTCTCCCTCCACACGAAGCGACGGACAAGATTGCGAGGATTTTGTTGGTTGAAATTGTTGAGATGCATGAGTTTGAATTCGGCAGAAGAGATCAAAGACAGCCAAGACTTGCACACGGATCGGCAACGAAGAAGCGATTTTGATGGTAACCTTGAGAGGATTTCGAAGGTCAGTTCCATTGGAAGGTGGCCTACCATTTTCAATTTCTAGAGAGAGAAAGAGTTTTAGAGGGAGAAGAGTATGCCGTTGTATTTGAGAAATGGTGAAGAAGATTGAGGTGTTGTTTGTTTTTTAAGATAGGCTGAAATTTGAAGTCTTATTACACACCTGACAAGGGGCGACGTTGAAGTTTGAAAGCAAAAGTAAAATAACTGTTTATTTTTATAAACTAATAAATGTCTGAATGAGCCTAATTGTGTAGTTACTCATCATAATATTATAATGATGAATCTATGTAAAAAAAATCACTTTTACACACAAATATGTAAATAATCATAAAAAATCTTTTGTAATTATAACACTCATTTTCAAACAACAAATAATAATTTTATATTATATGCATTTCTAAAAAAACATATTTTATTATATATTGTTTCTCACTACTTTATGACATTTTGGAAAAAAAGATTGAAACTTCTCTCAAGCAAAAATTCTTACTTCCTCGACAAATTCCAAAATTTTATTGGAATATATACTAAGAAAAATACTGACGAAGTGACTTAAATATATTGAAGGTATATATACACAATTAAAAAAGTTATAAACCAAAATAATATATCTTCTTTATTTTATAACAATTACTGATGAATAATAAATATATTTGTAATCAAATTCTATAATAAAATAAATATAATACTTATTTTCGAAACTATTGAAAATAAAACTGTTTCTACTTAATATAGAAAAAAGGGAAATTAATTAAAATACCCTAAGTCAAACCAAGTGTTACTGAAATACCCCAAATCTCTCTCATGTTACAAAAATACCCCAAACATCCGCGATAGAGCCCGCGATCGCGGGCTCCAGGCCAGGTGTCACCAAAGTTTGCCCACTTTGCCCGTGTTGGTCCCTCAAGAATGCCCGCGGTCCAGCTTTCCCCCCTCAAGAATGCCCGCGTGTGCAGTTTTGGTCCCTGCCCGCGTTTGACTCTCGTTGACCCCCGCGATCGCGGGCTACACGTGTCCAAAGTTTGCCCACTTTGCCCGCGTTGGTCCCTCAAGAATGCCCGCGGTCCAGCTTTCCCCCCTCAAGAATGCCCGCGTGTGCAGTTTTGGTCCCTGCCCGCGTTTGACTTTCTTTGACCCCCCGCGATCGCGGGCTCCTGTGCCACGTGTCGGCACAGGGTTAACCCTAAAATCACTTTGACGAACCCTAAACCCTAAATGTTACTTCGGCCGCACTATATAAGGGGGGGGGGACCAAAAACCGGCCACTCTCATTTTTTTAATCACTCTCTCAATTTTTAATCAAACTCTCTCAATTTTCTCCTACTCTCTCAATTTTGTCGTGTGGAATACGCGTTCGGGTTTTGTGAAGATGTCTCGTATTACCTCTGTGGTATGTTTTCCTTATGTTTTTTGTTATTTTTTGTATGTTATTTTAAGTTAAGATATATGATTTGTAAGTTGTTATAGTGTTTTTAACTTATGTTTGAATATGTTGTATGTTTAACATGATACGTATGGTTTTATGTTTGAATGTGATATTTGTATGTTATAATGTGTATGTTGTTATAGTGTGTTTTTTCATAAAAAAAAATTGTTAAGAGTGTTCTTTTATAAAAAAATTGTTAAGAGTGCGTTTTTATAAAAAAATTGTTAACAATGTTTTTTTTATAAAAACACACTCTTAACAATTTTTTTATAAAAACACACCCTTAACATTTTTTTATAAAAACGGTGTGTTTTTATAAAAAATTGTTAAGAGTGTGTTTTTATAAAAAATTGTTATAGTTTTATGGTTTTTATAATGTGTTTTTTTTATTAAAAAATTGTTAATTTTTTTTTACAAAAACAGTTTTTATAAAAAATTGTTAAAAATGTGTTTTTTTTATAAAAAATTGTTAAGAGTGTGTTTTTATAAAAAAAATTGTTATAGTTTTATGGTTTTATGTTTGAATGTGATATTTGTATGTTATAATGTGTATGTTGTTATAGTGTGTTTTTTCATATAAAATTGTTAAGAGTGTGTTTTTATAAAAAATTGTTATAGTTTTATGGTTTTTATAATGTGTTTTTTATAAAAAAATTGTTAATTTTTTTTTATAAAAACAGTTTTTAAAAAAATTGTTAAAAATGTGTTTTTTTATAAAAAATTGTTAAGAGTGTGTTTTTATAAAAAAATTGTTATATTTTATGGTTTTATGTTTGAATGTGATATTTGTATGTTATAATGTGTATGTTGTTATAGTGTGTTTTTTCATATAAAATTGTTAAGAGTGTTTTTTTATAAAAAATTTGTTAAAAGTGTGTTTTTATAAAAAAAATTGTTAAAAATGTGTTTTTTTTTATAAAAACACACTTTTAACAATTTTTTTATAAAAAACACTCTTAACAATTTTTATATGAAAAAACACACTATAACAACATACACATTATAACATACAAATATCACATTCAAACATAAAACCATAAAACTATAACAATTTTTTTATAAAAACAAACTTTTAACAATTTTTTATAAAAAAACACAATTTATAAAAAAATTGTTAAGAATGTGTTTTTATAAAAAAATGCTAAGAATGACAACTTAGGTCCCTACGGTTTTAAGAATGACAACTTAGGTCCCTAAACTTTTAAGAATGCCAATTAGGTCCTAAACTTTTAAGAATGCCAATTAGGTCCTAAACTTTTAAGAATGACAACTAGGGTCCCTAAACCGCACTTTATCTATATATAACAATATGATACGTTGAAATAAAATAAATCGCACTTTATCTATATATAACACTATTATACGTTGAAATAAAATACCACCGCACTTTATCTATATATAACAATATGATACGTTGAAATAAAATAAACCGCACTTTATCTATATATAACAATATGATACGTTGAAATAAAATAAACCGCACTTTATCTATATATAACACTATTATACGTTGAAATAAAATAAACCGCACTTTATCTATATATAACAATATGATACGTTGAAATAAAATAAACCGCACTTTATCTATATATAACAATATGATACGTTGAAATAAAATACCACCGCACTTTATCTATATATAACAATATGATACGTTGAAATAAAATAAACCTCACTTTATCTATATATAACAATATGATACGTTGAAATAAAATAAACCGCACTTTATCTATATATAACACTATTATACGTTGAAATAAAATAAACCGCACTTTATCTATATATAACAATATGATACGTTGAAATAAAATAAACCGCACTTTATCTATATATAACAATATGATACGTTGAAATAAAATACCACCACACTTTATCTATATATAACAATATGATACGTTGAAATAAAATAAACCGCACTTTATCTATATATAACAATATGATACGTTGAAATAAAATATCACCGCACTTTATCTATATATAACAATATGATACGTTGAAATAAAATAAACCGCACTTTATCTATATATAATAATATGATACGTTGAAATAAAATAAACCGCACTTTATCTATATATAACACTATTATACGTTGAAATAAAATAAACCGCACTTTATCTATATATAACAATATGATACGTTGAAATAAAATAAACCGCACTTTATCTATATATAACAATATGATACGTTGAAATAAAATAAACCGCACTTTATCTATATATAACAATATGATACGTTGAAATAAAATACCACCGCACTTTATCTATATATAACAATATGATACGTTGAAATAAAATAAACCGCACTTTATCTATATATAACAATATGATACGTTGAAATAAAATAAACCGCACTTTATCTATATATAACAATATGATACGTTGAAATAAAATACCACCGCACTTTATCTATATATAACAATATGATACGTTGAAATAAAATAAATCGCACTTTATCTATATATAACAATATGATACGTTGAAATAAAATAAACCGCACTTTATCTATATATAACAATATGATACGTTGAAATAAAATAAACCGCACTTTTCAACCCCTCGTTTTTTGAAAAATTGCTTGCGGATGACCCTGTGAACTCTGACTTAGACGATACGGTTAGTATGAAGTTAAATTATAGTCATATATAATCAAATATATTTATATTACATGTCTAACCATCTATTTTTTATGCATAGCACGTCGATTCTTGGGTTAGCCTGTTGCAAAAACATCGTGGCGTAGACACGAGGTGGACCATCATGCACACTATGTTCTTTCAGTGTATACTGATGGACCATCAAGGTCCCGCCTCCGTGATCGAAATATGCAATGGCTCGGAAGGGACCTCTTGGACTCTCCTCGATAGGGTATGCAAATCGTTTTACTGTTATTTTATTTAATAACATATATGACATATATTGTAATATTTCAGGTGTACATCCCCATATGCTTGCATCCCAGACATTGGCTGCTTGGAGTGTTTGAACTAGACACTATGGTCATGACCCTATATGACAGCGAAAAGGACGGTCTCTGCAAACAACAATTGACAGAGCAGATGCAATCGTTTAAAACAAAACTATATACGTTATTTTCATTGATCGGGGATCATAGACGTCGCGAAGTGTCAAGTATCTTTCGCACAAAGATGGCCGGCCAAGTACCCCAGCAGACCGGGTTATATGCGGATTGCGGTGTATGGGTATGCCGTAATGTCCAAAAGTTGATAAATAACGAGGAGATATGGGTACCCCCTAACGAAACCGACGATGAGGCAATGAATTTCCGCTGACATATGGCGGAGTCAATTTATGCGCATTGTCTAATAGGGCCACGTTAGGTTGTTAATGTAACATTAAATAATTGTTATTTTTAGTATTAACTTATTTTGTTAAAGTATTGTGATTGACTTACTGTTTACTTCATTTGATTTTTGCTAATTTCATCCATTTACTCAACTTTGAGTATCGATATCTCTTTCACACATACTCTATTTTGGACGCATTATATATCATTTCGAATATCTCATATAGAAGAACATAAACCTACTAAAAGTTAGTTATATATAACACATATATATAAATTTAAATGCGTCCAAAGTTTAGTAAAACCCATATTTCCAACACCTAGTAAGTAGGTTTATGAAACTTGCGATAATCCTAATACAGAGATTATTGGATGAACAAGCATTTATTTCTTGATTATTGGGGTATTGGTTCTTGTTGTCCGAAGTGATTCATATGATGCAAAAATTGGTATCATGTAATGTAGAACAATATCTATATTATAGAAACTTGCATTTGATAGTACCATATAAATCTGATCTAAATTCTCATTAATTAGCTATGTTTGACTAATTAAAGACTAATTTTCTGCCTAATGAAAGACCTTTATTCAAGAGCAGACGAATATTGCAGTTACTTTTTCAGTGGAATCATGCAGGCAACTTTTTCAGACGAAATCTATAAACACATTCAAATAATAATAATTTAAAACGATTTAATGAATTAGTTAATATATGATTATTATGTTAATGCGATAGGAGTGTAAAACAAAATTGAAAAAAAAATAAGAGATGTACCATAAATTAAATAATTAACTATAAGAGTATGAATTTTAAATATAAAAAATATTTTTTTATGTAGTGTATAACTGTATATGATATATATTAAAATATATAAATCCAAAAAAATTCAAGATTTGGCTCATTTCGAACGTATCGAAGAGACGATTATAATGGTGTAATTTGTTAAAATTAAAACGTATTTTTTTAACGTATTTTAGTTAATAAACGATTATATGTGTTAAATGTAAAATTAAAATAATGAAAGTAAAAGGTATAAAGTAAATTTAGTAAATAAGTATAGGGGTTGAAAGTGTAACATTCCAAATCAAATTCATCAAATTGGACGAACGCGGTGGTACAGTGGACTACGCGGGGTGCTACAGTGTCTACGCGAGTCATATTTTCAAAAATGGTCCCTGGAATTTTTCAAAAATGGTCCCTTGAAATTGAAAAGTCACAAAAAGTATCCCATCGCGGGATGAGCCCGCGATCGCGGGATTCCATTTTTCAAAAATGGTCCATGCAAGTTTAAAAAAGTGTCAGAAATGGTCCCTGGCCCGCGATCGCGGGCTCCCATCGCGGAAAAAAGGGGTATTTTTGCAAAGTGGGAGAGATTTGTGGTATTTTGGTAACACTTGGTCAAACTTGGGGTATTTTAATTAATTTCCCTAGAAAAAAACATATAGTTCTTTTATATTACAGTATATTTATACAAGTAATTAATTGTTTATGTAAAAGGAATGAAATTAAGAATGACCGAAATTAAAGTCAATTAGAAGAAGATAAGACGTAGGCTAACCACTTGTCCAATAATAAGAAGGTAAGAGAAATTAAGTTCTTATTGCAGGGAAAACAGTTTCATAACTGCAACCTCTTATCCGGCAAGACATAAGATGTAAATAAGAGGTAAAATTCAGAAAACAATGTACGGCACCCGAGTGAATGGGTGTAAAAAGGTAGAAGTTTGACGTTTTATGAGTTAAAGGTCTTGGTAGCGTAGTAAGGCATTGGGTTAAGGCAATATCCTTAGATATGTACAAAAGTTTGTTCAACAAACAGAATGGGTGTCGGAAACAAATGAAAGGTGTCATTTAGCACATAGATTCATGGAATATTTTTACCAATAATCATATATGTATAATGTATTTTAGTAATGACAAAGTAAGAGAGTATGAAACTATGAATCAATATTTTGTTGGAACCACCTTAAAAGTGACCGTCACTGATCGTTTATCATTCCTGATATGATAATTGACAATAACTGAAATCCCTATGTCTAGTAAATATATGATGGGCGTATTTACTATTATTGACATACTATAGGGTTTCCCATTAGGTGATTGGAACTATAGGGGATTATACCGCACATAATAAACACCAAGGGTTAAAAGTGTAAGATACTCTTATTATAAATAGAGTACCCTAATCCTACTTTTAACCTAATGACTAAAACCCTAATCAGCTGATAAACATCCAGCCGTGCGCCCCTAAGATCGACTCTCTCAAGGATCGATCATCATCATCCCATCATTATACGATCACCTCGTTCTGGGAACCCGACAATCAATGGCAAATATGCTTAATGCTTTCACTGGATCCTCAGGATCATCGGGTATGTTTTCTTGTCATCTTATTATCTATCGATTACAAATCGTGAATATTCCAACATGTGGTATCAGAGCCCCAGGTTCAAAATTGATTCATGATTTGTATTAGTTTTTGGTGGATTTATCCCTGTTTTATTTTGTTCTGGTATGCCGCAAAACATCGAAATTTTGCACTAAGTTGCAAAATTTTTCCTGCCGCCGCATCTCATTCCAGCGATTATAATGAAACATTTTTTTTTAATTGCAATTTTTTCCCCTACTGCCGTCGTCAGGATATTATCGAATTGCATTGTTAATTCAAATTAAAATTACATTGAATTGCAAAAGGTTTTTTGAATTGATAATTCAAGTCAATTATGCCATGATAATTTATGTCGCCATATTCAAAAGGGATTGCATTTTTTTTAATATTCTATTTATGCCATGTTAATTGATCAATGCTAATTGTACCGAATTGATCACTGAAAAGAATTTCTTTTCGGTTGAACCTTACTTTTCGCTTCTGTACATAGCGAAAACCTTACTTTTCGCTTCTGTACATAGCGAAAACCTTACTTTTCGCAACTGTACATAGCTACTGTACATGGCGAAAACCTTACTTTTCGCAACTGTACATAGCGAAAACCTTACTTTTCGCAACTGTAGATAGCGAAAACCTTACTTTTCGCAACTGTACATAGCGAAAACCTTACTTTTCGCTACTGTACATAGCGAAAACCTTACTTTTCGCTTCTGTACATACCGAAAACCCTTGCACTAATATATATGGTCTCATTATTTGTGCCCAAAGGTCAAATATGATTCTCATAATGCAATTTTTTTTCCTTTTGCATAATGAACACTGAGTATACTAATTCTGCCCAAAGGTGATTTAATATACCTGTGTGTCAAAAGGACTTTCTACATGCATAATTCACACGATGCTCTATTTTGTGCCCAAAGGTCAAAAGATAAGCATTGCGTTGCATAACCCTAACGCTCATGTTTACTTAGATATTAGTTATTTCTGCCCAAAGGTGATGTAACATCTAAGTAGAGCCTTACTTTGACTTATTGTTTTGGTGTTTACAATAGGTTTACTTATCACTAGCTTCATCACTAAAATGGTCATAGTTTCATTACTCTAAGGAATATTACTGTTAGGCCTGCTTACCTTAACATTTCTTTGATTCCATTACTTTAAGAAACATAGCTTTGTCCGCCTTTTATAGCTAACTACGTCACTATAATAATCTTCTATAACTTATATCCTCCTCATTTCCTAATCAGTACCTAACTTTGGCATTGAGCCACTTACTGGTGCGAACTTTGTGTCATGGAAGGATCAACTACTTCTTACTCTGGGGATGCTAGACCTTGACCATGCTATTCGCCATAATGAACCCACTGCTATTACTGCTGAGTCTACTGCAGCTCAGAAAGCGGATTTTGAAAAGTGGGAAAGGGCAAATCGCTTGTCACTAATGATGGTCAAGAACTCCATCAACCCCAGTATCCGAGGAGCTATCCCTGACTCTGATAAAGTCAAAACTTACCTCAAATCTGTTGAGGATCACTTCAAGGGATCGTCTAAGGCACATGCAAGTAGCTTAATGCTACAGATGCTCACTGTGAAATATGAAGGAAATAGCAGTGTCCGTGAACATATTATGAAAATGGTTGATATGGCTCATAAGCTTAAGAGTCTTGAGATGGAAGTCTCTGATAACTTTCTTGTGCATTTCATAATGACCTCTTTTCCTGCTCGGTTCGACACCTTCAGAGTTAACTACAACGCTATGAAGGATAAATGGTCGATAAGTGAACTGATTGCAATGTGTGTGCAAGAGGAGGATCGCCTAAAGCTGGTACAACCTGAAGCTGTTCACCTGACAACCACTACTAATTCTAAGAAAAGGAAGGGTAATCACGGTAATCAGACTGGAAATAAAGTCCAAAAGGATAATAATCATGGTGTCGTTGCCTCTGGCTCTAAATCCTTGTCTAACAAACCTAGCTGCAAATTCTGTCGTGCCAAAGGGCACGGACAGAAAGATTGCCCTAAGTTCAAGGAATGGCTAGCTAAGAAAGGTAACATTCTTTATGTAATATTTGATTCCTTTACTACTGATGTCCCAATTAATACATGGTGGGGTGACTCTGGTTCTATGGTCCATGTGACAAACTCAATGCAGGGATTCCTTACAATCCAGAAGCTACCAAAGGGCCAAAGAAAACTTAGAGTTGGAAGCGGTGATCTCTTAGATGTCGAAGCCATGGGAACTTTAAATTTACATATGAGTACCGGAAAGTGTATTAGACTAGTGGATACCTTATATGTACCGAGAATTACTCGGAACCTTGTATCCATATCTAGACTAGACCTTGAAGGTTATGTAATAATTCATGGTTGCGGCAAGATTGCCATTACTCAAAATAATGAATTACTTGGTCGAGGTTTCTTGGATGGATTGCTGTATAAATTAGAACTAGATCGTAATTTCTCACAGTCTTTGTTGTCTCTTAATATTGATGACGTAACTAAGACAACAAAATCACCTAAACAATCAGAGAATTCCTCCATGTTGTGGCATAAACGTCTTGGCCACATCTCACGAGATCGAATGACACGACTCGTAAAGGATGGAATCTTACCTTCTCTTGATTTTAGTGATTTTGAAACATGTATTAAGTGCCTCAAAGGCAAAATGGCGAAAGGGAATAAGAAAGGAGCCACTAGGAGTTCCAACTTGTTGGAAATAATTCACACTGATATTAGTGGTCCCTATCCCGCATCAATCACAGGACATACATCATTTATTACATTCATTGACGATTATTCACGTTATATGCACCTATATCTGATTAAGGAAAAATCTGAATCCTTACAAACTTTTATTGATTTTAAAACTTTGGTTGAAAACCAACTTGATCATAAAATAAAAGTTGTGAGATCAGATAGAGGAGGTGAGTATTATGGTAGACATACTGATATTGGTCAAGCTCCTAGTCCTTTCTATAATTTTTGCAAGGAACATGGCATAATTAACCAATACACCATGCCTGGTTCTCCTCAACAAAATGGTGTTGCTGAAAGGAGAAATAGAACCTTAATGGACATGGTGAGAAGTATGCTTGCTAACACTAACTTACCTACTTTCCTTTGGACTGAGGCATTAAAAACAGCCGTTCATATACTCAATAGGGTTCCATCAAAATCTGTCCCTAAAACTCCTTATGAAATCTGGACAGGTAGGAAACCGAGTCTAAAATATATGAAAGTATGGGGCTGTCCTGCCGAAGCAAAAGTCTATAACCCTAACTTAAAGAAACTGGATCCTAAAACCCTTACATGTTTCTTTATCGGTTATCCTGATAACTCAAAAGGTTATCGGTTTTACTGTCCTTCCCACACTACGAGCATCATTGACACGCAGCATGCCACATTTCTTGAGAACTCAAAGATCAGTGGGAGCACGACAAATCATGACTCAGATTTGCAAGAAGTACAAGAAGCGGGGGGAAACCATCTTTCAGCTAATTTTATTCCTCCGATAATTCCTCTTGTACCCACCGCTGCTCCTAATATCACTGATCCAGCTCCTCCTAACCAGAATACCGAGGGAACTTCATCATCGCTTCCGAACGCTGATCCTAATATCACTGATTCCACTCCTCCAGTTACTGAACCAGAAAATCAACTAAGGAGATCATCTAGGACTCGCAGGGCCACAAATTTTGATGATTTCGTAACCTTTTTAACTGAAGTTGAGAACATTGGAAAGCTTACTGATCCTACCTCTTATCGAGAAGCCATTAATAGTGATCAGGCCACTCAGTGGAATGAAGCCATGATTGAAGAGCTTAATTCCATGCAACAGAATGATGTTTGGGACTTGGTTGAACTTCCTGAAGGATCCAAAACTATCGGTTGTAAATGGGTCTTCAAAACCAAATTGGACCCGAAAGGAAACATCGAACGTTATAAGGCCAGACTGGTTGCAAAAGGCTTTACTCAAAAGGAAGGAATCGATTATCAAGAGACCTTCTCTCCTGTCTCTCGTAAAGATTCTTTAAGGATTGTTATGGCACTTGTAGCTCATTATGATTTAGAGTTACATCAGATGGATGTCAAGACCGCATTCCTAAATGGAGACTTGCAAGAAGACGTATACATGCGACAACCTGAAGGATTCATTCCAGAAGGTAAAGAGCATATGGTCTGCAAGTTGAAAAAATCCATTTATGGGTTGAAGCAGGCATCACGACAATGGTATCTCAAGTTCGATAAAATCGTAAAAGGGCAAGATTTTCTAAAGAATCAAGTGGATCAATGCACCTATCTCAAGATCAGTGGGAGTAACTTTATAATCCTTGTTTTGTACGTAGATGACATCCTACTAGCAAGTAATAACTTGGATATGCTGCATGAGTCGAAGCGGATGCTTTCGCAAAATTTCGACATGAAAGATCTCGGTGATGCCTCTTATGTCATTGGTATCGAAATATACCGAGATAGGCATAATGGTGTTTTGGGTCTTTCTCAAAATGCATATATTGAGCGTATCTTAAAACGCTATAACATGCATAAATGTACACCCACTGTAGCTCCAGTAGTTAAAGGGGACGTATTTGGTTCCTTCCAAGCTCCGAGCACTGAGATTGAAAAGGAAGAAATGAGGATGATACCTTATTCGTCTGTAGTAGGGAGCATTATGTATGCTCAGGTCTGTACTCGACCGGATATCGCCTATATCGCTGGTATGCTGGGACGTTACTTATCTAATCCCGGAATAGCACACTGGAAAGCAGCTAAAAAGGTTCTTCGATATCTGCAAGGGACCAAAGACTACAAATTAACCTATAGAAGAAGTGACAACTTAGAAGTAGTAGGATATTCTGATTCCGACTTTGCTAAATGCAAGGAAGATAAAAAATCTACTTCTGGGTATATATTTATGTTAGCTGGTGGACCTATCTCTTGACGGAGTCATAAACAGAAGCTGACTACAACGTCCACCATGATGGCTGAATACGTTGCCGTTTATAATGCCAGTTGTCATGGGATGTTGTTAAGGAACCTGGTCAGTGGACTCAAAATCGTCAACTCCATTTCTAGACCATTGAAGCTTTACTGTGATAACTCAGCTGCCGTAACTTTCTCGAACAGTAACAGTTCAACTGGCGCTGGGCTGTATCTTGATACAAAGTATCTGTTTGTGCGCGAACGGGTTGAGGAAAATGTCCTTTGTATCGAGTACATAAGTACAAAGAATATGCTAGCGGATCCAATGACCAAAGGTCTTCCTCCTAATGTCTTCGTAGGACACGTGTCGAAGATGGGGCTTACAAAAGACTTAATTTAATAGCATATTGTACTTATTGGTCATTATTATTATCTTAATAAATTTTCCTCTATATTCAAATTTTGTATGTCTATTAGTTACGCTTTGAGCTCATAATGGTGTATGGACATTATTATAACGAAATTTGTCTTAGTCAATTGATCATTGCTTATTCAGTTTTAAATTTGAGTCATAGTTTGACTAGTGGGGGTCCTGAGATGATATTCGTCTCTACGGCTGTACTTATCAGCTGTGATTTCAGTTTAAAACAAAATGAGTATTATCCCGGCCGGACTTATTGATACTCATAGATAAAAGATCGCTTGGTCAAGTGGGAGAATGTTGGAACCACCTTAAAAGTGACCGTCACTGATCGTTTATCATTCCTGATATGATAATTGACAATAACTGAAATCCCTATGTCTAGTAAATATATGATGGGCGTATTTACTATTATTGACATACTATAGGGTTTCCCATTAGGTGATTGGAACTATAGGGGATTATACCGCACATAATAAACACCAAGGGTTAAAAGTGTAAGATACTCTTATTATAAATAGAGTACCCTAATCCTACTTTTAACCTAATGACTAAAACCCTAATCAGCTGATAAACATCCAGCCGTGCGCCCCTAAGATCGACTCTCTCAAGGATCGATCATCATCATCCCATCATTATACGATCACCTCGTTCTGGGAACCCGACAATCAATGGCAAATATGCTTAATGCTTTCACTGGATCCTCAGGATCATCGGGTATGTTTTCTTGTCATCTTATTATCTATCGATTACAAATCGTGAATATTCCAACATATTTTGCAACTGCTAATTGACAAACAGGTAAACTTGGATTGAGTTATTGCAAAAAATGGAAATGTTATATTCATTACAAGAAAACACAAGTTATTTTATCACTTTGGGATGGAGGGGGTATTTTAATATGTTAAATCAAATAATAATCATTGAATTTTCATGTATTTTTACTTACTTACCTTTACAAAACAAAATCAGAGATCACACATTTAAATGCTCTAGGATTTTACTAAATTGAAGTTCACAAAGTTTATGATCAATATACCGTTTATGCCGATTCACAATCACAAATGATGATACCAATTTAATTTTTTCACTAGCTAAGCACCCACAATCTGGCCTTACCTTTGTTGATATAGATGATAATTGGGTGATAATTAAGTAATTGATGTAGTTATGAGATAGAAGGACTCGTTTACTAACACAAACTGGGTTAGTGCTAACCGGTAATTAAGTGAGGCTATCGATCCTTACATGGACAACATCGACATTCTAGGTCAGAGGGTGTGGGTAAACATCATTACCACTTACCCGGTAAGAAGCAGTAAGTGTTTATGTTTAGTAAACAGACCCTAAGTTGTGATTCAATAGCATTATGTAAATAGAAAGAAAAAAAACAAGATGGTTTAGTTATAACTTTACCTATTTCCTCAGATATTATCTCCTCAAAATTTGTTCAATAGCCACTTAAACGACGATAGCCAATGTACTTGACCCTTTTTATCAATCATTTTGTGCAAGTATACCAAACGAAACCTAACAACCCGAGTGATCCCTACATGGTACGGTGTAGTTGGGTCTAGTCTAAGGAGGGTAGGATGTACATAGACCTTAACTCTACGCTGAGGAGTAGTATGTTGTTCAAGTATTGATGATTGATCATGCCTTGGTTTAATTGTATTGTAATTATAGCTCATTTATTGGTCATGTCAATATTAAATATAGATGTATACCACTTCCAGATTTTAGCATAGATATAACTTTTCGTGATGTTTGACGCCTTGAAGCCCATGTAAATACAATCTAGTTACCCAAGACAAATTCCCTAGAGCGTTTGAACTAGAACAGAACCCAAGAGCTACCGTTGCCGATAGATTGGGCACAGATGGGATCGGATGGAACTGGAGGAGGGATGTTAGAAGAGGACAAGAAGCAACCGAAGTGGAGCAACTGTTGGGAATTACGGAATCAGTCTCCCTTACCGAGTCTAAAGATAAATAGACGTGGTCCCTCACCTCGGACGGGGAGTTCTCGGTCCAGTCTCTAAGAGACTCAATCGAGAAGATAGAACTCAGAATCGGCCCATACAAAACCCGTTGGAACAACCTCGTCCCAGCAAAGATAAACATTTTTTTCTGGAGAGCCTATCTTAACCGACTCCCGACTAAGGACAGACTTGAGATGTTGGGGGTGGATCTGAACAACACCTTATGTCCCTTTTGCAACTGTGACATCGAGACGATCAACCACATTCTTTTCTGTTGCTGTCGAGTGTCGGAGATATGGAACAAGATTCAACGGTGGTTGAATTTTCCCTTCTCCTCTTTCGACTCGCTGGAAACGTCTATGGAAGGTATTGATTCTTCCCGTATCTCCAAGGTGCATCGAAAGGGTGTTGAAGCCATACTTATGATCACGTGCTTCTACTTGTGGCGTTTCCGCAATAAACTCCTTTTCGACAATTCTAAGCCTAGTTTGAGTGAGCTGTATGATTTCATCGTTGTCAATTCCTTTAGTTGGATGATATATAGGTGTAAAGGGAGTCGTAAAAACTTTGCCGAGTGGAACTTGTTTCCTTCTTCCTGCCTCGAGTCGATGTAATCTCTCGTTGTTGCTAGCTCCCGGCTAGCGTCTCTTTTCTAATAAGATTTGTTGTTTCCAAAAAAAAATACAATCTAGTTACCTAGAGATCCATTATAACAAATGTGTAAGCATTTGCGATTCACATTCATAGATTATAGTTATATGTAAAGGTAGAACAAAAAAGCATCAGAATAATGACTAGCTATATGACCATAAATGAATAAGGAATCAGGAATTGAAAGTACTAACTAAAGCAAAAACATTAAGTCGAACTAGAGCTAGTGAAGAGATAACAATTGTAAATGCTCATAACACAAATATGCAAGTTGATAGAGTGAAAGAAAGCATTTATGAGGTTTTTAAGCCATGATAATCTCATCAACAAGGGCTTTTAACAATTTGACATTAATACCCACGAAATATATTTTTGGGACCCGGAAAACATATTCAAAGGAGACCAGGAAAACATTCTCAGACCTAGGCTTGTTAAGTTCAAAATTCAAAAGGATGTCTAGAGATTTAGTTGAAGCACTCAAAACCCCTTTCACGGAATCCAAAGTGTTAGTCCCATTCGAACAAGCAACAATTCACATAATTGATAGACTGAGTAATAGGATGAGATAATAAGGAATATGTGGTGTATTATTGATGAAGAGACTACCCTAGAGAGAGAATGGATCTCTCTCTAGATTACACACACTACACCTTGGATGTCTACATTGTGAATGATTACCTTAACCCTAATTACACACACACATCTTATATATACCCACCTATTACACCTTTAAGCCCAAGCCCATAATTCATATACCCAAGCCCATATTACAATTAATAACCCTTTATAAAACTATCATATAATTAGGACATTTTGTGTCCTAACAATCTCCCCCTATAGTTTTGTAAAGTAATCACCCTTCTCGAAAGATCTTCAGTTTTTCTCCCCCTTGATTTCTTTAAAAAACCATAATGATGCAATTCTTCAATTGTAGTCTAGGCTCCCCCTTGAAATAAGCTCTTACTCTTTATATTTCAACTTTGAAAAACCGGATTCGGTGTGCGCCATAACCGCGACCGAGTGCACGAAAAACATCTTTATAAATGTTGAAACTCTAGCTCGTACCGATAAGCTCACAAGAAAGATAACGAGTGAGTTGTTGCGTGACAAACCAAAGTGCAATATCAATTTATAACACCAAATCCGTCGATAAACCGCGAGTTGAATAGGAATTCAGCTTAAGAGCTTGATTCGGATTTGCTCGAAGGAGGAAACATAATGAAGCATACACTACAAGGTAGGGTTTAGAAGAACTTCACAAGTAACATTGTTCATCAACTGTAGAAAAATGCTCATCTCCAAAATATCATAACACTGAATGATGAAAATCCGGAACTTCAATCTTCAAGAAATAGCTGAATGATTATAAGCACTCAAGAGTCTGAATCACAACCAAAGCACCATAACAATGATTGCAAACACTCACAATTCTGATTGATCAGGTCAGAAGAATGATTAAGAGCACTCAAAGGTCTAGCATCGTCAACAAAACTCCAGAATAATGATTGTAAATGCTCAAACGTCTAATCCAATTCAAACAAAGACTGAATTCCAACACCCACCTTCTGAAAATCTTGGAAAACTTGAGCTCCTTTAAACATTGACAGTTGCTAGAAGTATATGACAAACTGAATATAAGAATGATGTCACACATGCTTTATGCTGAAATTCCATGAACAATGCCCCCTCCTGAGACTAAGCACGGGGGTTCTGCTACCCGGTTAGCGGATGGGGTCAAGGTTACGGGTGTAAATGAGACGAGACAACTCGCGAGCTACTCGAGATCGACTCGGTCAACACTCGACTCGAATGTGCTCGACTCGACATACTAACGAGTCGAGCCGAGCTACCTGATACTCGACTCGATAAGTTCGTGAGATACTCAAATTAATTTTATATATAATAAAGTATATATAATTACTTATTATATTTATTAATTATAATTAATAGAAAATTTAAATTTAAATTTAAAATGAAATCTGAAATGTAAATGTAACACGCCTAAAGGAGGGATTCTTTAAAAACAAATTATGTTTATTTTTGATTAAAATTTAGTTATGTAAAAGAATTAAAGAAACCCTAAAATCTTTTCTTCCATTTCCAAACTGAGGCAAATTCGTGAGTCTTGCTTGACGGCTGAGTAGCTGACGGCCTGACGCCTCCTCCTTCCTCTCTCTCTCACACGCTGCCGCTGTCGGCGTCGTCCGCCGACCAGAGCCGACGAACAGCGACCAGAGAACTCTCTCTCTCTTTCTCTCAGTATGTTATTGCTTCATTGATTTTTAGTTTTTTTTTGGTTCGTATGCTAATAAATGGATAGTTTATACATCAACCACATGTGCAATGCAAGGATTATTTTATATTACTTTGCTTATTAATCTGATTGGAGATCCTCATGGTTCCTTTTGCTTATTACTTTGCTTATTAGTCTGATTGGAGATCCTCATGGTTCCTTTTGCTTATTACTTTGCTTATTAATCTGATGGGAGATCCTCTTTGATTTACATTTAATTTCTTACATATATAATCTGATTTAAGTATGTTTTAGTTGGAATTTGAATGTTTTAAATTTATTTCTATTCTAGAGATGTCTAGTGTATAAATTTGAGAGGAAAAGATGATTTTCCATTATATAGAGTTGTGCTTATATACAACTTACAAGGGAAAGAGAAATATACATATCCCTATAATTAAGCCTAATCAAAAGAATAAATACTATAAATAAAGGATTACAGATAACTATTTTAACCAAGTAATTAAGTCTGATTTGATTGTGAATCAGTTGATTGAGGATTAATATCCTTTACACGCCCCCGCAAGATGGACGACCGAGGAACAAGTCCAATCTTGGAGAGTAGGTGATGAAACCGAGACTTTAGTAGAGGTTTAGTAAGAACGTCCGTGAGTTGGTCATCGCCAGAGATGTGGGTAACACGAATTGAGCCCAAATGAACCTGCTCACGAACGAATGGAAATTTAATGCAAGATGCTTCATCCTTGAGTGGAAAATCGGGTTGGCCGAGTAGTTTGCGGCTCCTATATTATCACAGTAAATGGGTGGTTGTGGCAGGGAAGTATACCCAAGTTCAAATAACAGGGAATTCAGCCATAAGACCTCTGTAGTAGTATCTGCTACTACTCTAAATTCAACCTCAGTTGATGAACGAGCCAGAGCTCGTTGCTTCTTGGAACTCCAAGAAATGGGATTTCGACCAAGATACACAATATAACCTGTAGTTGAAGTATATTGATCTTTGTCACCGCCCCAATCTGCATCAGAAAATGCATGTAGTTGCAATGGTGAATTGCAATGAAGCATGATACCATGATGAGCAGTACCATTTAGATAGCGAAGTAATCTCTTAAGAGAATTCCAATGATCATTAGTCGGGCAATTCATAAATTGTGATAACTTGTTAACTGAAAAGGCAACATCAGGTCTGGTAAGAGAGAGATATTGAAGGGCACCAACAAGAGATCGATATTCGGTGGCTGATGGAAGAGGTGGGGCACCAGTGAGGGAGGAGATGGTTTTGAACCCAACATGTTAGAACGAGTGAGAATATCCTAAATGTACTTTATTTGATTTAAGAATAAATATGTCGGTGTGGGCACTACTTCAATGCCAAGGAAGTATGAGAGAGGGCCAAGATCCTTGAGTGAGAAACGTGCAGAAAGAATGGAAATGAATTTAGTGAGATGCGGAAGGGACGGGCCGGTGATGATAATATCATCGACATAAACCAATAAATAAAGAGAGATAGATCCATTTTTGTAAAGAAACAGAGAGGAGTCTGAAATGGTGTTACGGAACCCATAATTTAGAAGGAAGGATTTTAATTCATTATACCAAGCCCGAGGGGCTTGTTTGAGACCGTAAATGGCCTTTTTAAGCTTGCAAACATGATTGGGGTATCGGTGGTCAATGAATCCAGGAGGTTGGGCCATGAAGACATCCTCGGTAAGGGTTCCTTGGAGAAATGCATTATTGATATCAAGTTGGCGCAGTGACCATCCTTGAGACACAACAAGAGATAGAATAAGCCTGAGAGTGGTGGGTTTAATGACCGGGCTAAAGGTCTCCGAATAATCGAGACCAGGTCTTTGATGAAAACCTTTGGCTACAAGTCGAGCCTTCAATCGTTCGACTGAACCATCAGCATTGTATTTAACTCGATAAACCCATTTACATCCAACAATATTTTGAGAGGAATGTGGAGGTACAAGACACCAGGTTCCATTGCGAGTGAGGGCTGCAAATTCGTCACACATTGCCTGACGCCATTGGGGATTTTTCAGAGCTTGGGAAATATTACGAGGTTCACTCGGTTGAGAAGACAAAGCAAGATGAAATTTGTACTTTGGGTTAGGTTTTCGAATCTGGTTTTGAAGGAGAGTGACAATGGTTCGGGTAGGAGAAGATGGAGGGGGATGAGGAGAGGGAGGAGATTGAGATGGAGGGGAAGGGGGAGTAGGGGGAAGTGAACCACAAACTGATCAGAGGCGATAGTGGCAGAATGTGGTGAAGTGGTGCATGATGATTGTTGCTCAACAGGCAGAAGGATGGGAGACCAGTCATCAAGTTTAACAGGTGAGGGAGTGGGGGAAATAGGCTGAAGAGACATGAATGGAAATTCATGTTCAATGAATTTGACATGGTGAGAGGTGTATAACCTGTTGGTAGCGGGATCAAGACAATGATACGCACTTTGAGAGGCCGAGTAACCCACAAAAATACATGGCTTAGAGCGAGGTTCTAGTTTGTGAGGGGTGTATGGTCTTAGCCAAGGGTAGCAAAGACACCCAAAACTACGTAATTTTGTGTAATTGGGAGGCTTTTGGAACAATTTGAGATAGGGAGAGAGGGTGCCAAGAGTTAGGGTCGGCAGTCGATTGATAAGGTACACAGCTGTGGTGAAAGCAAGTGGCCAGTATGTAGTAGGCATATTTGCGTAAGAGAGAAGTGTGAGACCAGTTTCAACAATATGACGATGTCGTCGTTCATCATAACCATTGTGTTTTGGTGTATGAGGGTGGTGCGGATTAAATGCAACCCCAAAAAGGCTACAGCAACTAGCAAACCATGCAAGTATACATGTTCTACTAGTGTCGTCCGAAAACAAGTAATAATGGTAAGTAATACCAGATATCGTACCTCAGGGACTTTTAAAGCAAGAAGAGTAACAACAAGTTGATTATCAAAGATGGATTTTGGTAACAAGATTTTTAGTAACAGAAAGCAAAGTACTGAAAGATAATAACAAGAAATTAAAGATAGTATGGGTGCAAGATCAGGTTGGATTTGGGCTTAACAAGGTGCTTAGACATTGCTATAGCTAGCACAAGAGTGCTGCAGCAAAGGCTCCACAATACTACTGAATTGAATGGCCTTCCAAGGGAAGTTCAGATTAGACCTTTTACATAGGGTGGGCACTTGGTAAGTGCAACAAGAACCTACTAGTCGGATCTTACCTTTCTTTCCATATAGTTTCTCAACCCAAAGGATTGAAGCAACTCTTTATAGTCTCCATAACACTCCCAACATAAACACTTGCGTTGTCTCCATTTTGAGTCCAACTCATCCAAATAGAATAACACTCGTCACTTTGTCAAAGACTATAGGATGAAGCATTCATGTTGTTTGTGAATAGTAAAGCAAAAGATTAATGCAAACAAATGCCCAAAGACACTTGGCTTAATCTGCCAACCTTCACTTACACCCACACTATGGTGTTTAGCCTACCATACTGGAATGTAAATGCTTAAATGTAAATGACATGTATGTAAATGACGTAATGTAAGTGCAGAAAGTAAAGAAAGCTGTAAAGGTTGCTATAGCAACAGACATAATCGGAAATGACTTAATTAAAAGATTGCAATTGAAATTTAAAAGTACTTGGTAACAAAAGCTTAGAACAAGATTTGGTTCCAGTAGAAGCTGAATACAAATGAAAGACTTACTAACCTATTTATACTAGAAAGTAACGAATCAAAAGATGCTCTAACAAGTACAAAAGTGGTTATACCCATTGGGTAATAACCAAGCATCTTAGTACAATAAAGTAAAACAAATAAAATCTATCCTAGGAGGGCATCTTCAGGAGCATCTTCAGGGGGCATCTTCAGGGCTGACTTTTGCCCAAGGGAGTACAAAAAGATGCCTGAGATCTTCCTCCAACAAAACAAAAATCGTCCAACTTGATTGAGCCAGCACTGCCAATATCACTGCTGTAGCATCCCCTGCTGTAGCAACATAGAAATCAGCACAAATTCACCAAAAAGATAGGATTGTTCCATAAACTACATCCTAGCTCCATTCTAAAGAAAAGGTGTAAAATAAGACTGAAAGACTCAATATCTAGTTGGGAAAGATGTAAAATAAAGTAAACTAAAGTCCTAAATGGGCATAAAAGTGTATATAAATACACACTTATCACACCCCTACACTTGAACTGTTGCTTGTCCCCAAGCAACTAAAATGACAACTAAAAATGACTCAAATGAGAAATTGGAAACAATTTAAATGGTGAAAATAAAAACTAAACATAATATGAGATTTGGAAACACAACAGGACCATAGCCTAGCATAATTTTGTGTTCATCCCTCATCATTCACTCAATCCCATAAGCCAATGACTCATTTCCTATTGTTAGACATTAAGATCTTGTGAATTCCGAATCTTTAGGACTTTTTGGTTGATTTGGATTTGTAGCACAAAGATTTCTTTCATCCTTCAAGTCTTCATCTCTAATGCTCAAACAGTGTATATGCTATGCATATTTTTACTGTTTTATCTGTTTTGACTATGGACACCACTGATTCATTTTTTTGCTATATTTTTTTGGAGCAATTTTTCTGCCCTATGGGCTGTTTTTATGCTCATGAATCGGTGTACCCTCCCCCACACTTGCAAGTTTCAATGTCCCCATTGAGACAGTAATCTTTATGGCTTAAGGGTGCAAAGGGTATAAGTGTATTGTGTATGTGAAAGAATGGCCTAAGTCATTTTCTAAAAACACAAGGATGTCTGTTTGCTTCCCAGGTGGATGAGCATGGTTCTAGTTTTGAGGACTGGCAAGGGATGTGTAACAACAAATTACCATGGGATGTGGTTTGTGATGGTGCAAATCTCATAAGACTCAAAACTTAACTACTAGACAAATTCCCAGACTCTATTAACTAAAAAAAATTAAAAACTACTAATGGAGCTAAGGTATAGAAATGGACCTGCCTACTCTTTGGGAGTAGGTTTTGCTGCAGCACTGGGTATCATCATCTCTGCTTCTTTCTGCAGCTCTTCTGGATACGGGCCAATGCTGGCATACTCCTCAGCATTCTCCATTGCCCACTTAGCCTCCATCACTCCCTCTCTTTTCATCTGGTAATGCCTGTGCAAAGCAGTGAGTTTTCTAGCATGTTGAGCAGCCTTATCCTGTTCTTTCAAACAGGCCAGCACCTTCTTCTCACTTTCAGCAAGCTTAGCCTCAAAATCTCTCTTCTGAGTGGTCATTAGGGTCATCCACATCAGGTCCCTCTCTTGTAATTTGGCCAAGAGAGTTTCTTGGTTGTTTGAAATTTGGGTGGCTAGGTACACAAATGATTTTGTTTCCAGCTGTTCTTCTATTGGGACTGAATTGGGATTCTTTGATGGTTGTGACTTTTTGGAGCTTCCTGCAGCAGTTGCTGCAACATCCAGGAGTGATGCTGCAGCAATGGCATTCTTTTTCATTTCCTTCTCTGCATTTCTCATTACTCTCTTCACTGTTTGGGTCTCTATCACAGCTTTTCCTGAGATAATTTCATCTGTGGGAAAGGATTTTACTTTGGCTCTAATGAGTAAGGAATGGATTAGGGATGGATGCCAAAGGTCACCTTTTGCCTTTTCTACACAGGATTTGATGCTTTTGCACACAGCCTCCCCCACACTTAATCTTTTACCACCCATGATACAATATAGCAGTATCATTCTTTCAAAGGTTAGGCTTGTGTCATGGGTTGTGGGCTGGAGTGTGTACCTCAAGAAATAAAACCATACGCTGACCTCGGGCAAGAGGTCCTTGCTATGCATTGTTCTGAACAGCCTGTTTTTCCAGGAAGCACCAGGTTGAGCAATGGTGCCAACACCTTCCTAGTTTCTTCTTATGTGGCCTTCTCAGTCAACTTCCTGTAATCATTGGATGTAGGGGACACTAGACCATACATGTTATCAATAGTGTGAGCATCAAAGGATACCTCAGTGCCCCTTACCTTCACAGTTTGGCTTGTGGATGCTGCAACCTCTGCATAGAACTCCTTGATGAGGGAAAGGTTGTAGCCACCCGGAACTGCACAGAACAGTTCCCATCCCATTGTTCTTATGGTGTTGGTGATGAAAGGGTAGTCCCTTAAGGCTTCTGGACTGAACCCTTTATCTGCTAAGGCTTCTTTGGCAGCAAGTACACCAAACTGCTCATATGCTAACCTGCAACTAAATGTACCAAAAGAGGGGTTTTCTCTTCTGGTTCTGTTTTGGTTTGGTGATGGTGAAGTTGGTACCTTTTTCTGCTTCACACTCCCCTTCTTGGGAGTCTTCATCCAATCAACCAAAGGAATGTCTTCATCTTCTGCTGTTGCTGCAGCAATCTCTTCCTTGCTCACAGCAACGTCCTCATCACTGCTATCATCAAACTCTGAGCTTTCCTCCTCTGTTTCTTCTTCTTCCTCCACAACCTCTGGACTTTTTCCCTTACCCTTCTTGTCAGCCACCTTCTTCATCATCATTTCCTCCCTCTTGGTCATAATCACAGTCTCCTTTTCTTGAGGTTGTGATTGTTCAGACATGACCCCCTCTGGATTTGCTTCAGGTATGGCTTTCTCACTCTGCACAGAGGGTGCTTTGGTGTTTGGTGGCTTGGGCTCAATGGGATTTTTGGATTTAGCAGATGATTCCCCTAAAATGAGGTTTATTGCATCCTCTGCCTCATCAAGGGGGTTTGTTGGTTTGTCTTCTAAGAAGTAGTTTATGACAGCCTCATCATCAGCAAATGGGTTGGTTTCTTTAGGAGAGGTTTGCATTTGGTCCTCTGGAATGGAATGTTTAAGGTTGGGAATGAGTGGTAATCGACCACCTAGCAGTAAGATTTGTGGGTTTTCAACTAGAGGGGATTGTGGTTCTTTGTTGATATCAATGGTGAGGGTTTTATGGCTGGCAGAAGTGGACGAAACAGAGGTGGAAGAGGTGTGGGTTTCGGGTTGCTTACTAGGTTCTTCTTCCCCTGTTTTCTGCTTCTTCAATGGTGGAACACTTGGAGAAGTCGATGGAACTTTCTCCTGAATATTGGACTCATCAGAGGGCCTCTTGCTCAATTCCATCTCTTTGCTCTGTTTTCTTGCACTTCGTCGTCTCTCTCGATCACTCACAGGTCTCAAGATTTTCTGTGCTTGAGTCTTTATCCGCCCCATTACTTCGATTCTTTAAGACCCCTCTACAAAACCACTGTTGAAGATACAACTTGCAAAAACAAAAGTGATTATTTTAAAGAGGTTATTGGATGATCGTGGGGTAATCGGTTGAAAAGAAACCGAAATGGTGGTGAATAGTGCAGTGTAGTTCAAATGCAACTAAAAGTACTAGTTTGTAAAACCAGATACTCAAGAGTTTTATTGGAGCTTAAAATACTTGATGGTTTTTACTATTTGCACAGCCAAGAAAGCATCTTTGCAGAAAAGAGTACACTTTTTCGGCTGAAAAGACTGTTGGGGTTCTAGGTTGCAGAGTGCTATTGCAATCTGAAGATTGTTGTAGCACTGAACCTTTTCCATCAGTTTTCAAACCTTGAAAACATCATGTTTCAAAACTAAAACAAAAACTAAACCACTTTATTTAGATATTTACAACATGAACAGGCTTTTGCAAGCCTCAGAAATCATATCTAGGATTGAGAGAGTTGTACCACAGATGTGGTACCAATGGAGTTGGTTGCTGCAGCTTCATGATAGGACTTTACTCTTTGACCATTCACTTTGAAAATGGATCCAGTGTTGGGTCAATGAGTTCAATCACTCCATAAGGATGGACTTTATGAACATCAAATGGCCCTGTCTACTTGGATCTTAGTTTTCCAGGAAAAAGTTTCAATCTAGAGTAAAAGAGTAAGACTTTTTGGCCAGCTACAATTTCTCTTTGTGAGATCCTCTTATCATGCCATTTTTTGGTTTTGTCTTTGTAAATCTTGGCATTTTCATAAGAGTGATCTCTCAATTCTTCAAGCTCATTAATCTGTAGCTTCCTTCTTTCACCTGCAGCATTAAGACACAGATTTAACTCCTTCAAAGCCCAAAAGGCTTTGTGTTCTAATTCAAGTGGTAGATGGCATGCTTTCCCAAAAACTAACTTATATGGGGACATTCCAATGGGTGTCTTATAGGCAGTCCTATAAGCCCATAAAGCATCATCAAGCTTGAAGGACCAATCCTTCCTTGTTGGCTTTACCACTTTCTCTAAAATGCTCTTAATCTCTCTATTGGAAAGTTCTGCTAAACCATTTGTTTGAGGGTGATAGGCTGTTGCTACCCTATGGTTTATGTTATACTTTTCCAGAACTCCTTTCATCATGTTATTCACAAAGTGGGTACCCTCATCACTTATCATGGCTCTAGGGGTACCAAACCTTGTGAATATGTGCTTATGCAAAAACTTAACTACAGTCTTGGCATCATTGGAGTGACAGGCTGTGGCTTCTACCCATTTGGATACATAATCCACAGCCACCAATATGTATTGATTGTTGCCAGACATGGGAAATGGACCCATGAAGTCTATTCCCCATACATCAAAGATTTCTACTTCAAGAATGCCATTGAGGGGCATTTCATGTCTTTGGGAGATGGATCCAACCCTTTGACACTCATTGCACCTCTTCACAAAATTATCAGCATCTTGAAAGAGTGTTGGCCAAAAAAATACAGATTGAAGAACCTTGGCTGCAGTTCTTTGGCCACCAAAGTGGCCACCATATGCAGCAGCATGACAATGTTGCAGCACTGCAGACACTTCTTGATGAGGTATGCACCTCCTTAGGATCTGGTCAGTCCCTACCTTAAACAGAAAGGGGTCATCCCAAAGATAGTTCTTAGAATCATGGATGAGTTTCTTCTTTTGGCCTTTGTTTAAATCTGGTGGAATGATCCCAACAGCCAAGAAATTTGCAATGTCTGCAAACCAAGGGGCTGTATGATGCTGCAGCATCAAGAGCTGCTCATCAGGGAACTTTTCATTGATTTCACCAGTGCTTGATTCTCCTTTTTCTAACCTGGACAAGTGATCAGCAACTTGGTTGTTCACCCCTTTTCTATCCACTATTTCAATCTCAAACTCTTGAAGCAAAAGAACCCACCTTATTAACCTTGGCTTTGAATCTTTTTTGGAAATCAAATACTTGATGGCTGCATGGTCAGTGTGAACAATGACCTTAGTACCCATTAAGTATGATCTAAACTTTTCAAATGCAAAAACCACAGCCAAAAGTTCTTTCTCTGTGGTTGTGTAGTTTATTTGGGCTTCATTTAGAGTTTTGCTGGAATAGTAGATTGGGTGGAAAATTTTGTCATTAACTTGGCCTAAAACAGCACCAACTGCCTAATCACTTGCATCACACATTAGTTCAAATGGTTTGGTACAATCAGGAGTAACAACAATAGGGGCAGAAATCAGTGCTTTCTTCAAAGTGTCAAAAGCAGATTTACACTCCTTGTTGAAATCAAATGGTTGGTCATGCTGGAGTAATAAACAGAGGGGTTTGGAAATTTTTGAAAAGTCTTTTATAAACCTCCTATAAAATCCAGCATGTCCAAGAAAACTTCTTATTCCTTTAACATTTGTGGGCTCAGGTAGACTCTCAATGACTTCAAGCTTAGCCTTGTCTACCTCTATTCCCCTTTTTGAAATTACATGACCCAAAACAATGCCTTCCTTCACCATGAAATGACATTTCTCCTAGTTTAGAACTAGATCAGTCTCCTCACATCTCTTAAGGCTTTGTTCTAAGTTTTTCAAACAATCCTCATAGGAGGATCCATAGACAGAAAAGTCATCCATGAAAATCTCCATAGAGGTTTCCAACATATCAGAGAAGATGGACATCATGCATCTCTGAAATGTGGCTGGTGCATTGCACAATCCAAAGGGCATCCTCCTAAAGGCAAAAGTAGCATAAGGGCAAGTGAAAGTTGTTTTCTCTTGGTCCTCAGGTGCTATAGCAATCTGGTTATACCCTGAATAGCCATCTAAAAAGCAATAGTATTCTTTTCCAGCTAGTCTATCCAACATTTGGTCTATGAATGGCAAGGGGAAATGGTCTTTGTGGGTTGCTTTGTTAAGCTTCCTATAGTCCATACAAATCCTCCATCCTGACACTATTCTGGTTGGGATTAGCTCATTCTTTTCATTTTCTACCACAGTGACACCCCCCTTCTTTGGAACACACTGGACAGGACTTACCCAATTGCTACTTGCTATAGGGTAAATGATTCCAGCATCAAGCCACTTAAGGATTTCTTTCTTGACCACTTCTTTCATCACAGGGTTCAATCTCCTTTGAGGCTCTACAGAGGTAAAGTCTTTGTCTTCTAAGATTATCTTGTGCTGGAAAACGGATGGACTTATACCTTTAAGGTCAGAGATAGTCCAACCTATGGCTTTGGTGTGAGATTGAAGCATTTCAACTAACTGCTTCTCTTGCTCAACTTCCAAAGAAGCTGAGATGATCACAGGTAGCTTACTGTCCTCCCCTAAGAATGCATACTTAAGGTGGGCAGGTAATTGCTTCAACTCCAAATCTGGTGGTGCTTCTATTGATGGTAAAGGGGTTTTATGTTTGGGATCTTCTTCCAAAATCTTAATTGCTGCAGCTTGCTGCAGCAACTCACTACTGTCTAAAATACTACCCTCCTCACTGTCACTATCCTCAAGTTCTTCCAACTGCTCACATTTGGTTCCTAGAATCTCTTCTAAGGCTCCCTTATGACACATTGACTCAATGGTGCTTAGCATAGAACATGTCTCAACCTCATCAGGATGTTTCATGGAATTAAAAACATTGAAAGTAACATCATGATCATGCACTCTCATGGTCAACTCTCCCTTTTGGACATCAATGAGGGTTCTACCAGTGGCAAGGAAGGGTCTTCCTAATAGTAAAGGTGTGTCCTTATCTGCTTCAAAGTCAAGGATTATGAAATCAACTGGGAAGATGAACTTATCTACTTCTACCAGAACATCCTCTATCTTGCCCTTAGGATATGCTATGGTTTTGTCTGCCAACTGCAGAGTTACACTGGTTGGTCTAGCCTCTCCTATCCTTAGATTTTTGAAAATGGATAAGGGCATAAGGTTTATGCTAGCACCAAGGTCACACAGAGCATTTCATACATGCTTCCCACCTATTGAACAGGGAATTACAAAACTCCCAGGGTCTTTCATTTTAGGGGGAAGTCTATTGGACACAAGGGCACTACATCCTTCTGTAAGGGCAACAGTTTCATACTCAGTGAGTTTCTTTTTCATACTCAAGATATCTTTAAAAAATTTGGCATAGCTAGGCATGTTCTCAATAGCTTCTACCAATGGGATGTTAATGTGCAATTGCTTGAATACATCCAGAAACTTCTTAAACTGAACTTCCTCCTGTTGATTCCTCAACCTCTGTGGGTAAGGAATGTAAGGTGGAACAGGAGCAATGACTGCTTTCTTAGGATTTGGTATGGGTTGGACAGAGGGGGTTTCTATTTATATGGGTTTGTTAGGTGTTGCAACAACAGGATCTGATGGTGTTAGATTTGTGGCAACATCTTTCTTGCTTGGCTTGGGGCTTACCTCACTTGGAAAGAGTAATGGAAAGTCAGACTTAGGTGGCACAGTCACAGTTTTTCTACTCACCACTGGTTCAAGAACAACAGTGGGTGTTGCTACAGCAACAGGTGGTGTTGCTATAGCAATCTTCTCAGTGACAGGTGGTGTAACAGTCTTTGGTTCTTGTGGACCACTGCTAACTAAGTCTTTTCCACTCTTTAAGGTAATGGCTTTTACTTGTTCTTTGACAACATTCCTAGGAACTTCAGTATCACTAGGCAATGTTCCATTTGGTCTATGTCTCAACTCTATGGCCATTTGTCCTATTTGAGTCTCCAAATTCTTGATGGTAGCATTTTGGTGATTCATGGCTGAAGTGGTATGGTTTATAAAACCTTTCAGCACAGCTTCCAAGGAAGCTGGTTGTTCACCTTGCTGGTTAGGAGGCCTTTGGTAGGTTTGTGGACCTTGTTGATACTGACCTTGTTGGTTTGGTTGAAAATTCTGCTTCTGATCTTTCACAACTGGTGGATTCAAACATGGGTTGTGCCAAGAAAAATTGGGATGGTTGTTCCAATTAGCATTGTAAGTGTTACCAAAATGATTAGGTTTGTTGTGGATGTAATTCACAGATTCAATATTTAGGCTGCATTGGTCAAAAGTATGACCTTCACCACAGTACACACACTGAACTGGTAGAAACTCTGAGACAGATGCTGCAGCAACAGTATTGACAGTTGGAGCATTCATGTTTTGCAACATGGTGTTCATGGTTGTTAACTGAGCAGTTAAAGCAGTAATAGGGTCTGTTCCAGGGGTTCCCACAGTTGGTCTGAGTACAATTGCTCTGGGATCCATCCACTGACCACTATTGTTGGCATTTTTTTCTAAAATATTGAAACCATCAGTGTAGGTACTAGAGATAAAGGCTCCACCTGCAGTAGCATCAAGCATTTGCTTTGCTGACATATCAAGACCATTGTAAAAGGTCTCTAGTTGTATGCAGTATGGAATGCCATGATGTGGGCATTTCCTTAGTAACTATTTGTTCCTCTCCCAGGCCTCAGGAACTGCCTCTCCATTTAATTGTTTAAATTGACAAATTTCATTTCTAAATTGAGCATTCCTGGTTGGGGGAAAGTATTTTCTTAAAAACTTTTCAGCCATTTCATTCCAAGTTGTGATTGAATCAGGAGCTAAAGAATTGTACCAAGCTTTGGCTCTATCCCTTAAAGACCATGGAAATAACTTCAGCCTTAAGGCTTCAACAGATACTCCACCAAGGTGAAAAGAGTCAGTGAGCTCCATAAAATTCTTCAGGTGCAAATGTGGATCCTCAGTAAGGAGTCCAGCAAATTGACCATTTGTTTGTAACATGTGAAACATAATAGGCTTAAGCTCAGATTGGTCACCTTTGCGTATTCCTGTGTGCAACTGGGCAAGCATAGGAATAGCATAGTCCATGATGCCACCATTTCTTGAGTTAGCAAGCCTAATAACTTCCTCCTCAGGGTTGGGTTCTGGTGCTGCTATTTCAACAGGAGGAGGAGGGTTTTGAAGCAAAGCCCTTTGTACCCTTCTTCTTCTATTGAAAGTTCTCTCAATATCAGGATCAAGATCAAACACAGCCCCGTGAGGTAGTCTTGGCATAAACCACAAAACACAGATTGTAAAAATCAACTTTTTAAACAACTTAAAGTAACTTTTTTTTGGCAAAAGTCCCCGGCAACGGCGCCAAAAACTTGGTGCGGATTAAATGCAACCCCAAAAAGGCTACAGCAACTAGCAAACCATGCAAGTATACATGTTCTACTAGTGTCGTCCGAAAACAAGTAATAATGGTAAGTAATACCAGATATCGTACCTCATGGACTTTTAAAGCAAGAAGAGTAACAACAAGTTGATTATCAAAGCTGGATTTTGGTAACAAGATTTTTAGTAACAGAAAGCAAAGTACTGAAAGATAATAACAAGAAATTAAAGATAGTATGGGTGCAATATCAGGTTGGATTTGGGCTTAACAAGGTGCTCAGACATTGCTATAGCAAGCACAAGAGTGCTGCAGCAAAGGCTCCGCAATACTACTGAATTGAATGGCCTTCCAAGGGAAGTTCAGATTAGACCTTTTACGTAGGGTGGGCACTTGGTAAGTGCAACAAGAACCTACTAGTCGGATCTTACCTTTCTTTCCATATAGTTTCTCAACCCAAAGGATTGAAGCAACTCTTTATAGTCTCTATAACACTCCCAACATAAACACTTGCGTTGTCTCCATTTTGAGTCCAACTCATCCAAATAGAATAACACTCGTCACTTTGTCAAAGACTATAGGATGAAACATTCATGTTGTTTGTGAATAGTAAAGCAAAAGATTAATGCAAACAAATGCCCAAAGACACTTGGCTTAATCTGCCAACCTTCACTTACACCCACACTATGGTGTTTAGCCTACCATACTGGAATGTAAATGCTTAAATGTAAATGACATGTATGTAAATGACGTAATGTAAGTGCAGAAAGTAAAGAAAGCTGTAAAGGTTGCTATAGCAACAGACATAATTGGAAATGACTTAATTAAAAGATTGCAATTGAAATTTAAAAGTACTTGGTAACAAAAGCTTAGAACAAGCTTTGGTTCCAGTAGAAGATGAATACAAGTGAAAGACTTACTAACCTATTTATACTAGAAAGCAAGGAATCAAAAGATGCTCTAACAAGTACAAAAGTGGTTATACCCATTGGGTAATAACCAAGCATCTTAGTACAATAAAGTAAAGCAAATAAAATCTATCCTAGGAGGGTATCTTCATGAGAATCTTCAGGGGGCATCTTCAGGGCTGACTTTTGCCCAAGGGAGTACAAAAAGATGCCTGAGATCTTCCTCCAACAAAACAAAAATCATCCAACTTGATTGAGCCAGCACTACCAATATCACTGTTGTAGCATCCTCTGCTGTAGCAACATAGAAATCAGCACAAATTCACCAAAAAGATAGGATTGTTCCATAAACTACATCCTAGCTCCATTCTAAAGAAAAGGTGTAAAATAAGACTGAAAGACTCAATATCTAGTTGGGAAAGATGTAAAATAAAGTAAACTAAAGTCCTAAATGGGCATAAAAGTGTATATAAATACACACTTATCAGAGGGGGAGAAGTTAAGTGGGAGATTCCATTAGCGAATAGGGTAGGGGTGAGTTTAAGGTATTCTCCTCCATTGTCAGAGAATATGTTGAGTATTTTTCGATTGAAGTGTTTTTCGACTAGAGCTTTAAATCGAAGAAAAATTTGGGAGGTGTCTGATTTTCGTTTTAACGGGTAAAGCCAAATGTATTTTGTAAAATGATCAACAAATATGACATAATACTTAAATTTGTCAAATGATAGAATAGGGGAGGTCCAAACATCAGAGAATAGTAATTCAAGGGGAGCATTTGAAGTAAGTGTAGAATTAAAGAAAGGAAGCTTGTGACTTTTATTGATATTGCAAGAATGACATGGTAAATGGGAAATACATGGAATTTGTAAAGGAAAAGCAGAAGAAATGGTTTTTAGAATGGAGATGGATGGATGGCCTAGACGGTGGTGCCAGTCTTGCGCCGAAGCTTTTACGGTAGAGTAGACAACAGGAGGGTTGGGATGCCACTCATAGACGCCATTTCTAATTGGACCTTGGAGGAGGATTTTTCTCGTAGAGAGCTCCTTCACACAAAAAGAAGACGGTAAGAACTCGAAAACAGCATTATTATCAAAGCAAAATTGTGAGATTGAGAGAATATTGCGAGATATAGATGGTACATACAAGACATTGGGAAAATTAAAAAATTTAAGAGGGGTAGAGAGAGTGAATGAACCCGTGTGAGAGATCGGGAGAGATGATCCATCACCAATTATGAGTTCTTCGGTGCCATCATAAGGGGCATGCAAGGCAAGGTTGTGCAAGTCATTAGTAACATGATGTGAGGCGCCACTATCCAATAGCCAAGAGGACGATGGTGGAAAGACAGTAGCAGCATGGGCTTGGGATGGTGTTGGACAGTTCGTTTGGCACGAGGTTGCTGGTTAGGACGCATACCAGTAGCATTGTTTTGAGTGGATGGGAAAACAATATGAGGAAATAGTTGTTTGAAAATGGGACATTGAGAGGCAAAGTGACCTTTTGTACGACACCACTGACAAGTACCTTGATAATTGGTACGGGGCGGACGAGAGGAAAAAGCAGATCGTGGAGTTGGAAGGAGCCCATGTCCAAGATGGCGGGTGTGAGGACGGGTGTGGGGAGGGAAACGAGTCGTAGTGGCGTGAACAGTGGCTGGAAAGGATGAGTTGGAGGAGATGTGTTGGTTATTGAGAGTGAGTTCGAGATTAATAAGCTTCTCATGAAGCTCTTCGAAAAGGATAGGTGTGTCACCAGCATTGACAGCATCTATAATAGGTTTGTAGACATCGTAATCAAACCCCTTTAGAACCTTTTCTATAATGTCCTCATGATCAATTGTTTTGCCAAGAAGAGAGAGTTGATCTGTGCAAGCTTTTATGGCTTGCATATAGTCGGTAAAGGACTAAGAATGGGATTTGGTAATGTGGCTAAGACGGTCTTTCAGTTGGTTGATGTGACCACGGGAAGGATTGGCATACGTTGAAGCTAAGATTTGCCACGCAGATTCTGAAGTTTTTGCTTGGGATATGAGAGGCACAAAGGTTAGGGTGAGTGTGCCAACAAGAGCCCCAAAAAGAAGTTTGTCTTGCCGAACCCACGTAGTGTAGGCGGGATTAGGGTTAGGTTTACTGGCAAGGATGGGAACCATCAATAAATTTGTAAAGATCGAAACCTATGAGAATAGCTTCAATTTGTGTTTTCCAAGCAAGATAGTTTGTAGCTGTAAGTTTGATAGAGTTATTGAAGGAGATGAGAGTAACAGGTTTATTAGGCTCGTTGGTGTTGGCAATAACAGATTGTTCATTTGGACTAGACATGATGTAGGGCCAGAGAGAGAAGGATGCACACAGAGAGGGATATCAAAGAAGAAGAGAGAAAAAAATAGGACAACTCTTAGAGGAACATATATGAGATCAAGAAAAAAAAGGGCCAGGATCTTGTTGCTCTGATACCATATAAATTTGAGAGGAAAAGATGATTTTCCATTACATAGAGCTGTGCTTATATACAACTTACAAGGGAAAGAGAAATATACATATCCCTATAATTAAGCCTAATCAAAAGAATAAATACTATAAATAAAGGATTACAGATAACTATTTTAACCAAGTAATTAAGTTTGATTTGATTGTGAATCAGTTGATTGAGGATTAATATCCTTTACATAGTGGACCACAAGTATCTTCCACGCCAGTTGGTGTTTTAAATGTTGATGAAGGATTAAATGAGGATGTCTTCATAGAGGTTAATGAATAACCTTGTGAACCCCCCCCCCCCCCCCCCCTTAACACCACAAATAAGGAAACCGAGATTGATAACCCTTTTCATAACTCTAAAAGGCCAAGGAGATCAAAAGTGTGGGATGAGTTTTTTGAACCTAAAATGATAAAAAAAAACCAATGGAAAGTAAGGTGCAAGAACTGTAAAACTCCCCTTTCTCTTTTGAAATCTAAGAGCACTACCCATATGCACCGGCACTTGGAATCTTGTTGTATGAAAGCAAAACACGTGAGACAACAAAAATTGATTAATTTTTTGCCGTCTGATTCAAGCAACGGTACAAATCAATCTGGATTTGTTAGTGCTTTGCATAATGGCAAACTTGACATGTTAAAGATGCGAGAGGGGATAGCCCATTGGATCACTATGCATGAGCATCCTTTCAGCATTGTCGAGGAGGAGGGCTTTAACATCATGATAAAAAGGGGAATACCTGAATGGAACCGCGCATCTTGAGTTACTATTAGATCAGACTCTTTCAAAGTCTATGAGTTTGAGAAGAAAAAACTAAAAGATTTGTTCAAGAAAGTGGAACGAATAAGTTTGACTACAGATTTGTGGAAGTCAAAGGCACAAAAAATTGAATACATGGTCATGATGCTCATTTTGTGGATCTCGATTGGAAGCTTCAAAATAGGGTGATTAACTTTGTTCACTTGCCTCCTCCACGTAAAGGTGCAAATATAGCCGATTGCATCTTAACATGCCTAACGGAGTGGGAAATTGAGGACAAAGTAAGTCTTGAATTGCTTTATTTTATTTCTGATTTGTGTATATATGTGTTCTATTTTATTTATAAATTGTGTATTAATAAATGTTTAGGTTTTCACAATTTCAGTGGACAATGCATCTGCAAATGATTCTTGTCTAACAATTTTGAAAGACAATTTTGAATCAAATGGGAAACTTATTTGTGGTGGAAAATTGTTTCATGTCCGATGTTGCGCCCACATTCTCAACATTATGGTTCAACATGGTCTTCAACAAGTGAAGGACATCATCGAGAAAGTTCATGATACGGTTGATTACTTGAACTCAAGTGATGCACGTCTCAAGCGTTTTGGTGAGCTTGTAAGCCAATACAACATGAAGCATCGAAGGTTAGTGGATAGTGTGAATTTGGATCAAATACCCATGAAGGAAATGTTGGATCTAGTGGTTTATCCGAACTTTTGTTAGATGTGTTTAGTGGGGAGACATGGTAACTCGTGTGAAATCTGAGCTTGATATGTATCTAGAAGAGGGGTGTTTCTTTAGTCAAGACTACAAATTTGATGTCTTAGCTTGGTGGAAGGAAAATCAAACAAGTTTCGAATTTTGTCTAGAATGGCCGTAAATATCTTGGCGGTTCCTATCACTACCGTGGCTTTGGAAGCAACTTTTAGTGCCGGTGGTCGTGTAATAGATACTTATAGAGCTTCTCTTGCTCCGGAAATGGTGCAAATGTCGATGTGCATGGGTGATTGGTGTAGATCCCTTCATGGAGTGAAAAGGAAGAACAAGGTAAATATTTAAATATGTTTAGTTAATTATCTTTACTTTTATTAATTATACTAATTTGTTTTTGTTTTTATTGTAGGAGAGTGAAGAACAACCAAAAGAAATCTTCATTCAAGTACCGTTCAAGGAACCCGAAAGTACCGTTCAAGGAACCCAACCATTGAATTGAAATTAAATGGTATTTTTCTTTTTGATGGATTTATAATGTACTTTGGTTTTAATATTGTAATTTTCGACTTCGTTTTGCTTTTGGTTGCAAGTTACGACTAGTTTCGGCTTTATTTTGTATTTGGTTGTAAACTTTAAATTTTCTGGATTTTTTTAGTTGGTAATTTGGATTTATTTTGAACTTCTAATAAGGTTATTTATTAAAAAAGTTCGAGCTTGGTTCGAGCTTGAAACGAGCTTGATTCGAGCTTGAAACGAGTTCGAGTTCGAGCTCAGAAATTGGCTTTTGAGTCGAGTTCGAGTTTGGATTTTTACTACTCGCGAGTTTTCGAGTTGAGTTCGCGCTCGAGTATTGGTTTTCGAGTTCGAGTCGAGTATATTGATACTCGAGCTCGACTCGCATCATTTACACCCCTAGTCAAGGGGCAACGCCCCTAGAGAAATTTTTTCCACTATTGAATATTGAATGGGCGATTACTTGGGCGAGGATACCATTTTTATCTCAAGAAACAGTCGCGATAACATATTTTATCGCAGCCTTGCGATAACCCCTATTTATCGCAAGCTATATCTGCGATAAAACCCTTTTAATCGCATGCCATTGTTGCAATAACCATTTTTGTCGCAACTTTGCCTTGCGATAACCAAATAAGTCGTTTATCGCAACAAAGGGTTGCGATAACTTACTGTTCACACTGTTTTATCGCACCCCAGATACGCGATAAAATTACTGTTCACTCAAGTTTATCGCAAGCCACATTTGCGATAAAACTCCTCGATGATTTTTGTCGCACCCCAAAGGCGCGATAAAATTTCTACGGTTCTTCTACTCGCGAGGAAGATGAACTTTGTCTGGTGCGATAACTATGAACATAGCTTGGTGCGATAATATTGAACATGTAAACTCAGATCGAACAGAAAGCTCAAAAATGTCCAAATCGATAAAAATATGATGGACTGATGATTGTATGATGTTCAGAAACACTATTCAATCAATCCTTTACATTAAGCACTTATCTAAATGCAATTATACGCACAGAAGGCATCAAAAACTTACTGTTTCATCAAGGAATGGCTGTAAATCGTGAATCGTTGCAGAAAGATCGTATCGATGAAAGATTTCTTCGATTTGGCTCTGACTTGTTAGTCCCATTCGAACAAGCAACAATTCATATAATTGATAGATTGAGTAATAGGACGAGATAATAAGGAATATGTGGTGTATTATTGATGAAGAGACTACCCTAGAGAGAGAATGGATCTCTCTCTAGATTACACACACTACACCTTGGTTGTCTACATTGTGAATGATTACCTTAACCCTAATTACACACACATCCTATATATACCCACCTATTACACCTTTAAGCCCAAGCCCATAATTCCTATACCCAAGCCCATATTACAATTAATAACCATTTACAAAACTAACATATAATTAGGACATTTTGTGTCCTAACACAAAGTCTCTGGTCGCGATTAAGGAAAGTGGAGGATCAAAGGCCCCGGGTCCGGACGGATTTAGCTTCAAGTTCCTTAAGGTTTTTTGGGACACGATCAACGCTGATGTGATGAAGGTGTTTGAATGGTTTTCGGATAAACGGTTGCCAAACAAAGGCTACAACTCTTCTTTTTCACTCTTATCCCCAAGGTTAGTAACCCGATTTATTTCAGCGAATTTCACCCCATTATAGCCTAACTGGGGCCCTCTACAAAATTATCGCTAAAACGTTGGCTAAGAGGCTGAAAACAGTAATAGGCTGGGGAGATGATTAGCGACACCAAGACTACTTTTATCAAAGCAAGAAGTATGGCAGACAACGTCCTTGCGGCTGATGTTGCAGTAAATTCCTTGAAAAAGGCTGGACACAAAGCCTTTCTTTTTAAAGTTGATTTTGAGAAAGCTTTCGACCGTGTAAATTGGAAGTTTTTGGAATGATTGATGATCCAAATGGGGTTTGAGAATCGATGGTGCAAATGGATCAATTCATGCCTCTCATCTACCTCTGTTTCTATTTTAGTTAACGGCTCTCCCACGGGAGAATTCATCCTTGAACAAGGCGTCAGACAAGGTGATCCCCTATCCCCTTTTCTATTCCTAATAGCAATGGAGGTGATGAACATCGCTATGGAAGAAGCAAAAGCCAACGGTCTCTTTGAAGGCGTGAAGTTGGGTCACGAAAAAATTGAAGTTACTCAAATCTAATTTGCTGATGATGCTCTTTTCTTTGAAAAGTGGAGTCGAAGCAGTTTAATAAACTTAAAAGCAATTAATCTCTCGAAAAGCAAGTTGTATGGGATCGATGTTAATAAAGAAATTATCGAAGAAACGACTACCATCACTAATTGCGACTCGGTCTCTCTTCCCTTCACGTATTTAGGCCTTCCAATTTGAGCTTCGATAGCCCGAGAAGCATCATGGCAGTCGAGTTATTCAAAATCTTAAATCAAGACTTGACGGTTAGACCCGAAAGCTTATCTCAATGGGTGGAAGACTTACGCTAATTAAATTCGTGTTGAACAGTCTACCGTTGTATTTATTCTACTTGTATTGTACCCGATATGCGTAGTGCAAGGCATTGAGAGATTAAGAAGGAAATTCTTTTTGGGTGGGGGAATAGATCAAAATATCTGGCTTGGGTTCGATGGAAAAAAGTGATTTGTGATACCTAATCGAGGGGATTAGGGGTGGGGAGTATTCAGACCGTTAATCTGGCAAGATTCAAATAGGAAGTAGGGGCGTTGTTGTAACACCCTAAAATCAGGGCTAATTTAAACCTCAAGTTGTAGCAAGTTATGATAAAATAACATCCAAAATTTTATATAAGAAGAGAATTAACTATGAGGTTTCATAATTACAAACATGGAATTCTCCCAATAACTTATTAATCTAATCATGTCCACTATAATTAGATTAACTAAGTTATCTAAGCAATCCATCAAAAAGCCTACACGCATTAGCTAACTCCTCTGCTTATCTCTTAAGTTGGATACTTCAAAAGCTCTCGGCACACATCCCATTTACTTCCATGAGCCTGTACCTGGTAAGAAAATTAATTTGAACAATTAGGCTAACGCCTAGTGAGAACATTCAAATTCAATTTAAAACATTGACAGCTTTGAAAACTCCAATATCCAAAGCATATAAACAAACCTGGTTCGCCACCATTCTTACCTTACTTGTACTCGTATCATAATGACGGGAACATACCCGCTCCCATGAACATGACTATCATTCAGAAAGTCATATCATCAACTTCGAAGGCCTACTATGAATCAAGGATTCTAGTTTATCGATCAAGCCTAAACACCTACAATCAATCGCCATGCCTTTTCTTTGAATGAAGCAGAAATGGCACTTTATATATTGCCTATCTCTAACCCACCGAAAGTTAAGTGAAAACAACACTTACACTTCATCTAATTCTCGTTTCCACATTTCAATCACGAATAGCAACTATATTTTGCCTATTCCACTATTTCAATATGAATAGTAGTTTTACCTTGCCTATTCAATCTTTCCAATGTGAATAGCAATTCTACTTTGCATATTCAATTCATTTATTATAGCCTCCCGAAATGGGATTAACAATCCACATTATAGGCTATCGCCTCCCGAAATGGGATTACAATCCACATTATAGGCTATCGCCTCCCGAAATGGGATTACGATCCACATTATAGGCGAACAGGAATTACCATTACGAGCCTGGTCTATTCCACATTTCTCACCACCTTAGAATCAATGGCCCCAATGGGATCAATAAATCGCGATTCATAACCGGGCCCCCGATGATTCAAGGTACACTCACTCACTAGAAATTACACCATGTGGTCAATGGCTAGTATCCGGCTCCCATAAGACCGTACTAAGTTGCCCCCGATGACCCGATGCCTATTTCTAGTTACAACATGAGAACAACTGTCCCATTAAAGACAAATAAGATTGACTTGCATGCCTTATGGATCCATTACAATTTTAAGTGGACATGTATAACAACATACCACCACTTCTCATATCATATTCTCAACTCTAAGAATGCTAGATAATCTATCGTATCCTCATCCTCAATTGTCCCCCCTCCGGCGACTTAGCATGGGGGTTCCGCTACCCGGTTAGCGGATGGGGTCAAGGGGCAACGCCCTTGCAAGGTCTGGGGGCAGCGCCCCTAGAAAATTTTCAAAACAACTTAATCCTATAATACATCCGGACATTAAAAGTTACCGGTCATTACAAGACTTACCGGATACCACTAAGCTTACCGGATACTATAAAAGTTACCGGGTATACAAAACTTACCGGGTACATAAGACTTACCGGATGCACCAACTTACCGGATACATAACAAATTCAGATGATATCCGGTAACTAAATCATCCGGTAACTACAAAATAACATAACTTACCAGGTAACTTCACCCCATCCGGATACCTTCATACAAAGGTTATCGGGTACTATCATTTTACCCGGTAACTTCGACCTGCAGCCTAAAATTGCAATCCAAATCCATGTATGTTCCATTCAGCTTGTTTTAGACACATTCATTCAGTCCCAAAACAATTTATACACGTGTCTTAATGTTTAATTTGACAGAAAACAAGGATTTAGACAAAAAGAGTGAATGAACTCACCTTTGTTTCTTAGACACTTCTCTGCACAATCAGATTCCAAATCAAAGCAGCCCTAGATGAAATCAGATTATGTTATAGATACCATCTTGCTACTGAAATCATACTTACAAAATTCTTTGTATACTTACCAAGATTTCAGATGAATTTC
This sequence comes from Saussurea involucrata, assembly GCA_033807775.1. Lineage (NCBI taxonomy): Eukaryota > Viridiplantae > Streptophyta > Magnoliopsida > Asterales > Asteraceae > Saussurea > Saussurea involucrata. The sequence goes on along the minus strand of CM066325.1, from coordinate 31,692,090 downwards.
TTCTTCTTTCTCTCTTCCTTTCTCTTTCTCTCTCTTCTTTCTCTCTTCCTTTCTCTTTTTGACCGACTCCAAGACAATCTGATTGAGATATTTTCTCAATCAGGTTTCCTCCCCTATCTATACTTAACTTTTCAATAATAACCAAATGAACCCTCAAGTTCCAATTTTTTTCAAAAATAGCAACACACTTTGGTCACTTGAATTTTAACCCCATTAATTTATATAATGGCAAAATAGCATAAACTTAAAACCCAATTACAAATCAACTTCATCCTTATTAAAACATAATATAACGAAAAATTCGAGGTGTTACAGTTGTGGCACATAACTATATCAAGTCTTTACCATAGTGACGGTGGATTTAATGGTAGTTGTAATAGGGGAAAGCTTGGGGGTGCTTGGGGAGGAAATAAAAGCGGTAAGAGGAGCTAGGATTATCTTTATTGGATTCCTTCAGCAATAGTATTGGTAATGGAGTTGATATCGATTTTTTGTTTGATCATTGGTTGGAGGGTGGTAGATTAAAAGATAGATTTCCTCGCGTGTGGGCCTTGGAGAGGGTGAAAAAGGTGAAGTTGCGCGATAGAATTGTCCTAGCTGGGGAAGAAGGTTGGTCGTGGACTTGGGACAGATTCCTTACGAGTAGAGCTAGAAGCGAGTTTAAAGATTTGTCAAGACTGTTGCTGACTTGCTGCTAATCTCGCTTAATCCACAAGGTAAGTGGGTTTGGGATATGGATAAGGTTGCCCCACCGGTGCTACCATTGCACAAGATTAGATCGTCAGTCGATCTTCTAGAATGGTTATTTCCTCCACACCAAGCAAAATTTTTATCCCACACCTGCATACAAATATAGCACTCTAGGAAGCAAAGATTTAGAGTTTCAACCTCACTGTTGCATTTAGGACAGAGCCCAAGAGTCTAAATCATAACCCCTTTCATAAAGAACTTCCTTAACCGAAATCCCTACCCTACATATCCTCCATATAAAAACGTTGACTTTTTTTTGCACTAAAGGACACCAACATGTACTTCCATCTCCAACTTAAGAACACCCTCTATCATCCTCCTCCCATTCATTTTCTACATATATTTTCATATCCAATCTTAATCTCCATCCTGTTGCTGCCCACCAAAGAACCCAACTAGGAAATCAAAATTCATTAACAAGAACAAATCCATAAGATGTTCTTAAATATATTTTCATCCAAATCCAGAATACATTTATGAACAAAAGCAAGCTCCCTCTAAAGTCTAAATCAACAACAAAAACAAAGAAGCAAAAACCAGATCTTCAAAACCAGAACACAATTTTGAGGGGAAAAACCGAAGTCAAAACCCACTGGTTTGTGTTTTTTTGTGTTTTGTGTGAGGGAAAGGTTGTAAAAACGCCCAACAAACCCCCTAATGGAGGTGCTCCAATGTAACTACAAAACTGGTGTGGCATTCTAGAAAGTGATTTAATTTGTAGTTATACTTGATGTAGTCAAATAATTTTAAATTATTTTAGTAATTACTTAAGAGAATTATAACATATGTTTCAAATCTAATCATCAAAACACTTCAAACCGCTGCTCAAAACATCTCATTACTTGCAAAACGGCCCTCACCTTCTTCACAATTTCATTCAACTACACATACAACTTCAGACCCTCTCTTAAAACACTGTTTCTCTCTGTACAAGTTGAAAATGGCTGCCCAACTCCCAGATGAACTCATTGTTGAAATCCTGTCAAGACTACCACCAAAATCTCTTCTTCATTACTGATTCATGTGCAAATCATGGCGGTCTCTTATCTCTTCCACCGAATTTAGACTCATGCATTTTCACAATTTCAACAAACCAAAACCTCGCAATCTTGTTGTCGCTTTGAATTGAGAGAGAACAGGGAGGTGTATATATACGTTCATTTGGACGATCAACATTTCACTCTGGATGCCGACGCTCCGATTAAATTCCCCTTCAAGATTAACGGTCCTAACATCTACTGTTACAGGATAATTGGGTGTTTCAACGGAGTTGTTTGCCTTTGTAATGATGATAATACCATAGAAGATGAAGTTATTCTCTGGAATCCTTCGGTTAGAAGAAACTTAAACTTAGTTCTACCCATCTTTCCAAACAACTATCGGTACGAGTTGTTTCTTGTTCTTGGTTTTGGATATGATACGATGTCCAATGATTATAAGGTTGTAAGAGTGGCCTATGATGGCATCTTCTTCTCCTCTAGACCTCATGTATTAACACAGTGAAAACTGCCGTTTGGAAGGAAGTCATGTTTCCTGATGATCTGTGTTGCTTCTTCATCCTTCCCAACCAGTCAAGTCACAGGTGTTTAATTTTCAATGGATCTGTGCATTGGATAGCACGTGTCCGATGCCTGAGGTTTCATCTTGCTCAATCATGAAATTTGACATGAGTACTGAGATCTTTGGAGAAATTCAGTTACCTGATGATCTAGTGGTAGTATCACCGGCGAAAGTGGTGGTCGCTGTAGTTGAAGAATTCCTGGGCGTTATTTATTCTTGCCGTCTTAATTCTCCGTGGTGGCGTTTAAGTACTTATGTGATATGGGCCATGAAAGAGTATAACAACCCGGCCTCTTGGACAACAATGTATACTTTGCATTATCCCAATAAAGATGTGGGAAGAGCTTTGCAAGTGAGGAATAATGGGGATTTGATAACGGAGTCCAATTTTGGGGATCTGGCGATTTATAACCGTGAGGTGTGCCATTATGTGTATGCTTCTTCCATGGGAATTATGGTTGCAGACTCAATTTTTGTTGACAGATACCAAGAGAGTCTAGCTTTGTTGGATGCTGAGCATGATGTCTGGGATGAGGAGAGGGTTGAGGAAGGACATGACGAAGGGTTTGATGATGAAATTACTCTCGGCAATACTTCCATGATAAGGATCTTGACCTTAGTATCACAACAGCTACTGGCAGGAGTTTTTTCTTGTTTCTGGGTTTGGATATGAATGAGGCTTCTGTAGTCATGATATACTCGCGAACAAGATCATCTAAAATTTTATAGCAACACCATAATAGCTGCTTTTGTCCCCTCAGATACATGTAAAAACATCCCTGCAGTTCCAGATAATAAGTATCAGCCATAAAAACAAATCCAGTTTCCCTGGGCAATATCAAAGAACAGCAAAGAATGACTACTTTAAACAAAAAGAAATTGAAGTGGCTAAAAAAATTGTAGTTAGATATAAGAAACCTGAAAGGAATGGAGAAATCAAACCAAACAGACCCAGTAAATTCCAACGCAAGGGTAGGGCAAAGAGAAGATATACATGAAACACAATACTTTACAGCATCCTCATTAACAAGAAAAAAATAATCACTCCAGTAAAATAAAATGCAAGATAAAAAAGGTGGTTTTTTCAAAAAAAAAAGATAAAGAAGAAGGTCCAAAGAAACAGCAGGAGATTACATTTGTTCACAAACTCAAGTGCACTAACGATATCATCTTAATACCTATGTCAGTTTTTTCTTTAAGATTTTGAATTCCCCTCTCACTCGGAAAATCTACAAAGAATCAAGCTTACTTTCCCAAATCCAATATTTAAGTGAGATTTCCTTCTTGAAGAGGCAAATCAACCAGCGTCTGATCCTATTCATCAATCACTAAACAGTCTTCTAGAACCAAACTATGTCGTCCTCCCAAATCCATCATCTAAGTCTGATCCAAACACTATTATCCCATTGGATCCATCATTATTCCATCGGATCCAAACCCCCAACTTAAAAATCCAAATACCGGTTCCGTGAAAAAGAACTTTAGCTGGTTCAACACTGTCAATCACAAGAACCGATTTCCACCCACCTATTTGGGTTATACAGATTTCGATTTTTTGTTCCTATAAATCTGATGAATACTTGTACCGTGTGTTTTTGCACGTGTTTGATTCAAATTTCAAATTTCAAAGTCTGCTCTGCTTTCAAAAAGTGGGAAAATGAACAGAATCATACAAGAATCAAACTCGAAAAAGGTGATTCTAGATGATTTACCAGGTGGGGAAGAATCTTTCGAGCTAGCAGCAAAATTCTGCTATGGAATCGCCATTGATCTGACCTCCACCGTGATCTCCGGCCTCCGCTGTGCCGCTGAATACCTGGAAATGACGGAGGAATTTGAAGAAGGGAATCTGATATTCAAAACCGAAGCTTTTATCAACTATGTGATGACATCTTCATGGAAAGATTCGATCATGGTGCTTAAAAGTTGCGAAAAACTGTCTCCGTGGGCCGAAAACCTCCAGATCGTTAGGCGGTGCAGCGAATCCGTTGCGTTGAAAGCGTCCGCTAACGGAATCCAGTGGACGCACAACGGAAAACAAGATTCCAGCCCAAACCGGAATCGGAATTGGTGGTGTGAAGATATTTCGATCCTTAACATTGATCATTTTGTTCGTGTGATTACTGCGATTAAGGTCAAGGGAACGCGATACGACTTGGTGGGGTTATTTTAAACAGTACAAGTATTCATCAGATTTAGAATACTCTGGTATTCTGTATTCACAGTGGATTAAATAGAGCTGAGGTTATGGTTGAAGCTGTCAGTAGAAGACCAAAATAACTAGTTGTGGTAGTCATGAAGGAGCTAAACGACATTTGATCCTTTTATACATAAGTTCATAAAAACACTAACCTTAGTTTCCCTGATAGCAACCCACAGTCCCTACAACATACACAAACTAATGTTAAAGCCACAGATGATCTGTTGGGTCAGACATACAAAAAACAATCATAAATCATGGGAAAATTTAGTATTAGATTCCCGAAAAGAAAACATAAGAAAATTGCAATGATAGCCCATGTGAATGGATAGGAAATCTAATAACATCAAAGACAACGCTTCTGTTATATGAACAACAAATTAAACGAAAAAGTGTTAGATATGTTTCTTGAATGGGGATATAATATTTGCTTATTAGTTTAATGTAAAAATACGGGATTTATTATCGTTTCCTGATAGGAGAATCACTTCGCTACACGCCTGATGGTAGTTCTCTTTAACCAATGGTTGTAGGCTTGTAGCAGCTAGAAATGATTATATAGGCTTCATAGGACTAAAATGGTAGTATCTAATTAAGTTTTGCAAAGGCCAAATTGATGTCCTTCTTCATTTGGCAACTTAAATATGTTAGTTTTCCGTAAAAATTTGAATTTCAAGTTAGAAATTCATGTTCATGATTAAAAAGAGCCATATCCTTTTCTCAAAGCACACATGAATCATTCCCATAGAGGATTCGTTTAAGGCTAGGTCTCGATCGGTAGTTGCTCATCTCTTACTCTTACATTTGTAATTGGGCCTAAACAGATCAAAGTTGTAGGAATGCCCTTCATTTTCTATTCGGGCCTGCCCAGGGTAACATGACTTCTCTTAAGAGGAATTAAAGTAGTATCTTCATCGTAATTGATTTGATCCTTTGTCTATACTAGGCATTGGCCTAATTATTGTAATTAAAGTTTCCACGGACTAGACAGACCGCTACATCCTATCCATCCGGCCCGCTAGAAAAGCACGCTTGTACAACCAATATACGCCCACATTGGCCCATTAAGATTAATGGGTGGACATGGGCGAAGCAAAATAAAATTCTAACAGCCCCACATAAAAGGTTAGGTTTGCTATATTAAGCTAGTAGGATTGTAGCACAAAAATATAGGTTGGGCCTAAACCCACAAATGATCACCTCTAACTATAATGTTTATAAGTGGAACCGTAGCTACGTATTTCAAAGTATATGGGAACTTGTTTTTACCATTTTTCTAAGTTGGGCTTAAGTATATTTGTTCATTTAAAAACCAAAGCCTCCATGGATATAGAGGTAAGAAGCGTTGTTTGATAGTGTGTGTGTGTGTGTGTAGATAATATGCACAACGCATATGAATTTTTTGCTCTTCTGATTGAATTTGACCCAACCATTCCGTAGTAACGGAACTGCGATATATAACACAATTGCCAGTTCATTGAATCATAGATACACTTCAATTTTTTCTAAAATAAGTTATGTGATAATGATGTTAGCGATAAGAAAGCATATAAGGTTACCATTCTAGTGATGCATAACCCAAATTATATGCTTAGGTTATATCGAGAATCTTGTATCAACCCATTAGCCGTTATTTCTACTTTACCGATCGAAGACCAACAAAAAGACATGTGTTCATTTAGTTATTAACATGTTTTGGATAACTAAACTCTACAAAAAGACATGTGTTCATTTATGTGTGCTTGTGACAACTATGTTATGACATAATTGTTTAGTTGATATGATCTACACCTAATTGAATTAATTGAATGTCGTTAGGTTTTGTCATGCTTAAACGTATTACTGAGTGGCACAATAAGTTGTAATGGTAATAGAAGATTCAGTGACACTAGTTGATCAAAAGTTGAGTAATAGAGATCTTGGATCCCGTGTTACGTACTCTGTGAGTGAGTGTTTCTCCAATATAGTTTTTATGGGATGTCGAACAAGATATGAACTATACCTTAGAATTGCTTATCTTAAATATGATAGTAGGAGGGAAATAATTTGGACTTCTATAAAAAGGGAAAGGTAGAACAGAGTAGATTAGATACATATGGGTGTGTGAAAGGCTAGAAATGAAGTACGATTGCAATCGTAAAGGCAAATTGATTGTTTCTTTTTCCTTGGAATTAATACTCTCTAACTAACTTTTGATCAATAGAAATGGTATTGGTTGTTAAACGTGAACCCAACTAAGAGTTCAGTTAGCCCACAACCTCAAACAATCAAACAAGGTTTGTTTAAACCTAGTCTTCTTTAGTACTTATCCTTTATGAGTATTACGTCATACACACAAACACAAACATATAAAAGGGATATGATAGTTAGTTGTGGTTGATACAACAAACCATGGTTGTGGCTCCTTGATCATGAACAATAACATTTTAAAAACTTCTACACATTGCATAAAGGTTACGCCTCATGATCATACGCATACATTTACCATGGTACCACTATATCAACCATCTTATCCTTTAAGTCTTATGCAACATTTGTCAAAACAACATTATTATAAAGGAACCAACCATGGCGATAGCTATTATACTCGCATACATACATATGTATGTTGTGTGTCACTACTAGAAAACTGAATATCACCGACGAGCTTTATCGTTGATGTGAATTTCACTGTCAGTGATCCATCGGTGAAAGTTTCCTTCGGTGTCCATAGGAGGCAGTTGGTGAACTGTCGATGATATCTTTACCCACCATATTCTCTTCGACAGACTTTCATCGACTTTCACCGACGACCTTTTCCATCGGTGAAGGCTTGCTATTTTGTTGAATCCTATATGCTTACAACACACCAAAAAGCTTGCAACAAAGAGAAGCCAAGGGGTCAATCAGGTTGTAGCGCAGTGGTGATCGCCCTGGGTGATGTGGTGGAATATCCCATCCACCCAGGGTTCGATCCCAGGCGTCCTCAACATTGATAAGACATCTTTAAGTTTCAAATTTGCCCAGGATTAATCCGGGTTGTGCCTAGGATACCCTTCCCAAAAAAAGAGAAGCCAAGGGAACACCATCTATGTGATGATGTGGCCATTTGCAACATCATATGTCAGAAGAGGATGGTTGTATGGTCATCCGAAAACGAGGCCGTTTGTGAGGTAAATGCCAGCCAAGAGTTATTGATATCAATGATAAGTAGTACAGAGAGATTTCAAGGAATGGAACATATAAGATAAGTTAATATGATAAAAGTACATGGAATGATGGTTATTTCATGTCCCCAAAACGTACATATTTACCTCTTTACAAATATAACTCGGTTTTATTTTATTTTCGGTTACGTATTTAGCATTACTTGACTGGTTTTGGTTATAGGAACTAGAAAGCATAAGGAATGATGCTATTCTTGTCCCTAAATAGTAGGAAATTCACCTTTCTACATAAGAAAATTATCTACGCCAATTTCCATCTTATGGGGTGATTTTAGCATACCCAACTAGTTTAGGGTAAAATGATTGCGTTTTTTTAAGGGTGTCCTAGGCTATGCCTAGACTAAACCCTTGGCAAATTATGATTGTAAGACATGTAAAATGATTGTGTTTGTTTGTAAGTAAACTTAATTTATGGTGATTTTCCAGTTTTGGTATCCTAGAAAGTTATGTATCCAAGAAACAACATCAAAGAATTGAACATGGAAATCTCAAATTCCCATAATAGTTTTGCCTGTTCAGATTATATATATATATATATATATATGTTTAGTACACATGCATAGCATGCAAGAAACCACTAGCTCAACAACACTAAACGTTTAAGATGTAACCAACATAAGATGGACAACTAATACCAAAACATGATCTGAATGAATCAGCTATAGATAAGTTGTACTATTCATTTTGGTCCAATACTCTTAATGAAGCCAAAACTTCCAAAATTGCTAGTAAAGCATCACTGAACATCGAGGTAAAACCTTTGCAGTTGATGGTTATCACGATTATTTTAGTTTATCCTAGCATATTACAAAAGTTTCATCACATCCACAACGAATCTTTTTAAACCCAATAGATAAAACAAAAATATGAGGTTGGACATGGCGGCCTTAGATATTTCCAAGGACATGACCTCTGGAGCACATGGAGATGGAGGATTAGAGTACCAAAGGTGGGGGAGTTGAACAAGTTAGGAGGGAGGTAGAGGAATGTCAGCTTAGGCTAGGGATATGTTTCGGTTGTACTTGCTACGTGTACTATTTTCCCATGATTCGTTCACCATATGCTAAATCTTTATTCCTACTACCTACCTGCTTCTTCATACTCTTGCACAAAGCAGGGGTCTTCACAGAAACATCCACTCTCCTCTTTAAGATAGAGGAGCGAGCCGCTCTACTCTTTTAGATAGATGTCAGATCTTCATACATCTCACCCGCCCCAGACCGACTTGCATGGGTAATATATATTGTTACGTTTTGTTTGGTTTGGTTTGGTTAGATAAAGCGAAGATGTTATTAAGTGGACCCAGTCTATGGGGATTTTGTGATATCCCATGAAATAAATACGAGTTAGAAATGAAAAATATTTAGTGTCAAGGGAGAGAGATTTATTTCTAACCTTCACTTATTTATTCACTTATTCTTTCATGGGACATTACAAATTGTATCTATCTTTGTAGGATCCCTACTCAGGATAACTTTTCAGACGACATATCAAGTAATGTACAATTCTTATACGGTAATGTGTTATAAGTTATATATATATTCGATAACCACACTAGCTAATGTATTTCATTTCTATTTGATGAAGAAAAACAACCAATTAGTTATGAGGCATATGAAACTGTGAATTGTGAAATTAAGTTTTAATGTTCTAGAAGCCCTCCCTGCGCCTATCATATGATCAGGAAATTATCCTGAACTCTATGTCATCAAGCCTAGTGGTAGTCCATCGTTAAACATCTGCCAAGTTAAACTAACAGGATCAAAACTTGCTCAAAGTAATTAACGAATAAAACACTTGGGTTGGATTCGATGGGTTGATGGGCATTCCGCAAGGATTGTGGGTTCTGAATAAAAACAGTTACATTTCCATAGATCGTCTCCATCATCTTCTTTTTTAAGAAGCGTATCAATGATTGTATCCTAATCTCACACAACAATTTCCAAGGACAGCTACTGATTAATCATGTCCATACTGAATTATTTAAAATTCCACTAAATAGTTTACACCATTTATTAATTTTAATCTAAGCTAGGCCATTGACATATTTATTTTCTGTTAAATATAGTAAAGTAGGGTTCTCCTTTCTTGTTAGTAGTTTGGCGTTTCCATATTTAGGTCCCTTAGTCGTGTATATATTTTGTAAGTTGGTGTTTGCATGTTGGAATCTCTTTTCTCTCCTCAAGGGCTCTTTTGGAAAGTAATCTAGGGGTTCCACATATTTTCACATTTTCGAAAATGCTCCTACAAATATGTGAGATCATACAAGACTCATATAAGTTCGCTAATGATCACAATCATTACCATACAACTATTGGTACCACGATCTGACTCTTGCTAGTTCATTTGAAGCCAAAAATAGCCAAAGTTCTTATTCTTACCACCTAAAATGAGAAAAATAACATTCTTATGAAAAATCTGTGACCTCGTTCCTACTTTCTGTAGAAACCTCGTTCACAAAATATTACTCCCATAAAAAAGTCAAGGACAAAAGATTATTTACAATAACCCACATCAATGTTCGGTTATACCACCAAATACATACACTATTAGAGATCAACATGATGGACAACAGATTGTTTTCATTTTAATCTTTGACCATCCTATCTCATTACAATTCGGTAGGCAGGCATAAAATCATCAAATAGGCATTGCATATAGAGCTGCTTGCACAAAGGATTATTTGTATCCGCGGAAATTAAAGGCCATCTGTTACTCTTATTGACTCCAACTTAATAACCTCACAGACTACTAATCGGATGTTCATTACTGCAGTATTCTCACATGTCCCAAAAAACGACAAGTTTCAAGCTTTTTTCATGAGATTGTGTATATTAGGAAAAAAGGAAAAAAGATAGACATAAGCATTGGATGTTCATTGAGCATTTCTCTGCACCATCTACAAAGAAAATGGCTCCTTTTTTGGGATAGAGAGTGCACCAATTGATCTCTACAAGCCCAACCGCATTCTAAGGCTTGCCAGTTGACTTAATTATAGCAGATAACATGCTACAATGAAATCTTTGGGCAGTAATAAACCAAACCAAACAAGCCCAATATGTCCCACCCAGAGGTGGTGTCTATATACAGACCTGACCTATGCCCCAAAAGAGTAGAGCAATCGTTTACTTTGCTCACTGTTGATTAATGTAATTAATAACAGTCTAAAGGTCGTTGTAAAACCACAAATCACAACAAACACATAACACAATAAACTCCAATCCATAGCATATAGCATGGCTAGTTCAGTTCATAAATTTTCATTCATCAAGCAAAGGAATAAGGTATGTATCCACATACCTTGCCATCCACTCGTCATCAAACCCTTCGTCATGTACTTTCTCAACCCTCTCCTCGTCCAAGACATCAGGCTCAGCATCCAACAAAGCTAGACTCTCTTGGTATCTGTCAACAAAAATTGAGTCTGCAACCATAACTCCCATGGAAGAAGCATACACATAATGGCACACCTCACGGTTATAAATCGCCAGATCCCCAAAATTGGATTCCGTTATCAACTCCCCATTGTTCCTCACTTGCAAAGCTCTTCCCACATCTTTATTGGGATAATGCAAAGTATACATTGTTGTCCAAGAGGCCGGGTTGTTATACTCTTTCATAGCCCATATCACATAAGTACTTGAACCCCACCACGAAGAATTAAGACGGCAAGAATAAATAACGCCCAAGGATTCTCCAACTACAGCGACCACCACTTTCGCCGGTGATACTACCACTAGATCATCAGGTAACTGAATTTCTCCAAAGAGCTCAGTACTCATGTCAAATGTCATGATTGAGTAAGGTGAAACCTGAGGTATGGGTTCGCATGCTATCCAATGCACAGATCCATTGAAAAAAACTCCTCGCTGGTCGGGAAGGATGAAAAAGCGAAGCAGATCATCAGGAAACAGGACTGCCCTCCAAACTGCAGTTTTCACGGTGTAAATCTCAACCTGAGACAGTGAAGTGAACAAATAGTCATGGTTGGTTGAAATTATAGCTATCAATTTGTACATGTTGTAATGAAAACTGAAAAAATGAGAAAAAAACAAAATGTAAAACAACACTTACAAGAGGTCTAGAGGAGTGGAAGAAACTCTCGTAGGCCAGTCTTACAACCTTATAATCATCGGACATAGTATCGTATCCAAAACCAAGAACAAGAAACAACTCGAACCAATAGCTACTTGGAAAGATGGGTGGAACTAAGGTTAAGTTTCTTCTAACCGAAGGATTCCAGAGAATAACTTCATCTTCTATGGTATTATCATCGTTAAAAAGGCAAACAACTCCGTTGCAACACCCGATTATCCTGTGGCAGGAGCTGTTATGACCGTGAATGTTGAAGGGGAATTTAATCTGAGCTTCGGCATCCAGGGTGAAATGTTGATCGTCCAAATGAACAGTATACACCTCCCCGTTCTCTCTCGATTCAAAGAGACGAACGAGATTGCGAGGTTTTGGTTTGTTGAAATTTTGAAAATGCATGAGTCTAAATTCGGTGGAAGAGATAAGAGACCGCCATGATTTGCACACGGATCGGTAACGAAGAAGAGATTTTGATGGTAGCCTTGACAGGATTTCAACAATGATTTCATTTGGGAGTTGGGCGGCCATTTTCAACTTGCAGAGGTAGAAACAGAGTTATGGAAAGTGAAGAGGTTGGGTTGAAAGGGAGGGAGGGAGGGAGGCGACTGTGAGGAGGGAAGGGTTTTGAAAAAATTAGAGTTATAAAAATATGTTATAAATCGTAAATACATATTAAAATAATCCGTTATTATTTTTAAAATTGTGTCAATCATCTAAAACATGTGTCTATATTTCTTTCAAAAAAGCACTTTTAGTATATATTATATATACATATATGATAATATTGTATTATATTGTACTACGATATATATTGTAATAGAAAATTATATTAGTATATTATTATATTACTAATATTACTATTATAGTATATTATGATTTATTACAGATTATAAGTAGTAAAATATATATTGTAATATAGTACACATTAGATACACATAGATGCTAGTAGAGTAAATTTATATAAATATGTAATATATTTATTTAGGTGTATATACATGGTAAAAGTTTGTAGAAGTAGAGTTTTTAATTTTTAGTAATTAACTTATTGGACAATTTTCTTAAACAAAAAAATTGGGAAATTAATTAAAATACCCTAAGTTTGACTCTGACTTACCAAAATACCTCAAATCTCTCCCACTTTACCAAAATGCCACAAATTTCCGCGGTGCCCACAGCCACGTGTCACAAAGATTCGGCCAAAAGTCCCGCGGAGCCCCCCCACTATGGTCACGGTGACAAGTTTGGTCCCTGTCCGCGGGGGGTGCCCGCGATAGGCCAAAAAAAATTACAATTTCGGTCCCTCCTGTTTTTGTGTGCCTTTGTTCAGTTTAAAAAAAAATACAAACTGGCCAAAAGAAATTTTAGCAAAACCGAGCTGCGTGAGCACGAGATTTTGGAGTTGCATTCGTGTCCGCAGGTCGCGCTTGCACACAAGTTCGACGATTTTAGCTTACGAAATCGTCAATCGACACCCCCCCTGCGCGCGGGTAGGAGTTAGAGTAAAACCATGCAATGAGATTGTCAACTCCTCACACTTCTTTGCTTATAAACCAAAGAAAGTTTCCTCTTTCTTCCTATGTGGGACACCTTACCAAGGAAGTCTACTAGGCGGCATGCAGAGCATATACGGATTGAGAGTTTAACCGATACATGAATCTTCTACGAGTTAGTGCCAAGGAAGCAGCCAAATTCATGGACGAAGCTGGACCGGATAGGTGGTCTGCGGCCCATTTTCCTGGACAACGGTATGACATTCTGACCTCCAATAGTGCAGATTCGGTGAATGCACTCTCCCGTTTTGCGCGTAGATGTCCAATTGTTAATCTTATGGACTACTTTCGGACCTTTCAACAAAAGTGGTACCAACTTCGACGCCGAAAAGGAGCTGAGCTACAAAATGCACTCACACCAGCGGCGGAGGAGATAGTTCAGAACAGGGCGCGTCACGCGGCGACATGGAGGGTAAGCGAAATCGGGTATGGGAGGTACGAGGTTCGGGATGACCATTTTCACGCGACTGTGCATATGACCGACCACACTTGTTCGTGTCGCGAATGGCAAAAATCTGGGTTACCGTACGGCCATGCCATCGTTGCGGCAAGACATATGGGTCGTAGAGATTGAAGCGACTTGGCTGTAGTTTTCTTCACGTCCGAAACTTACCGGAGAACATACGTAGAGGTAATAAATCCAGCTGGACCCCCTGAAGCATGGGAGTATCCACCCGACCCGCTTCCGCCATGCCATCCACCTTTAAACGATAAGAACAGAGCCGGGAGACCGAGAAAGAACGACCGACGTCCATCACGTGGTGAAGGTTCGATACAGCGAAAATGTACTCGGTGCCAATGCGTAGGACATACTCGTGGAGAGTGTCCAAATCCCGCCCCTTCAACCGTGCCAAGGAGTAGACGCACAAGCAGTCAACTAAGTAACACCGCGAGCCCGTCAAAGCTTGAACCACATGGAACTATATCATATGATACTGTTGATCTGAACGTTGATTTCCCTTGATTGAGACGATAAATATTGTATGTTTAGTGCGTTGTAATTTATCAAACATAACTTATGTGCGTTGATCTGAACATTGATTGGGACCAGTTATCTTTTGAAAGGTACTTGAAACAGAACATGGGATGATGATCGTAATGGTAGTAGTCTAAATGGAGAGAATAGTAATGGTTATATAGAACTATATCATATGATAGCGTTGACAGAGACCTAAGTTGTGTTAGAGAAAAGACAGGGACCTAAGTTGTGTTAGAGCAAAGATAGGGACCTAAGTTGTGTTAGAGCAAAGACAGGGACCTAAGTGCAGTAAAAGCATCCACATTTGCCTATAAATAACCTACGCTAGATTAGTCGTAAAACACATATACGAGAACATATTATTCGTTAACGTATTCTTACATGGCATCCCCAAACCTTCATGTTTGGTGCTTTAGGCGTTTATCTGAATCGTTTTCAGGCACTGGCAAAGAGTTATATGGTTAGTGTTCATGTTTCATTAAGTTTTTGCTTGTTACTACCGTTGTTCTATGAACTAACTATATTAATTAATGTTCATCAACATATAACTATCCACAGTTGTTCACCATGAAAGTCCACCATGGTGGGTACTTCACGGAACCACCCAAAAGACATTATTTTCGTGGTGTAGAAATTTATGTTGACATGTTAGATGTGGAGGATCTTTCTATGCAACTACTTGAACAGATCATGAAAGAGTTGAAATATGAAGAACCAAAATATAATAGATTGTATTTTAAGAGGCCGAATGCAGACTTCTTGACTGGACTGGTAGAATTGAGTACCGACGAAGATGTAGCCAACATACGCGAGTATGTTGACGACCATACTTTGATTGAAGTGTACATCGAGAAAGTGAAGCTTAACACTTTGAGACTCGTCTCGCCAGAGTATGTAAGAAGTAGACCTGGATTGTCAAAAACCAAACCATCGTCTAGTCATAGCCTCAAAGTTGGATAATTTTGTACTGTATTTATTAGTATGTGCTTGCTATGAAATAATCTTGTATAACATTTATGAGTTGTATTTTTAACATGAACCACTTTTCAGACAAATTTCAGACTACTTAAAAACTACTTTTCAGACAGACTAAAGACTTTTATTCATGAGCAACAAAGTACAAAACAACAACAACAAAAATACAAAACAACAACACATAAACAACAAAGTACTAAAACAACCACCACCTAGTCAAAAATTGCTTTAGTTTCATCAATCCAAGTTTGTTTCTCGTTTTACCTTCGCTTGAAGAATTGCGAAGTCTTGCATAATATGGTGAATTTCTTCTTTTTTCTCGACGAATACGAGCCTCCCTAGATTTTATATCCCCTTTCATCCTGGCGATCTCCTTTTCTTCCTCTTCGACCCTTTTCAAGTGGACTTCCTTCCTGGCCATCATTTGTTTCAACTCTTGTGTCAGTTCCTCTATCTCCTTTTTCTTTTATGCTATGGCGACCTCGACTTTATGTGGCATTTTTTCAGGAGTAGACGATGCCATTTGTGGATGAAATGAGAGAAATCAAGAGAGAAAGCAACTTCAAGAAAGAAAGCAAGAGATAAATCAAGAAAGAAAGTAATAGCAAGAAAAAATGATGAAATGAGTGTGAATTATGGATCGCATATTACTGATATATTTATGGATGAAATCTCAAACATGCCAATGAATTTGAACCACAATGTGGTCTTCAAAGTACAATAATTGTGGAAAAAAACACTAAATGCATGCAAGATTCGTTCAATTACAGAGGCCAAAAATGTAAATTTTTTGGCCTACCGCAGGCCTATCGCGGGCAACCACCGCGGACAGGGACCAAACTTGTCACCGCGGCCATAGTTGGGGGGCTCCGCGGGACATTTGGCCCAAACATGGGTGCCACGTGGCCTAGGGCCCGCGATTGCGGGGCCCACCGCAGAAATTTATGGTATTTTGGTAAAGCAGTCGAGATTTTGGGTATTTTGATAAAAAGGGTCAAACTTAGGGTATTTTAATTAATTTCCCTTTAAAATAAGCTTAATTTAGTTTTCATTTATAGAATTTAATTTTGTAATTAAGGCAATACTTAAAAAACTACAATTTTCGTCAAAATAATATGTGATTTACAATTAATTAAAAAAAATCAAATCTTTTTTCTAACCATATGTAATCTAAAACGTGAAAACTGTGAGTTAAGTTAAACATTGAAAAAGAAAAAATGATGAAAATAGAACCATAGGTAATATGTAACAAAACACATTTAATATGTATAAATTACATCTGATTCAAAATGTAATTTATAATTTACAAATATCACGTGATGTTGTAGATAATGTACATTTATTTTGCACTTAAATTTACTATGATCAAGATTACATATGACGTTTTGACGAAAAGTTAATATATTATTTGAAAAAAATTTGTTTAATTGTGAATATTACATTAAATTGTAAAAAAAATCTTAAATAAATTACATCAGTAAAAAAATTATTATAAATGAAAAAACCCTAACCTTATTTTAGTTGCCATAAAAATAAATATTTTAAATAAAAAACTAATCATGTTTAAATTACAAAAAATGTAAAACAAAAGAAAAAAACTTTAATTAAATGCATTAAATAACCCGTATAGAAATAAATGAATTTACATATCCATATGAAACAAATGATGGATATACCTTTTTAGGTGAATTTTGAAAAGGGAAATTAATTAAAATACCTCAATTTTGACTTTGTTTTACCAAAATATCCTAAATCTCTTTCAGTTTATAAAAATGCCACAAAAATCCGCGATGGGGCCCGCGATAGCGGGCTAGGGCCTACGTGGCAGCCCTTTTTGGCCAAAGTGTCCCGCGGAGCCCCTCCACTATGGCCGCAGTGACACTTTTGGTCCCTCTCCGCGGTGGAAGCCCGTGATGGGCCCGCGATAGCCACAAAATTTACACTTTCAGCCCCTTCGTACTTGAACGAATCTTGCATGCTTTTACTGTTTTTTTTCCACGATTATTATACTTTGAAGACCAATTTGTGGTTAAAATTCACTGGCATGTTTAAGATTTCATCCATAAATATGAGTGATATACAATCCATAATTCACACTCATTTCTTGCTCTTTCTTGATTTCTCTCTTGCTTTCTTTGTTTAAGTTGTTTTCTCCCTTGATTTCTCTCATTTCATCCACAAATGGCATCGTCATCAAACCCTAAGTCTACTCCTGAAAAAATGCCTCCTAAAATCGAGATCGCCATAGCAAAAAGGGAAAAGGAGATAGAGGAACTGACACAAGAGTGGAATCAAATGATGGACAGGAAGGCAGTCCACTTGAGAAGGGTCGAAGAGGAAGATAAGGAGATCAAAAGGATGAAAGGGGATATAAAAGCTAGGGAGTCTCGTATTCGTCGAGAACAAGAAGCAATTCACCATATTCTGCAAGACTTCGCAATTCTTCAAGCGAAGGTAAACGACAAGCAAGCTTGGATTGATGAAACTAAAGCAATTTTTGACCAGGTGGTGGTTGTTTGTATTTTTTTTACTGTGTTGTTGTTTTGTATTTTTTTGTTGTTGTTTTGTACTTTGTTGCTCATGAATAAAGGTTTTTAATTTGTCTGAAAAGTAGTTTTTAAGTAGTATGAAATTTGTCTGAAAAATGGTTCATGTGAAAAATACAACTCATAAATGTTATACAAGATTATTTTATAACAAACACATACTAGTAAATACAGTACAAATTTATCCAAATTTGAGGCTACGGCTAGACGATGGTTTGGTTTTTGACAACCTGGGTCTACTTCTTACATGCTCTGGCGAGACGAGTCTCAAAGTGTTAAGCTCCACTTTCTCGATGTACACTTCAATCACAGTATGGCCGTCAACATACTGGCGTATGTTGGCTACATCTTCGTCGGTACTCAATTCTACCAGTCCAGTCAAAAAGTCTGCATTCGGCCTCTTAAAATACAACCTATTATATTTTGGTTCTTCATATTCCAGCTCTTTCATGATCTGTTCAAGCAGTTGCATAGAAAGATCCTCCACATCTAACATGTCAACATAAATTTCTAGACCACGTAAATAATGTCTTTTAGGTGGTTCCGTAAAGTAACCACCATGGTGGACTTTCATGGTGAACAACTGTGGATATTTATCTGTTGATGAAATTAATTAATATAGTTAGTTCGTAGAAACAAGCAAAAAACTCAATGAAACATGAACACTAACCATATAACTCTTTGTCAGTGTCTGAAAGCGATTCAGATAAACGCCTAAAGCACCAAACATGAAGGTTTGGGGATGCCATGTAAGAATACGTTAACGAATAATATGTTATCGTTTCTGTGTTTTACGACTAATCTAGCGTAGGTTATTTATAGGCAAATGTGGATGCTTTTACTGCACTTAGGTCCATGTCTTTGCTCTAACACAACTTAGGTCATGTCTTTTCTCTAACACAATTTCGGTCCCTGTCAACGCTATCATATGATATAGTTCTATATAACCATTACTATTCTCTCCATTTAGACTACTACCATTATGATCATCATGCCGTATAGGTTGGCTAATTGGAGTTTTAAGCCGCTGACCCACGGTTAGGTTGGATACATCATGCAAGGTCAAGTCAGAGGTTACCTCATTCGGATAAACAAACATGGGGTTTTGTTTGTTAATGATGCTAGATTGTTAATGATGCTAGATTTTGGTAGCCGTACTCTATCCACGTGGGCCCACAACCCTCAACTCCTGTAGTGAATTTGAGGATAAATGGCTTGTATTTAAGCACGTGTATCTCTAGATTAATAATATATATGATAATTCCATATCACCAACAATATCATTTACATACAATACTTATCGTCCCAATCATTCGAAATCAACGTTTAGATCAACAATATCATATGTGTTTGTTCCATGTGATTCAAGCTCTGACGGGCCCGTAATGTTACTTAGTTGAGTGCTTGTGCGTCTACTCCTTGGAACGGTTGAAGGGGCGGGATTTGGACACTCTCCACGAGTATGTCCTACGCATTGGCACAGAGTACATCTTCGTTGTATCGAACCTTCACCACGTGATGGACGTCGGTCGTTCTTTCTCGGTCTCCCGACTCTGTTCTTAGTGTTTAACGGTGGATAGCATGGCGTAAGGGGGTCGGTTGGAGACACCCATGCTTCAGGGGGTCCAACTGGGTTTATTACCTCCACGTATGTTCTCCGGTAATATTCGGACCTGAAGAAAGGTACAACCAAGTCGCTGCAATCTCTACGACCCATATATCTTGCCGCAACGATGGCATGTCCGCACGGTAACCCAGATTTTTCCCATTCGCGACACGAACAAGTGTGGTCGGTCATATGCACAATAGCGTGAACATGGTCATCCTGAACCTCGTACCTCCCATACCCGATTTCTCTTATCACCCATGTCGCCGCGCGACGCGCCCTGTTCTGAACTATCTCCTCCGCCGTTGGTGTGAGTGCATTTTGCATCTCAGCTCCTTTTCGGCGTCGAAGTTGGTACCACTCTTGTTGAAAGGCCCGAAAGTAGTCCATAAGATTAACAATCGGACATCTACGCGCAAAACGGGAGAGTGCATTCACCGACTCTGCACTATTGGAGGTCAGAATGTCATGCCGTTGTCTAGGAAAATGGGTCGCGGACCACCTCTTCGGTCCAGCTTCGTCCATGACTTTGGCTGTTTCTGTGGCACTAAATCGTAGCAGATTCATGTACCGGTTAAACTCTCGATCCGTATATGCTCTGCATGCCGCCCAGTAGACATCCTTGTGGGTGGTAATACGTTTGTCCCTGGTTTTGGCGCTCATCTCCAAATGTCGACAGCATATGGCGTGAGGGGCGTATGGGTACATGGCAGATATTGCGGCGCTTATGGAAGGAGCCCTGTCGGACATAAACACCAACCCTTGCGGGTCTCCGATAGCTTGTCTCAACATGGACAGAAACCAAGTCCACTCGTCCCCGGTTTCGGACTTGCCTACGCCGAAAGCTACTGGAACGATGGAGTTATCCACGTCCATGGCAACCGCCAGGAACATCATACCCAAGTAACAACCCTTTAAATGGGCTGCGTCTATTACCAGGACACGACGTATATTTGCCAGAAATGTGCGGATCTGCAAAAACATAGGTGGTTTTCCTTTGTAAATGTTATAGTTTATAATGTGTAAACATATGACGTGTTAAAATACGTACCGCGGGTCCAAGGGCCACGAAGCACATCTCAAACCGTCCATGTGAATCGGTCCGTAGCTGCGTGACAGTACCAGGGTTCTGCAGCTGCAAATTATATAAATATGTTGGGAGTCGTTCATATGACTCCTCGAACGTGCCTCTCACCATAAGCAGTGTCTGGCATCGCGCACGCCAAGCTTTGTGGTAACCAATCGTGACGCCGAACTGCTGGTGAACATCGTTGACGATGTCCTTTGGACGCAATGACCTGCTAACATCAAGAAATTTGTTTTTCAGTATCGCACCCAAAGTCTTTTTGGTGGCTTGTTTGTGGTGGGGATTCAGTTGCGTCCTCGTACAAGTGTGTACGTCATGCAACTTTCTAATAACTAACGCCCCTCCTTTGGGACCCGTGTGAATCGCGTACATCCTACACTTACAGTTTTCTCTGGCACATTCAACTATGTATCTGCGTTTGTCAGATTTCGGTGTGTGACTTTCGAAACCCTCTTCCAAGAACTTAAGTCCGACCTGACTTGCCAAGTGATTCTTCGAATCAAATATCTGACCTACGCTTAACCTTTCACTGCGATTATAAGGTGTAGGTTCGTAGGTTTGTGTCTGGGTATTCTGGTCTGGAAGAATAGGGGGCATATCAAAAAAGTCATTTATCTGACTACATGATTTTCTACTAGGGGTATATTCTTCGTGATCATCACTATCGGTATCTGATCTGTCTATATCAGCATTACCTGTTTTGAAAACGTAGGTTTCGTCATCAGCAACTCCATCACAACGTCCTTCTTGTGGTTGTGGTTGTTGTTGTTGCGTCTCCGGAACATAATCAGGAATACAGTCGTTAAGACCATATGCATGATCTAAATGAACTGTTGGCCCGTGGGACGCCTGAGAATCAGGCTGCTCTATTTGGAGGTCTTCGTCATCAGCGTCGTCGTCACCATCGTCGTCACCGTCATCGTCACCTTCGTCGTCGGATTCGTCGGATTCGGCGGCATACACATAAAGTAATGGCGGACTTTGTGAATCTGCTGCAAAGTGCAGAAAACCAGAGATAAGTACATCGTTGGATAAATCCACAAATGACCCATCAGCATTTTTAAACGCTAACTTGCAAACAGCAGAAGGGTCGATTCCACATTTTTGCATGGCATATGCAACTAGCTTCTGATAAGTATAGTTTACTGAGACTTTTACACCATGCTTAGATTTATAAGCAAATTTCCACTCATTGTTATCTTGCACCCATTCACCATTGAAACAGAAATATAGCTTAGCTTTTGCAACAGATGAACTCATTTTTTCAGTAGTATCTCAAAAACAAAATATTGAAGAAAGAAAGCAAGAAAGAAGTATGGAATCGGTGTGTGGATTATGGATTGCATTTTACATCTATTTATGGATGAAACAACCAACAATGATGACAACCAATCTCTCATTTCATCCATAAATTGGTATTCCAAAAACACTGATTCAACATTGATGAAAACATGCCAGTGAATTTTAACCACAAATTGGTCTTTAAAGTACAATAATTGTGGAAAAAAACAGTAAAAGCATGCAAGATTCGTTCAAGTACAGGGGCTGAAAGTGTAAATTTTGTGGCTATCGCGGACTTCCACCGCGGGGAGGGACCAAAGGTATCACCGCGGCCATAGTGAAGGGTCTCCGCGGGACACTTTGGCCAAAAAGGGCTGCCACGTAGGCCCTAGCCCGCGATCGCGGCCCATCGCGGATTTTTGTGGCATTTTTGCAAACTAAAAGAGATTTAGGGTATTTTGGTAAAGCAAAGTCAAACTTGGGGTATTTTAATTAATTTCCCTTTCGAAAAAGTTATTTAAGACATTTATATAATATTCCCCTAACCCCTTTTTCCCATTTTATGATTTAAATATTATCTAGTTTTTGATTAAAAAATTATTTTCTATTTATGATATTCAAAATAAGCTTAGTTTGATATTCATTAATATAATTTATTTTTTTCAATTAAGGCAGTACTTAAAAGTTACAAATTTAATCAAAATCATATGATTTTTACAAAAATTGTAAAAAATAATCTTAAAAAGTTACTTTACAGAGGTTTGGATTCAAATGAAAACTCATTTTTCATTGTGCATATGAAG
Source organism: Saussurea involucrata (assembly GCA_033807775.1). Classification (NCBI taxonomy): domain Eukaryota; kingdom Viridiplantae; phylum Streptophyta; class Magnoliopsida; order Asterales; family Asteraceae; genus Saussurea; species Saussurea involucrata. The sequence goes on along the minus strand of CM066325.1, from coordinate 31,669,455 downwards.
ACAAATCACAGTTATTGATCAAAATTTAGAAAACTAATTAATGGTTAAAACATAATAAGATTAATTGATAAGTGATTAGGGATTGTAAATTTGAATCAACGCCTACCTTATTTGACTTTTTATTTCTTTTAATTAAAAAAAATTACCTCCTTAAGTTTAAATAAATTATCTTAAAAATTATAAGATTTTAATCAAACAAATTACACCAAAAACACGAGAATTTCGTGCTCTTCGATATGACATCCATCTCGATATAGTTTTTTTCATTTTAACAGTTTTTTACGTGAAATCCTATATATATGTTATATTCATTATGAATATGTATGCACGTCCACGAGTATCCACATTCGGTATGAATAACAAAGGTGAACGTTCATTCACTATTCATGATGAATAATACAATATTCAAGATGAATAATACAACATTTTGGATAAATAAAACATAAATTCATGATTCATGTATTATTCATCATGAATCGCGTATTATTCACCTTGAATGTTGTATTATTCATGATGAATAATACATGAATGACCCGTGAAAGTATGGACACATGACGCTCTCTCTTTTGTTTCACGTTTCACAACTGAAACTTTGTTTAATTCATTCTGGATATGTATACACATCCCCGGGTGTCCACATTCAGTATGAATAACAAAGGTGAACGTTCATTCACTATTCATGATGAATAATACAGTATTCAGAATGAATAATACAAATTCGGGATGAATAATACACGAATTCATGAATCATGTATTATTCACCTTGAATGTTTATTCATGATGAATAATACATGAATGACCCGTGAAGGTGTGGAGACGTGGCGCACTCTCTTTTGTTCCCCAGTTCACAACCGAAACTCGATCGATTCGTCTCGATGGGTGTTGAGTTACGGTGATGAAGAACGCGATGTCTTACGAGTTACGACATTGAAGAAAGTTTTGAAAATGGTGATGTCGAGTTACGGACTTACGGTGTCGAGGTTTTGTACACATTTGAACGTACATAAATATTCATAATAAATATAACACATATATAGCATTTCACGTAAAAACGATTAAAACAAAAAAACTATATCGAGATGGATGTCATATCGAATAGCACGAAATTCTTGTTTTTTTGATATAATTTGTTTGATTAAAATATCTGTAGTTTTTAGGATAATTTATTCTAAACCATAAGGGGGTAAATTAAATTAATTAAAAAAATAAAAAGTCAAATATGGTAGGAGTGAGATTTAAATTATCTTCCTTTTTGACCCCTAATCACCTTAGTTAATAATTTTAATTAAACACACTATTTAATATGAGTTATTGGATCAAAAGAGATGGAGGGGTTGTGTAACACCCTCAAATTTGGAACAAGCAACTAACTTTAATTTCAATAAAATCACCAAAGTAGAGGAAATCATTTCTACAATTCATTCCTGAAAATACCTCGGAATTTAAACATTATAATTTCCACAACTACAAACTTAAGACGGACGTTACTTAATACAACACAAGTTGCTAGTCCCAAATAAATGTGGAAGATTCACTAAATTAAAATCATCTCTCGTGCACTCTACTAGCACTCGTCACTTCACAGTGTAGCTAAAGCTACTCCCAACCTGAGCCTGTTGCACATGCCGACAAATAAAAAGGGTTAGACTAACGCCTAGTGAGTTCAAGCATTTTATCATGACTATATAAATTCAAAAATCGAGAGAAGTGTAGTTTTAGTCATGATTTCAAAAGAGTTTACTTTAAATGCAAATCACCCATTTTCCAACTCACCCAGTTCCTATGCTGAAATCTTTAATATAACATGATTTCCCAAAATAGACTCCTTTCCAAAATCAGCGTGAAAGGTGAAATAGCATTTGATACTCAAAGCGATTAAATACATAATTATTCGTTATTAATCCAAAACATCCCAAAACATGAATGAAACATAATCCACAACTCATATAACGTGGAAAGGCAATTCTCATAAATATGATACGTCACCAAAAACATGGATAAACACAAATACCCAAAACAACACCTTTCGGTGATGGGGGAGACCCGTATACATTGCACGTGACGGAACACTAAAGTGGGTCACCTACTATGCAATAAAAACACCCACGTGGATTACTCTCGTAAACTGAGCTCAATCACTCCAGATCTATTGCCCGCGAGACTAAGGTGCCCCCAACTTCAACCACTCCAGGTCTATACATTGGGTCACCAAATCCACAACAACACATTAGGGATTACACCTTACTGTCCATGAGACGACGCTCGACCATCCAGGTCCACGCCTTACTTATCATGGATCCCGATGCCTATCCCGTGCTAAGCACATATATTGAATTACACCTTACTGCCCATGAGACGACGCCCGACCATCTAGGTCCACGCCTTACTTATCATGGAACCCGATGCCTATTCCGTGCTACAAAAGAAACTAACGTCTCGTAAACTAAGCTCAATCACTCCAGATCTATTGCCAAAATGAGCTCAATCACTCCAGATATATTGCCCGCGAGACTAAGGAGAAACTCAAATGCCTATGGATCCATAGCTAACAAGGTCTAAAGCATTACACGATCCCAAATGAATAAACAAGTGCATTCAAAACATGCAATTCCCCAATAACGTAAATCATGGTCAAAACTCAACTTTGAGCTATCAAAATGGACAAATGTCCCCAAAACTTGATAAAATCCAATACCGAGCCACAAGCTCAACTAACTCAAAAGATAGTTCATGAAAGTCATAAAATGACATTAAATATAACAACACACACCGGTCGCCAATAAATACTTCAAATCCATGAAAACCCGAAATAAAATTTTGGATCGGGAAAACCCTCCTTTCCAAATGACACACACCTTTACATTTTCAAAACATCTCATGATGTGTTATATGCATATTTCCAATATATCCACAAATGCATTTTCATAACAAATAGACTCCATTTATCACATAAATCAATATCCCATTTTCATATAGGATTTATCTATCACATTTTTACAAAATATTCAAAAGTAGTGTTTTACAACATTTACCACAATTAATATCTCAAAAGGTAAAATCCATCAAATAACTCCACATTGATAATTTTCAGGTAAAACACATAATTACTTGGAAAAATAACATTTTGGCATGTACAAAGTTTTCGCAAAGTAACTTGAACTCACCTTGCTAGATTTAAGCTAAATCTAGATTTTTCCCCAAACGTATGCTCTTTTGATGCACATGAATCCTCAAGCCAAATCCTCCAAAACCTAGATCCACAAGTTTCCAATCATAAATAATCATCCCCAAATAATTATATATGTTTCCCCAAACATAAAACATCCAAAAATCACCAAAACACCAAAATCCTAACTCCTTAAATGGAGAAAAGTGAGAAGCTTACCTCAACCACCACCAAATACTCCTGGATCATCCAATACACTTCAAAACTCTTTCTAGATCCTTGAAGAGCTCTCAAAAACGAAACCATGGCAACTTGAATCACTCAAATCGGAGTTGGGATGCAAAAGTTATGAAGGTTTGAAGTTTGGGGCTGAAAGTTCGCGACTAAATGCTGCAGGTCCGAACTCCAGAGAGTTGCGCGGTTTAGGCCGCGGCCTAAGGTCGCGCACCAAGGCCGCGCGGCCTCCCTTTGGGTCTGATACTATTTCGGCCGTAACTTCTACGTTATAGCTCCGTTTTCGCTCCGGAAAGAACCGTTGGACTCGTATTCGAATTCTGCATCCAACAAGACCATAAAATGTAGGATTTAATCCCAAATCCAATTTTTCATATTTATCTTAAAAGATCGATTTTACATTGATTCGGAATTATACTTATTCGAAAATTACGGGTGTTACAGGTTGTGATCTGTCCTCACGTGCACAATGAAAGATGAGTTTTCATTTGAACTTTTCTTTCTCTCTCTCTCTCTCTCTATATATATATATAGCTATATATATAGAGAGAGAGAGAGAAGAATTTCGTGAGAAGTAGAGAAGTGATCTTTGTCGTTCCCCTAAAAAAAATAACGCTCGCGAATTGAGGGGTTAATTGTGCAACACCATATAATTCGATTGCATGGTAACAATTATGTTGAAGATAAAGAAAAAGTTTCGTAGCTTTTACAAATACGCGATATATGTACCTATATGAACCCGTGTGATTCACATATGAACTATGTGCGCGTATGTGAACCTCGGTGATTCATATATGAACTATTTAACGGATTCACATATGTCGTGTGATTCACATATGAGTTATTTAACTGATCCACATATGAACCCGTGTGATTCACATTTGAACTATTTAACAGATTCACATATGAACCAGAATGATTCACATATGAACCAGAATGATTCACATATGAACTATTTTTAAGTCAGTCACATATGAACTATTTAATTGTCAATCAGGTTGTAGCGCAGTGGTTGATCGCCCTGGGTGATGTGGTGGGATATCCCATCTACCCAGGGTTTGATCCCAAGCGTCTTCAACATTGATAAAACATCTTTAAGTTTCAAAATTGCCAGGGATTAGTCCAGGCTGCGCCTGGGATACCCTTTCCAAAAAAAACTATTTAATTAATTCACATATTAATCTTAAATTCACATATAGCATTATAGTCTTAGGACCAAAATCAACATCTTACTCAAGATTGCTTTCTAGATTCGGATTCATATTGAAAGAATACGAGATGTGATCGCGAAGAAAATTAAGAAATGTGATTATTTTGATAACCTAGAAGTGTGATATATAATCGAGAAAGAATCGAGATAAATTGATGATAAATTGTCCATAAAACAGAATTTGGTTTGCGGTTATGAGACAAAGGACGACAACGGAAAATTGAGTCCAAAGGCGATTGATGAAGGCAGCGGATATGTCACGCTGGGGATGATGAAGTCAAGGGGTGGGGCGATGAAGCCCGTTTGGTTAGTTAGTGATTAGATTTAGAAACCCCGAGATGCCCTTCCAGTTTCAGATTTGGTCCATAATAACTTTATATTTTTAAATCATTTCAAAGTTTCCATTATCTTTCATGCCCATAGCTTAAAATCAATAAATGTCTTAGATTGGTTTTGATGGTTTTCATTTGATTATCATCCTCTCTCTCTCTCTCTCTCTCTCTCTCTATATATATATATATATATATATTGTTACGTTTAAATGTGAAGCCCCAAAAATTTAAGAATGGGAGACGCAATATCAACCACTAGTTTAAAACATCTATTTCCATGTCTTTTCACTAATTAAGATAATTATAGAAAAAATCAAATAACCTAATTTATCTTCTATTTTTTCCTATAATTAACATTTTTGAATAGTAATATTCATCAATTTTTATCAATTTTTCAGCTTAGGATTATTGTTGACTTTATAATCTACAAGGTGAATTAAATCTCATTTGCTAAATATCATATGTGAACACGAAATATTTGGTTCATATGTGAATATGTGAGTCATAACATAGATTCACATGTGAATCCTAATAAAGGTTAACATGTTAATCATATTCGTAAGGTGTACATTAATCAATTTAAAATTTAGAGTTAAATACGAATTTGGTCCCTGTGGTTTACAAATATTAACGACGAAGGTCCCTTAAAGATTTATTTAACGATGAACGTCCCTTAACTTTCCATTTCATAACATGTAGAGTCCCTGTTAGTAACACCGTTAGTTAACTTGTTTTTGGGAAGGGGTAAATCTGTCCATTCATGTTTTCTAGGTTTAGTAACATATTTGGTCCCTCATAAAATTAGGGATTAAAAAACTCTATAGTTTATAACTTATTTGGTCCCTCTTGAATTTAAATGCAAAACTGATCCATATTGTTTACAAAAAATAATAAGTAGCATCCCATAAAAACTAAATTTCGTTAATCTCCAAACCTAGCACTAACACTTTTTTGGGAGAGAAGGATGATTAATAAAGACAAACTAAATAAAAAATATCACACCATAAAATATAAAAGAATACGTTGGATGGTGACAACCAAGTGGATTTAAGTTTTTTTTTAAATTAAAAGTTGCTACAAAATGATCCCAAATTAGCAGCTACAAAACCAAGATGATAGCTGCTACAAAAATAATCCCAAATACAAAAATAATCCCAAAATGTGAGCAGTTAGCTACAAAACGATAAGAAAGGGTAATTACACCAAGTTTTGAACAAAACAAAATCAAACTTCACAAATTAAGGTTCCTGTCCTTTGCATGTGCGTGAGTTGTGGCCTTGTTTCTTGCACCTTGTACACCTTACGGTTATACCAATCCTTCTAAGCTTCCTTCCCGATTCAGTCAACTCTCCAACAGACTTCACCCTCTTCTTCTTAGGCCTACCTACTTGGGTGTGATGTGTTGGTGGAGTGAGTTTGGATAGACATTCAAACTTAGCCCACATCTCTCTTCCATTAATTGGAACAATTTTGAAGCCATACATGGCCTTCCATGTACCCAACCGGGTGAACCCAATTTTCACGAATATCCACTTGTGTACTAGTATTCTTCAGGAATAAATGAAAGCAACTGTACTTTTTGTGTAGACTAAAGTAACTTAAAATAAAGTAACTAAATTCCTACTTTAACTACATTAGAAAAACGTGAAGACAAAAGTAGTACTATTCCTTGGAACTAGTACTTTTGTATGGTTAAACTTTACATAAAGACAAAACTAGTACTATTCCTAGGAACTAGTACTTTTTATTGTAGAACTTTTCATGTAAAAGTAACAAAAGTACACAAGTCATCTCCAAAATATAAAAGGCTGTATGGCTTTAGCAGATTTAACATAATATAAAATATGGCTTTAGGATTTAGCAGCAATATAAATTGTTGTATGAGTGTAATATAAAAAGTAAACCTTTTGCAGTAATATAAAATGTTAGACAAACCTTTTGCCTGTCGGATATGAATGTAAAGTTGGAATTTGTGTTGAGATCCAAGTCATCTCCAAGACATTCTAGAAACCATGTCCAAAAATTTATGGTTTCTGCCTCAACAATGGCATATGCAACTGGGTATATACCATTGTTAGCATCAATCCCAACATCAGTAAGTATTTGACCAGGAAATGGTCCTTTCATGAAGCAACCATCAACGCCCAGAAAATCTCTCAACCCTGCTTTGAATCCCTTCTTTAAAGCACCTAAACACACATAGACTCTTTTGAATATTCTTGTGTCAACAGTTGGATTTGCCTCACTTTCAACTTCTAACTTGACTGTGGTGTCTGTGTTATTCCTCTGTAGTTCAAGTATGTAATCCCTTAAAACATTGTATTGCTCAGCATAGTCTCCTTGAAGCTTAGTTTGTGCCATAATCTTTGCTCTAAAGGATTTTTGATGTGAAACTCGTTGTGAATATTTTCTCTGCATATCTGTTTGAATGGCTTTAATGGGGATAGTTGGGTTATGAAGTAAGGTTTCTGAAAGATGATGGGCCAAAAAATTAGCAGTACAAGCTCTCACATACCTAGTTTGAAGACATTTATGTGTCTCCACATAGGTTTTGACCATCCATGTATCATCATATTTACCCCTAGATACAAGTAAGAACCAAAGACAAGATGACCCACTTGACTTGACTTTTTTCCCTTTACTAGACACATCAACATCAATTGCTTCATTCATGTTTGGAAGGGTTCCTCCACATACAACCCTTATCCTCACCTTGTCATTCTTAATTACATATATTTGTCTTTGAGTCTCTATTGCATGGAGGTCAATCAATTTTTTTACTTCATCTTTACTCCCAAATATTTTACCAACAAAAAAAGGAGCTGAATACCTCTCACTTCCACCACTATCTACCTTATTTCTTCTCAGATTCTTCAGTTGCTTTTTCTATCTTTCTCTAAATCACTTTCATCTGAATTGCTCTCAAAATCTTCCAGGTTAATTGTATTTGCATCCTCATCAACATTAGAGCTTACAATCATCAAATCATTCTTTCCAACCCATTCTACATCAAGATCAGTGTTTAATCGAAAGGTCTTCATGTCTACTTTAATATCATCAACTAGATTATGGGGTTCAACCATGAAGTCGATGTCCTTACTGCTTTCACTATCTGATTTATCATCTTCAACAAGTGTATCTGTTTTTTTTATAGTCGGCAGGTTCCCAAAATGGATCAAAAGCATCGGTAAACATTTCAGCATACTCTCCCTCACTCACCTCATTAACATATTCATGAACATTGTTTTCGTTCAACTTTGTATCATCATGCTCGGTATATATATCAAATATTTTACATCCAGGAAAGTATTTCAAAAGATTTAACACATCTGCATCATTTTGTAAATCTTTCAGACCCAAATCCAAGTCTAGATTAGGAACTCTAAAACGATAAGATATTGGTAACTGTTTCCTATACCCAATCTCTTGCAACATTGTCTACAACTCATGTATAGAAAACCCATCTATATCTACTAGGTCAACTGTATCAATCTTACCATTTATATATTTTCTGCCATTAGCCTTGGTGAACACCCCCATGATGTATCTTCAAGCTAAGCAATGTTGGATAGGCATCTGATAAAAATATGGTATGAATAATGGTTCAAGTAGAGATTTCAATGTGAAATTAAAACTTAAAAAGAAAAACTTCAAAACTTAAAAAGTAAAATTTTCACATACCATATACTTCAAGATATGCAGTATCATCCCCTTCTGCTTCCTTTCGAACAACCCACTGTGGGCGCACCATTGAAGATAAATCAAAACGTGGAAAGATCAAGAGATTGACGAAGAAATCAAATCGCACCACTGGTTAAAAACCCACTGATCAGATGAAGAAATCAATCGTGATAACACCGATTAGATGAAGAATCGAACATGATGGCCATGGAGTTTGTTTAATCGCATCTTCTAAGGGTTTTTGATTGATTAGGCGGCAAGTTAATGAAGAGTTTTTTAATCCCTAATTTTAGGAGGGACCAAATATGTTACTAAACCTAGAAAACATGAATGGACAGATTTACCCCTTCCCAAAAACAAGTTAACTAACGGTGTTACTAAAAGGGACTCTATATGTTATGAAATGGAAAGTTAAGGGACGTTCATCGTTAAATAAATCTTTAAGGAACCTTAGCCGTTAATATTTGTAAACCACAGGGACCAAATTCGTATTTAACTCTAAAATTTATAACCCAAATTCAGAATCATTTTAAGATTCATATATGAACAGGTGTATAAATTTAAGTTTTATAACTGAGATTTTGAATCAATTTAAGATTCATATGTGATATGTGAATCTTAATTATAACTTGTAATGTGATATGTGAGTCTTAATTATATATAGGACGGTAATAAAATGAGAACCATAAAAAGGTTGTGAACCGTGAGGACCGATCTAATCCTTAATTTGGTTTTGATCTGATGGTTTTAAGTGATAGTTGTTTTTAATTAAAAAAAGGATATAATCGTCATTTTGGTAACAAGATTCACCAGATGAAACATAAAAATTCATTCATCAGATGAAACACATATATTCACCATAAACACATAATTCACCGGATTAAATACAAAGATTTTTTTAGATGAAACATATAGATTCACCGTATGAAACACACAATTTATGAGATGAAACATATAGATTCACCATATGAAACACAATGATTTTCCAGATGAAACTAATAGATTCATCATATGAAACACACTTCACCATATGAAATACACACTCACTATGTTATTCAACTGATGAAATAAAACACAATTTTAGTGGAAACCTTTAATTGATAACAAGTGAGTAATCTGAGTTATTTTATTTAATAATTAATATAAACGGATATAGAAGAATTGGAAACAAAAATCCTATTCTTTTGATACAGAGACGAAAAACCTAATTGACCATTGATCATCAAACCGTGAATCTCGTTTTGGTGACTTCGGTGACTAAAGATCGTGATCGAAAGAGTGATAAACATAGGTTTCCATCGAGTACCGGGGTCGTGGTCGGTGTTCAACGGCATTCAGGATATCTCCAGGCCCGTGTTTCTCCGGAGTTTGAGAGCGAAAAATAGTGATGCGGAAGAATAATAACGTCGTCGCGAGTAACAGTATGGTGAACCAAGTCCATTTCCAAAGCGGTAGATGTATATCTGATTCGGACGACGAAAAATTGACTGTGTTTTCTCTTTACGCAGTTCGAGTAGAGCTTGATGGCCATGACGGCGGTGAATTATAAGAAAACGGTTTTTTTTCCTTGATCGGAACCTCCGGCTGAAGATTCGTACCGCCGACGATGTGGTAACAGATTAAATTAAGGAAGAAAGAAGGACATATTGTAATGTCCATCAGATACGTATTGAAGAAAATGAAGATGAAAACATTGAACTGATTTGAAAAGTTATTTCACATTCACAATTTACTTTTGATTTAATTTTAATATAAAATATCCATAATACCCTTCCATTTCCTTGCAAATTGACAAATCTACCCTTATTTTTTTGCTTTTATTACTAATATGCTTTTCTTTGAATGACCCTTAATCTATTCTAATCAATGAATTAGATTAGTCCTCAAGTCTTTAACCTTTTTTTTTGTCATCACTAGATTTAACCCCTATATATATATATATATATGTATATTGTATTAAAGAAATTAAAGTAAAATAATAAAAAGACCAAAAGCACTCCTAAATTAACAACCATTTATGAAAGCGAATCAATACATTGGGGGCGTTGATGTAACTTTCCCATAAATGGCAATACCTAATGTTGGATTAAAGCACAAGGAGGGACGATTAGTGTAATTGTTGGGTGTTTTATTTGGTTCATTACAGACTTTTCATCACGGCTAATGTGCCTTGCGGTTTAGGAGTATAGAATTTTTTGGAATTATAAAAAAGCATAATAATATATCTTTATTTCAGTCTTTCCTAAGCATTTCTTTGGAAGACATTTTGCATGCTCATCTTAATTTGTATTTTGGACTTAAAAAAATTTCTAAGGGTTCTAAAAAAATGTTCCCCAGTCAATCATGTCGTATCAGCCAATTCATAATTCAAAATCATACATAGTCGAAAAAGTTCAAATTGAGAAGAAGGTAGAATAAAACAAAATAAGGTTGAGGATTCAAGTTCTTGACTTTAGAAGCCGGATACATCTCGTCACTTTGCACGGGTACATAACTAGAATGAATATACAGTTATACACAAAGATAAAAACTATGTATATTTATATAAGAATCAACACACATGCATGAATATGGGGTATAAAGTTAATTAACCCTGTAATTGTTGAAAATTGAAAACCGCATGAGGCCCGATTAAGGTAATCACATGTACATGTTACAAAAACAACCACTCTCTACTCTTTGGTATATAGGTCAGTGTGGGAATTATGGGTTTGTTTGGTTTGGTTACATGTACATGTTACATGATCTACACACTCCAATTTGCAAAATTTCTTCCAAGTAGTGATCAAGGAAGGAAAAAAAAACATCATTGGTTAATTTGTATTTGGCCATTTATTCCAATACAGTGTACATAATCATCCCTGCAACCAACAAAAATCCTGCCACCAATCATCACCGGCGAAGAGAATATACCTCCATCAACATCTAACCTACCCAACTCTTGCACCACGTATTGCTCTGAGTTGACTCCGAGTACGACTATACTTCCAGAACTAGTGCAAACACATATTAACCTGTTGCCAAAAATCAGGGTCAAAAGCAATCAAAACGAGTTATAATCATCATATAAATGACCTCAAATTACCGGTCAGATATGAGCGAATGATCAGATGTCAACTGCATATTCTCATCTACATAAGCAGATGAACTAATTGGATCCCCCAAATCGTATTTCCATAATAGATTTCCTTTCTCCTGCAGTCATCGTCAATATTCAAAGTATAAAAGTGGGGAAATTAACGAGGTTATGAATGATGTATGCTTGTTGGTCAAACAATGGTTGGTTATTAGCTAAATGACCAACCATTGTTTGACCAACAAGCATACATCATTTAGAAGTCATTTACCAAATTAAAGAGTAGTTAAGGTGAGAAGGTAAGAAGGGATCTGGACCCTTGATCACTTTTAATCTCAATTCTCAAACCCACCCATGAATCGCGCTTGATACGGGTGGAGATCCCTTCTTACCCTTCTCACCATAACTTTCATTCTCACCGGAACCCAACCCTGCTTGTGTTGAAAAAACTTGGTAGAAGGTCATTTAACCAAAGGACCCTTAAAAAACAATTAATTGAAGTCGATACCACAAATTGTCATTGATTTTTTTAAATGATCAGTAGAAGTCATTTACCAAATTAAACGAATAGACACCTCCGTCTCTGGAGCATACGACCACCTGTCAGATGAAACCATAGAAATATTACTCAATAGCTTAACAATAAACCTAAAACATCTTATATACAAGTCTCAGCTACTACAAATATAAAATCAAACATGCTCACAAAATGACGAAAGCTGTGTGAAATTGACAATATCTGAATTTTGGATGAAGGATGTAAAAAACCACTGTTCCAAAAAACTCGCCGCACAGCCGCCATGGCACCAAGGCTTGTGTCTCACGCCACGTTAAGCCCATGGCACGCCATGGCCTAATGAGCAGTTTTCGTAATGCGATATTTGATTTTTCTTTACGTTTTTAATGTCTTATTTGCAAGTTTTTTAATATATAACCTAATTTAGCTTGCTTATTACTATTGAATCATTGAGTAACACTACAAAACATATGTTTTTATATATAATATTATATATGATTTAAAATTTTGACGCCATAAGTCACGCCTTGAAAACGCCATGGCTCCTAAGGCTTGAGGCGTGGCGTGGCGGGGAGGCCAAGCCTCAAGACTTAGGATCCATGGCGAGACCATGACGTTTATCAAGGCATGACTTATGGCGGCAAATCTCTATATCACATATAATATTATATATAAAAACACATGTTTTGTAGTATTAATCAATGAGTCAATAACAATAAACATGTTAAATTATGTTATAAATTAAAAACTAGCATATAAGACATTAAAACGTAAGGAAAAATCAAATATCGCATTATTAAAGACCGCACATTAGGCCATGGCGTGCCACAGGCATAACGTGGCGTGAGACACAAGCCTTGAGCCACGGCGCGCCATGGCGGCTGTCGCGGCGAGCCTTTTAGAACAGTGTTTAGAACATTGAAAAAAACTATGAATACGGGAATATAGAATGGTAGAGGAAGGAAAAAGTTTACCTGGTTATAAAGAACATGAGATAAGCATGGTCCAGCAAAGATTGGGCCTCCGGTTATTCCCTGAATTTCATAATTGACAACAGGAACAATTGTAAGCGACGAATACTTGTATAAAAATGTTTTTCCACCTCAGATATGTGACTGAATCTAGAGATATATAGTTTACAGATAGAGAGGTAGTAATCAAAAAGGAAAGTTGTTATAAAACATATAATAAACACTAGAAGATGTAGGGGTGTTCATCCAAACCACCAAACCGCACACACTGCACCGCACCGCAAAACGCGGTTTAGAACTTTTGCGGTGCAGTTTGCATTTGCGGTTTGCGGTTTTGAGTTATCAAACCGCACCGTACCACATATTTTTTATTTTATATATATATATAATATATATATATATATAATAATTTAGTATTTATGTAATATTTTTGGACTTCCTGTTTTGGCCCAAAGTCCCATCTTGAATAAACAATTGGCCATTAAGGATCGAGATGAAAGAAAAAGTTGGACACGTCACAACTCACACGTCTAATTCAGGTTGAAGTTTATTTTTTTACTTCCTAGACTATTTTTAATTATACAATATGTATTTGAGAATCGGATGCATTAGAACTCTTTATGTTTTTGTACTACAGTGACTTTAACCTTGAATTTTTAATGTATCATTAACTTATAATTTTTGAATTGCAGGCATAAATGGAGATAAGGACAAACCGCATAAACCGCAATGCGGTGCGGTTTGGTGCAGTTTGAGATTTTTCTCACCTAAACTCTTTTTCTCACACGATCCTTCGTCTACATATGTGTGTGTGTATATATATTGCCACATAGAATAAATCTGCGCCAACTAACCTTCTCCAGGTAAAAAAAGTAGTCGAAACCCTAAACTGTTTCCAAAGTTTGCTCCCAAGTTCTAAAATCAATATTATTAAGGTTTATTCCTTAAAATAGGAATGAGCCAAAAGTTGGTTCTATTTGGATGCAATTTTCCATTAACAAACACTTGCAGGGAGGTCATTTCCCAAGATTCTATTGAGGGAGAGAGATATTACGTAATAACAATCATCCAATATATCAACCACAACCTTCTAAAATTCCCCAAGCTGATTATCTGGTATACAAACTACTGGACAGCCTCTATATGATTGGTGTGACGCTATATGTAATGAAAAAGCAATTGAAGTCTACTTCAAAGAGCATCCTGCATATCATATTCCATTTTCCAAAGGCTTCGAGTCTAGAGAATACATTACGTTAGCACTTCAATACTTAAGAATTTCATATTAACTCTGTCAAGGCCTACAATCCCATCTGATGCTATATGTTCAGGTTCAGCCCTTAGAAATGACACACATTATTTTACCTTAATCTCTTCATGGTACCAAAGCTCAGTGTCAGAAGTTGGCTAGTTCATGCTAGGTTAGCCTAGCCATGTGCCAAGGAGACACTCGGCTGGTGCTTGCTGTTGTTGTTATTACTCAAATAATGTGATTGCATTTCATTCAACTAGTAGAGAACTATACACCATATATATACAAGCAAACACTCTAGATAAGGAAAGCATACTAAGAAAGTAAAGTCCTAATTTACTATATCTAACACTCCTCCTCAAGTTGAAGCAAATATGTTAATCATACCCAACTTGTTACAAATAAAATATATATGTGTTTTCCTCGATGGCTTCGTGAGAATGTCTGCAAGCTGATGCTCAGATGCTCAGTCGTGCTGGTTGGATCGGTTGGATCGATGGAGGGTCTGTCTGTGTTCCCACAACACGGTCTCTAATGAGATGGCAATCAACTTCAATGTGCTTAGTCCTCTCATGGAATACTTGATTCTTGGCTATGTGAATAGCTGGTTATCACAATACAGTCTCATCAAGTCGTCTGTAATTACTCCAAGCTCTCTTAGGAGTCTCCTTACCCACGTCATTTCGCATGACACATCTGCCATGGCTCTATATTCTGATTCAACACTTGATCGGGAGATGGTATGTTGTTTCTTGCTTTTCCAAGAAACTAGATTTCCTCCAACAAAAACACAGTACCCCGTGGTTGATCTCCTGGAAACGGGACAACCAGCCCAATCTGCATCCGAGAAACTGGATATCCTGCCATCTCCTTCTTCAGTGAAAGCACCCACTCGACAATGACCCTGATCTGAATAGAGTATTGTGGCCTTGAGATACCTCATAACACGAAGTGCTGCAACCCAATGACCCGTATAAGGAGCAGACATGAACTGGCTCAAGACACTAACCGGGAATGATATATCTGGTCAAGTAACTGTCAAATAGTTTAACTTTCCAACTAGTCTCCGTATCTCTCTGGATCCTTCATAGGATTTCTATCATCTGGAAGAAGTTTTCGTGTAGCGAGCATCGGACTGTCCACAGGTTTACATCCTAGTAAACCACACTCGGTAAGCATATCAAGAACATATTTCCTTTGAGACAGAAGAATCCCTTGTAGAGATCGAGATACTTCTATCCAAAGGAAATAACGAAGTCGTCCAAGATCAGTAACTTGAAACCGAGTCTGTATAAATTCTTTTAGCTCAGAAATTCCGGTGCTACCATCTCCGGTAATAATAATGTCATCTACATAGACCACCAATATGATCCGTCGATAGTCACGGTGTCTATAAAACACAGAATAATCCTGGGAACTGCGGGTCACACCAAACTCCTGGAGAACATCTGAAAAACGTCCAAACCATGCTCTAGGAGAATGTTTGAGACCGTATAACGAACGTCGCAATCGACATACTTTGGTGACCTCCTCCTCAATAACAAACCCAAGTGGTTGTTCCATGTACACCTCCTCCTCAAGAATGCCATTAAGAAAGGCGTTCTTGACATCCAACTGATGAAGCGGCCAATGATTAATGGCGGCCAATGATTAATGGCAGCCAAAGCAATACAAATGCGAACTGATGGCATTTTAGCTACCGGGGAAAACGTCTCGTCATAGTCAATCCCATGTGCTTGAGAATAACCCTTTGCAACTAATCTGACTTTCAAGCGATGTAGTGAACCATCAGAATGGGCATTCACTGTGAAAACCCATTTACAACCCACTTTCCGCTTTCCACAAGGAAGTTCTTCCAAATCCCAAGTATGATTCTTCTTTAGAGCATCCATCTCTTCCTGCATTGCCTTAAACCATCCCGGACGATTAAGAGCCTCAGTCACATTTCTAGGAACAATATGACTATCAATGGCGGTGGGCTGAAGAAAGATGAGTATAGGCAAGATAATCCTGAATGGGGATAATCCTGAATGGGGTATCAGGTACAAGTTCGTATGCCTTTTTGAAAGGCAATTGGAATATCGGGGAGATGAGCACAGTGTGGTGGTAGGGGTGTATCAGGAACGAGGTCGGGGACAATGTCGGTAGGCGATGATATGTGTGTACCGGGTGGTGGAATTGGAGACGTACTAGAATCATCATGTACAGGCAGGCACTCGTGGGTCTCAGTCACTTGTCGTTGGCGCTGTCGGAGCATACACATTTGTGAAACGAGTATCAGTGGGTACCGGCGAAATAGGCACATTTGGCACATTTGGTGCCACTACTGGAATACGCAAGACTGGAGGATCAAGAGAATCAAAAGGATCAGGAACATGATTTGGTGACTCAGAGGTGCTTGTATGAGATTTATCATAGAAAGGACGCGCAACTCATTGAATGTGACGTCAGCAGAAGTAAAATATCTACGCAGGGAAGGACTATAACAACGATAGCCTTTTTGAACACGAGAATACCCAAGGAACACACACTTAATAGCACATGCAGAAAGTTTATTACGCCCCGGACGATGATCATGTACGTAAGAAATACAACCGAAGATTTTTGGATCCAGGGGAAAAGAAGTGCCTTTGGGAAAGAGAATGGAAAAAGGTGTCTTCCCTTTAAGGACAGAGGAGGGCATACGATTAATCAGATAATTAGCTGTAAGAACCGCATCGCCCCAAAAACTGTGGAACATTATAATGAATCATCATAGTGCGTGCCACATCCAACAAATGTCGGTTCTTTCGTTCAACAATGCCATTCTGTTGGGGCATATATGCACATGAAGATTCATGTATAATACCATGCTCAGACACATAACTTGAAAAATCATGAGAGAAATATTATTTTGCATTATCAGTTCGCAATGTTTTAATGGAAACATCAAACTGGGTTCTGACATAGGCATAAAATTCATGAAAGATGGACATTATTTCACTGCGAGATTTAAGTAGGTAAACCCATGTTGCATGAGAAAAATCATCAACAAACGTAATGAAATACTTAAAACCATTTGTAGAAGTAATAGGACACGGTCCCCATACATCCGAGTGAACGAGTTCAAACAAGGTGTTGACTTGACTAGACTTGCTAAGGGGGTAGGAACAACGAGCGTGTTTACCCAACTGACATGACTCGCATGGTAACTCATGAATAGATGAAAGATCGGGTCTTAGTTGTTTCAAAACATGCAAAAAGGGTGACCTAACCGACAATGCACATCCCTAATACTGGAATCACAAAAGGTGTTGACTTGACTAGACTTGCTAAGGGGGTAGGAACAACGAGTGTGTTTACCCAACTGACATGACTCACATGGTAACTCATGAATAGATGAAAGATCAGGTCTTAGTTGTTTCAAAACAGGCAAAGAAGGGTGACCTAACCGACAATGCACATCCCTGGAATCACAAAGATGTGTAGCTTGAGATTGCAATATAGACAAGCGATAAAGACCATGAGATTCAAAGCTTGTGCCAATCAACCGGTTTGTTTCCATTTCCTGAAACACATGTGTAGGGAAAAAGGCTAGAGAACAATTAAGTTTTCTGGTAATTTGGCTAACAGATATTAGACTTTTTGGGAATGTAGAAACGTAAAGAACGGATGATAAGTTTAAGTTTGATGGGTTGCTAGTGGATCCAATGCCCATAATTCGACACGAAGACCCATTAGCAAGCCGAACCGGATTATGGGTTATATTAGCCTCAAGGTTGGATAAAAGGTCTCTGTTCCAGTCATGTGATCAGTAGTCATGTGATCTGTGGCTCCAGAATCAATAATCCAAGATGGTGAGCATGCAGAAAAACAAGTAGATGGAATACCTAATTGTGTTGTACTCGCACAAAAAGTAGATGGAACTTTGCCTCGAGGATGACCCAAAGCTGTAAATTCATGGGACATCGATTGTTGCAATGGAACTTTGTCACCCATTGTTAAATTGCAAATTCAGAAGGTTGGATGTTCTAGAGTAGTTCCACCAACAACAACGGCCAAGTTTCAGGCAGATTTAGGGGTAAACTGCAGACGTGTTCCGACAGGCTCTGGAAGATTCCTGGAAGAAGATTCAGGCGGGTATCAAGTATGTTAAAATTCTGGTGGGTTCAGGAGGAAGATTCCGGCAGGTTCAGACTTGTTCCGGGAAGGTTTAAATAAGTTCTGGTTTGACAGGTTCTGGAGGATTCCGGCAGCTTCTGGAAGATTTCGGCAGGTACAGGAAGATTCCGGCGACGGCGGCCGGAGGTCAGGTGAGGCGGCAAGAAGTCTAGCGGCGACAGTAGGTACTGGTAGGGTTCCGGCGGGATTCCGACGAGGGCGTCTAGGGTTCCGGCGAGGGCGGCTAGGGCTCTAATACCATGTTGTTGTTATTACTCAAATAATGTGATTGCATTTCATTCGACTAGTAGAGAACTATACACCATATATATACAAGCAAACACTCTAGATAAGGAAAGCATACTAAGAAAGTAAAGTCCTAATTTACTATATCTAACACTTGCTAGACGGCCAAAAAAATATTCCCCAAAAAAAGCCCCTTAGGGGGTGTTTGGTTCACGGAATGGAATTTGGTGGAATTAAAATCCATCAAAGGAATTTGACTTTGAAGGAATAGAATTTGATAGAATTTGACCATGCGTTTAGTGGACAGAAATTGGAATGGAATCTTGCAAAAGAATCCAAATATGCATCTGTGGGAGGTGGAGTGGGGGTGACGGTTGTGACGACGACAATAGTGGTGTTGGGGTGGGTAGCGATTATGATGGAAAAAAATAGTGGCATGGTGGTGATGGTGGGTGGCGGTGGTGGAATGATAATATTAATTGATGGTGGTGGCAGATATAATGTCGACCGAAATGGTGAGGGCTGGGCAGGGAGGGGGTGGTGGTTAAATTGGATGCAAAGGTTATTTTTGTCTTTCTAAAACGAAATTATAAATTATTTTACATTTTCCACAAAATGGAATACAAATCCTTCACACATGCTAAGGAATGATCACATATGCTAAGGAATGATCAAATCCCTCAACCATGGAATTCGGTGGAATCCGGTGGATTCCAATCAATTCATTCCGCGAACCAAACATCACTAAGGAATTTGTCATTCCAATTCCATCAAATTCCTTTGAATTCTGCGAACCAAGCAGCCCTTTAGTTTACGAAAACTATCTAAAAATATAGATCCCTTAGTCAGTGTCACTATTGAAAAGGTTGGGGTTGTGACAAGAATAATTACCTTTCAGTTTCTCATAAAATGTCGAATAACCATCAACATCTCATCTCTACTGTAAAGTTTGATCAACGGCAAAAGGTGTCGATGCGATTTTGTGCTTGCAATAAGCGATTGTGTGCTTGCAATAAGCGATTTCTTCTTTCACTTGCTGCAATTATCTACTTAATAGAATGTCATCTTTTGTGGTTGATGGTTATACCCCATTATACGGATAAACCATATTATACCCCTCTCTTCCTTGGTTATATATAAAATTTCACCAGATCTCACATAAATATCTTCTAGTAATATGAGTCATCCTCATAAAGGAGCATATATGAAAATTCCGTAGAGGACGAATCTTACCCTCCAAACAATGGATCCAGTTGCATCAACAGCGACAATATGTCCATTCACCAAGCAACAAATGACTGCAAAAGTCAAAATGTATTATTGATGCTTTATCAACAGACAAGGACTCAAGGACATGCATGACCAATACATTTTACATTCATCCAAAAGTTTGGTATTAAAGAGAGCAATTCAAATATAAATTAGACTGAACCGCTGGGAATAAACTGCTCTGCTAATAAAAAATTCTGGCTCAACCAAATTAGAGAAGCAACTTCTTCATGGTTGTTAAGACTGAAGAACAGTTAGCGGACATCTTCATGAAGGCTTAAATGGAGTTCGGGTTGGTTATCTTTGTAACAAGTTGAGCATATTAATATATATGCTCCAACTTGAGGAGGAGTGAACAAATGTAGATTATTTGTGTTCTTTCTAGTTTAATTTTAGATAGTTCCCTACAGTAACTACCTAGTACTAATATATAATATTGTGCATTTCTCTCATTTGGTTATACAGAAAATTGGTTTACCTTTTGTACAATTTGTATTTCAAACTTTCTACTGATGATGCAGATCAAAAGTTAAATGAGAACAAAAAACTGCAGATACCGTTTCCACTAATGTGATCAATTGAGAGAGAGCCAAATATGGGTGCTCCCAGGTCTTGCAGCCATAACACACTGAATGGCACAGCCTGCATGAAGAAGATAAATAGCCTATCAAAAGTAGCTTTTGAACTAAATTATACCAGGTCCCTTCTGGTGAATGTTGGGATGAAATATATAATCGAAATAGAAATAAAATTCCATATTTGCTTCAAGAACTGTTAAAACGTAACAACAGAAGAGGACAGCCCCACTTGACTTCACATACGATGCAAACCAACAATTGTAATTCTATATTGAAGAGAAGTGAGCATTCCGATCCCATTAACTGCCAATCTTCCACTAAAGAGAGAAAAGGAAACATGCATCTCCTAAACGCACATCCTCTAAGGAATTAGAGTAAAGTTTGATGACACATTAGAAAAAACCCGCAATCTAAAAGACTGTGAACTAAATTTCAGAATCTTAGATGGCTACATTATGATTTATTTGTAGACAACATTATTAAGAAGGCAGTTGTATAAACTGACTGAAATTCTCTTAGATACCTACATTATGAATTATATTTTGAGTGAAAAATTATTAAAAGATAAATAAGAGCACACAAAATGAAGGGTGCACATGGATTGCACCACCTGCCCGGGATGAAAATATGAACCTAGCCCCTCAGACTGATTTTATACTCTTTACACAGAAAAACTAGTCAGTGGATCACTGCTTTCAACCATACACGAATTAATAACTGGAGGGAAAAAAGAAATGTGTCATTACCTAATCTCATCAGAGCTATCAATGAAAGAGATATGTTCATGGAAGATGCTCGGTAAATGTTCATTCCAATCTACTTACTTTCTCAGGACAAAGTATCTTAGAATGTGACTGGTGATATAGGGTACGAAGTTATCTAGCTGAAGTTACATGAGATAGAAAAGACACTTAGGAGCCGTTTGCTTATCCAATTTAGATGGGCTTAATGTGGATAGTAGATACATGATGGCTTATCCAATTTAGCCATTTCCAGCCATTGTTTAAAATCAAGCCAAAAACAAACACTGCTTAATGGCTGAGCGTATCATCCATTAAGGTCATTAAGCTGATAAAGCAAAATATAAACAGACCCTTAATGCTATCTAATAATAAATTAGAGAGTCTCTGGCACAAATAATAGCTTAGCAGTAGCTCGAGGCAGCAACAGATATAGCTAAAATATTCATGAGGGAAGTTAAGCAAGAGCAACTCATATTGGTGCTATAACCAATGGTTGAACCTGGTGTATATGATTAGCTAGTTTAACATAAAATTGACAAGTGTATGTTAAATGGATTGAAAGTGGCGATCCTTGCATCAAGTTTGAAGCATATACTTATGTGATGTAGTTCGCTACAGATGACAATTTTGTTCAACTTCTTCTCCCTATTATTATGTTGACCTAAGGCTGGCCAAAGTGCATTTTCCTCAGTTAAATAGAGTATGTGACTAATAGAGTTTTTGACAGGCATGCACAAAGGACCCCTATAACATAGCAAAATCAATTTTCAATGGTGCCTATACCTTTAAAGATATTGCGGTCATGCAGCCATTAGTCGATGCCAAATAAAGCGTTTCATCAACCTACATAATCGATAAAATAAACAAAGTTTTATGTATATAAGCAAGAACTTAAGAACGTGCAGAAGTAGAATGGGAACAGTTGCAATTGAAAGATTGAAAAATGGACAACTTTGCATATGGAACACACAAGTTGATACGACATGTGATCAACCAAATTCACCTCATTGATTGCAGGTGACCCATATATGCTCCCACCACAATGTAGCTTATAGACACAGCAGTGACTTCGATAATCAAGGGCATAAAGATTATGGTCATAAGATCCACACCTGTACATTGTAGAAGAAAACTTAGTATCAATTCAAACCATCAAGAAGCAAATTTTGTTAGAACTAATCAAATCTCTAAGTTTCTAGACCTGAACTCCATGACCAGCGAGTGAATTCCTGTAAAATGCTGTTGGAACTATTCAAATCCATAGTTCTTTTTTTGGGAAGGGTGTCCTAGGCTTTGCCTAGACTAATCCCTTGGCAAATTATGACTGTAAGACATCAGCCCTGATTAAACCTCAGTGGCCACAAGTTGTGTACGCCTGGATTCGAACCCTGGGTAGATGGGATATTCCGTCACATCCCCCAGTGCCTTAACCAGTACGCCACAGCCCTTGTGGTTTCAAATCCATAGTTTCTAGATCTAAACTATTGAAGCAGGACCAAACAGCTTTATTTGCACCGTAGGTGCTTGCACTGAAGTTTGGTTTGATTTGAATGGAATAAACTTCATAGTATCTAATGCTTACAGTGGTTATAAGTCAGTAAGGAGTAAGGACTTCTTCCTCAAAAAGTGTTGGTAGAAATGGTTCATTGCTTATGTGAATAATTCAATAATCCCAGTTGTATTTTTGTTGCAACAGATAATTTTTGGCTTTAGTTATCAACACTCTCTATAACTGGCATACACTATTGAATGAACGCATTATAAAATAATAGTGTCTGCAAAAGTGAAACATTACCAGACCAGATGTCTCTGCTTGTCTACCACTGGCTGTGACTTTACCTTCAAAAGACATTTAGAATGCTTTGTTAAACAATTCTTGGGGCTAAACACTTGAATGAAGAAAAGGGTTATAAACATCGAGCAGAATAACTGCAATAACCTTTATATACAACCCGACACAGCAGATAGAAAATCTTAATAGATTTACAATGGTGAGCACAATACTACCTAAGTTCAACAGAGACAATATATCATTAAATGAGAGAATAAAGTGCAAACTCTTTCGTACTCCTATAACCAAGCTGATACCTCTATTTCACCCAGATAAAATACGATGTATACCTACTCTGCATAACCTAGTAAGGAAACCTCTCTATTGCTCTCTTCTGCAGCATATTGCCACACATTGGCAAGTCAACACTCACATGGTTACCCATTGTAACTGTGCTGAATAAGATCATGCACTTAAGTGCGTTTTTAAAAGCCATGGTATCCGACACCTTTGGCCTCCTCATGAACCAGGCCTCATTTAGTGTGTAAACTTGTGATTTTCTATCAAAGCCGTCCCTCCTCATGAACTAGGGGAACTTTAGACCTTTGGGTCAAAAGGCTTGGTACCCAATAGTTGATACCTCCAATGAGATTCAAACCTGAAACCTCTTAAACCAAGGTGGCAAGCCTTATCAACTAGACAACCCCCAGGGTTTGTAGTAAAGTGTGCTCGAGTTGATTAGTGTGAGAGCTTGTGTTTCCATGAAGAGGCTTCTCCCAAGGAAGATTAAGTGTGACAAACACTGCTGAAAGCCAACAATTCTTCACAATCTGAGCAGAGAAGTAAAAAGGTTTTCGATTGTGTAATTCGAACAAACTTTTCCTTCCTTTGCATCAATAGATCACACAAGTCTTTTACATGCACTTCATTTGTGCTGTACTATTATTAATTCTTAATTGGGAACTGATTATCCTGAAGAACACAGTAAAAATAGATGAAGTGAAAGCCCGGTAAAAGAGAAAAAAGTAAGACAGAGATGATATCAGATGCCAACGTAATATTTGCATCCCCTGTTAGGATTCTAAAATTCTGACAAAGTGGTCCTTTAATCTTGGCCACTCAAACCCACAAAAAGATCAATATTGTTCTGCAAGTCCTATTTAACCCTCCTGTTAGGATTCTAAATCTCCGTTCATTCTACATTTCATTAGTTCTTGACCCATAGATCTTGGCATGAGATACAACCAAGCCTGATTAACACATTTAAATCTACGGTATGCTGGAGTTCCTTTTCTTGAACTATTTAGCATATCTTTTAACAATGAAAAGGGAAGCCCTAGAAAAGTGGCTCAATTACTTGAACACATCACATACTATCACCTTGTTTTTGCTATAGTTCCATCAAGGATATAATGTTACCAATGAAAGAGTTCAATAAAAAACATGTTCTAACTCCTATCTGGCATCTTCATGCACTGATACTTAGGATCCTATAGACACTGATTGCTCTACTGGTTGATTTGATGCACAGATCCTGCAGGATGGACCTTCTGAAATGGCCACTAGTCATCTACCTACAAATGCTAGCAACCTAGTAAATTATTGCAAGAAGTACCAAAGAATGGTCAAAATAATCACATTAAAGAACATTTGTGGTTTACCACTGATATTGATTATTCAAGGAGTGCAGGTGGCCAGCACACAGGTAAAATGTAGGCTGGCCATGTTTAATAAGTAGCTCGTTTCAGAAGATGGTTGGTCTCTCACATGTCAAAATTCAATAAAAAACAATTATTTAAGTAGAAAAGTAAAAGAAATAGTTTTGTAAACAAAATAAAACAAAACGATAAACTAATTGAAACGATTACACAAATATACACAGAACAACTGCTTATTGCTCAAGTATATACCTCACCACCTGTCTGGAAAGTCCAGCCGATGCTTCCATTCAACGAATTGAGAAAATATATGTTCCCTTTGTAACACCCAACTACAACCTAAAATCGAACAGCCAAACAGGTCTTGTCAAAATACATAAACATAATAAAAGAATATAAATGATTGCTGAAGTATAAGTTGACCTCAGAAAAGTCTCCCAAAATTGTCGCTGAGCTCTCTACTCTTCCTTCTAATTGTACCTCCCACTGGACAAGACCACTGTATAATTCATATGATCAAATGAATCAATAATAAGCATCTGTATAACTTTATGAGCAAACAAGTATCAAAATACTAATCTTCAGGTAACCACAGCCAACCAAAAGTATAACAACTTGCAGCGCTTTGATGAGCACTCGAGCCTAAACAACTAACATCCCTTGAAAATGAACAGAATTTTGTTTAACAAAATTCTACAATGCAACATAAAAGGTCATTTAATGCTTCCAACTTCAAGATTCTGTCGCTTACAGAAATGGAGATCCTCTTGCCAACCAAAAGCATGGTTATCTACCGCCTCTTTTGCACATTACATTTGTATAATATTGAGCAATCACACAATCGTCTACAACTTTTAAATAAGGTAACAAATGTAACGATTGAGGAAATAAACACTTGCCTTGGGGCTTTGATGCAAATAAATTTCTGTGAGTGAGATCCAATGTATACGTAGATATCCTTTTCTCTCACTACAACGAGTGGGGATGCATCAACACAAGACTCCATGTGAACTTTCCACAGTGTTCTCACAGAAGCTTTTTTGTCACCAAGAGTTTCATGGAACCATGTTGCTTGAAATGATCTTATATTGATATCAAAATTCTCCCCAAACATTACTTTGTTACAACGACTAATTGCACAAGATGACTGCTTTGAGATAGATTCCCACGGATAACCATCCCCAGTTGTACTATTATCAACATTCAGATCATCATCCATCCTGAGAACCTTGTTAGGATAATACTCGGCATCAGATTCACCAAGATAACGAGATAACCTACCATGTAGCTTATTTGTTTTCAGATTAGAAGCTTTAGATATGAGAGGAAGTGGCTGGCTCGCTTCCAAAACTTCCATATCCACTCTAGTGTAAACACTTCTTTTGCGAATATGATTCTGCCATCCTTGATCCAGGAGAGCCATTACCAACTTCAATGGACTAGGAAAAGCATACAACAACTTCATGTTGATTCCTAATTTATGAGAAGTGTGAGCTGCTGAAACAGAATCACCACCCATAACAAAAAAATCATCATTGTCACTAACAGTTTCAACCACCAATGCATCACAGAAGGCCTGCATAAGCACCCATAAACACTAATTGCTCAGAAAGATAAGATTAGATTTTATAGAAGCCTGATAATAGAAATCACAAAATTCCATAAGTTCATGTATTGATATATATATACTCCCTCCCTCCCATTATAAGTGTCCACATTTCTATGTTAATTTGTTTCCAATTCTACCCTTAATTATGAGATTGAAAAATTCATCACTTCCTCCATTATTAAAGGTAAATTTGTCATTTAGTTAACTAAAAAATTACACATTTCTAGAACTGTGTGCATTTTTCTATTGTGAACATTACTTTAGGACGGAGGGAGAGTGAATATATACACACACACACACTAAAACTGATTGCTCTAGAAAAGCTTAAATTAGAAGCGTTATAAACTATATAAATACGACATTATGAACTTTCATAAGTTAATAAAGGCACCGTCCATCTAAAATATGCTACAAGACCAACTGCAGAACAGAAACATCAACATGCAAAAGTCTAAAGTTTAATATAAATTTTGATCAACCAAAGGGTCATTGACCTAACAGTAACCGGGTTACCAGCCTCCCAGGAGAACAAGGGTTCAAAACTCACCAAAAGAGAGGACTGTGTGACAAATACAGATACAATATACTTCAAAAAAATTGATCATATAAGGTTAACCTTTGAACTAAAATGTATGATATACCCAGAGACAAGCAATACGATAAATAAGTAGCATATAAAGTATCGTTTTCTGGTATAAGAGATACACAAATAGAGAAGTGCACAAGGCCTATTCCTTCTTCACATTAAATCATGTAAAATCATCACTATGATAACTAAAATACAACCAACGAAGGAATGAAAACATTACTTCTGTAAATCCTTAGAATATTTAAGTATCAAATGCAGAACAATTAGCATTTTTTCAGGAAGGTTGAAAGAATTGAATTTACATGTTCTTCAATTTTGTCTTCTTTTTTATTTTTCTTCTTCGTGTGCTCAGCCAATGTATTCTTGTTATTTAACATCAAGGGTTTTTAGAAGTGGTTCAAATTGAGGCCTCAGACTTGGATACAAATAATAGCATTCAAACTGCATTTTAGAATTCATGGGTAGTTCACTTTATGAAATTCAGTACAAGTATTAGACACAAATACAATGATCATAATTAAAGGTTGAGATATTAAAACATGTCACATGGTAACAGATTTTTGTTTTGGAATTTTTTTTTTTGGTTGGGGGGAGCATTTGGGGAAGTTGTAGAAAGGATAAGGGTAAACCTCTTTTATTGTTTGCAAGAGATTGCTATCAGGAATCTCGTTAACTTCACTGCAGATCTCTGACATGGGACACCTTGAACTGGCCAACAATGCGTAATCTACCTTCCCAGATGAAGACATCGGTATTGACTCAACAAAGAAGAAACGACTTGGGATCATTGCCAATGGGAGTTTGTCAACCATCCAACCTCGAAGAGAATATCTCAAACTTTTAACACAATCAAGACCTTGTTTTGTAACGATATATGATTCAAGATATGCAACTTCTCCTTCAGCATTGTTGAATATCACAGCAGCATCACCGACATCTTCATGCATTATTATTGTATTTTCAATCTCCTCCAACGCCATTCGTTGACCATTCACCTTTATAGTTCGATCATTTCTCCCTAGAAAAAGTAAGTCACCACCAGGAAGTTGTTTGGCGAAATCACCGGTTTTAAAGTAAAGTAGGCTTTCCTTCTCATTGACAGAACAACAAAAAGTAGATCCTGGAAGCACCTTTACATCGCTCAGAGGCATAATATCATGATCAAAGTATCCCGTCGCAATACAGAGTCCGGAAACATATATTTCTCCATAGTTAGGCACATCTTCTCCAACAAGAGCTACCTCACAGTTGGGAATAGGTATTCCTATTGGAACAGTACTAAGTACCTCAGCCTCCAAAAGTGACGATAGTCTTTTGCAGTCAAAATATGTACAATCACCAGAAACCTTAGATTGAAAGTTAAATACATTAGAAGGACTAAGAAGTAAATACACAAATGCACACATATTCAATACAACAACTGGAATTGTACAAACTACGCATCAAAAGGCTAAAGCGGTAAACCACAAGGGATGTGGTGTGGTGGTAAGGCCTGGGGAGTTCATAGCGCTTGCCCGGGTTCGAGCCCCACCCACAGCACTTGTGGCCACTGGGATTTTCTCAGGGCTGCATTACTTCGCGGTCGGTTGTTTGCCAGGGATGTACTGGGCCGAAGGCCCATGAACCCTTTCCAAAAAAAAAGAGGCTAAAGCGGTATATATAATTTGATTTTAGGGTACAATCTACACTCACCTCTGTACTTCCATATAAGTTCAAGATTGTGGTGTTGGGCAATGACTTTGCAAGAGAATTCCATAAGGATAAATGCAGAATTTCTCCACTCAGTACTAACAATTTTAAAGAGCTCTGAATCTTTGCAATATATAAACTTTGAAGAGTTGAAAAAAGCCTCCTCATTAGTGATGGTACAGCAACAAGCCTATTGATAGAGTAGTCCTGCCAATGATTTGGAAAGATGACATTTAGTTAAATAAAACCAGCTTCTTACAGGTGCAGAACTTGGGTACGATCTCTTCAAGCACAAAGCACGGCCATGATTACGCAAAACCCAAAAAGTTGTAAATTTAGAATTTGAATATAATCCTTTCAAAAAAAAGATTTCTCATAAAAAATGAAGTTACCCAGTTGGCTTGTTAGATATATGATTATTGTTTACAGAGAGATCTATAAGCATGAGAAGGTGTACATTTCTAAACAGATAATTCAAAACAAAATGCATTTTTGTATCAGGTAAACAAAATGTTAGGAGACTAATATATTATTACATGAGAATAACAATGTCACCGGTATAAGAATATTACATATAAGTGCCCTAAAATGAACTTCCAAGTAATTAAAAGAAATAGAATAACAATGGAGAATGGAGGCAGAAGGAACATGGAATTATTATTTGCTTAATTCCAGCATTTTGCTTTCCTTAATGTACTTATTTGTTTCATCCTACATCACTTGAACTAGAAAATAATTTAAAATAGTAGAGAATTTCAGATTTTGCTTTTCCTAATGTAATGATTTAATTAATCCTACATCACTAAAATTTAAAAATCTAACAAACCAAAGTATATAATCTTAAAATTTATAGTGTTTATAAACTAACATGATCTTAAATTTTAAAATTCTTACAAATAAAGGTATAACTGAAACACTGTGTGGTAAACATGATAATACAACTTTAAAAACCAACAATTAAGTATTCAAATTCACATTCAACCATTAAACCATCCAAAAGGGGTTTGAGATAAGAAAAAGATTAGAATTAAAAATACAAGGAAGGCAAAATTGATGATTTATTGCAATTGCAATTGAGATGAAGCTTGATAGAAGATGCAAGAGCAATTATTAAAAGAAATAACATGAAGAACAAACTTTCAAGGGAGGTTGACTTACTGAATTCAAGCAGAATTACACATACAGACATGCATATATTTTGGGATATCCCATGTTGATTGCAGTGTTCTCTCATTTAGTGAGTTTTCGAGCTAAAAGAGCCTACTTGCCCATTTTATCATTTAAAATTATAAAATGGTACTGAATTTGGTTCATAAGATTCCGCAATGGATGATATATTAGGTGTTTGACTACTAATAGTCAAACACTTTTGCTAAACTATATCTCCAGTCAAGTGTTGCAATTTTTATGAACGGGGATGGTAGATGAAAGGTAAATGCATAGAGCAACTCTTTTCCAAGCAAACATTCCTAGTTCCTCTCTCATCCTCACTCGCACTGCAAGAATAATTTATCACCCACTCTAATTTCTATATAACAAACCTTAAGCAGATATAAGGTAAGCACAATCAGAGGCATCACAACAAAATTTAAGAACATGTATGCAGATACACGTTACAGACGACCTGAATAGCTTATAAGGATTACTTTTGTTAGAAGGCATTCTCTTGTCTGTTTTTTGTGCTCAAGAGCTAAAAGATGCTTAAAGCATTGGTAAATCAAAATGGTTGAGGGGCATCTAAGACAATGGAAGTACCTGCAAACAGGGAAAATGGAATTGCTTCAGGCACTGCTGCAGAAAGGAGTCGACTGCTTTGCACAATTTGTTCATTTCTATTGGGCTAAATTTATCAACTTTGTTTTAATGTACCTCTAAATACTCGGTGATGGAAAGTATATTTTCTTTTAGCACATTGAAAGGAGGAATAACCAAGGTACAAGTGGTAAGTAGACCTCCAAGAATTTCTTGCAGATGATCAATAAAGCCCACTGATGTTTTGAACAGCAAAGTTTCCTCACCACATAAGGGATACATGTCTTGCATCCATATGAAGCGGTTTAGAAGACCTGAAAGATGCAAAGTCCACATGGGGGAATGAGAGCTTACAAGGTAAAGAATAAGACAAAGAACGTGTATCTATGCTGTCTCAAATCTAGGAAAAGAACTACCAATAAAGCAGATAAATACTAAGATATAAATGATAGCATATGTGTATACAAGTTATTGTGCTTCACAATTTACACAATAACTTATTATAGTCCAGTTCCAACCACTAAAAACGTCTACCAATCTTAACATCGTTTTAGATGGTAAGAATGTACAACTATTATTGCAAATCGTACGACGTTTTGTGGAACTCTTTTTTCTGAAGAAAATAAGACATGTCATGCTCACCCTCATTCTACTTGCGATTATACCAATGATTTCAAAATTGACACGTCTTCTTTAAGAAATTATAGAAATTTAAAGGATTAGCCACAGTACAGTACTAAAGTTAGTCGTACTCTCACAATTCAAACAACATACATAACGGCAAATGCATTCAATTAATACCGTTTTGAATTTTGCTCACCTTGTTCAGTACCACAAACACCTTTAGGTTTTCCAGTTGATCCAGAGGTGTACATCAGGTAACAGAACGGTCTCAACCTCTTACTTCCACATGGATATGATGTGTTTTCACATGGGGAAATGGCGTGCTTCTTAAGGTTGGTTTTCGTGGAAATTATTAGAGCCAGACAACCACTACCATTAACGAGCCAATGATATTTGTCTATATGGTGACCATAGTTTCCATCAAATGAAGTAGAACCACAAAGAATAAGGTTGGCAGTTGAAGAAGAAACAACAGACAATACTCTTTCTTTTGGCCATGAAGGGTCTAGTGGCATGAAAGCCTCCCCACATCTTAAAACAGAAAAAACAGATATAATATATTCTACAGAAGGAACCATGTATATCCCCACAATTCTTGGGGTATTCGCAGGCCGATCAGTAGGCAGAAGGCCTGAAAAAAAAAGCAGTTGTCAATTAAGGATCAAGCCAACAGTATACCAACATAATTCAATGTATACCAATAGCTCATTGGCCCAGCAGTACCGGGGTTACAGGTAGATCCCAGCCTTACAGAAGGTCAAGGGTTCAAACCTCACCAAAGGTGAGAGGTGTGTGTGAGTATTTGCCATATATAAGTATTATATGCTTCCAAAAAAAATTCATTATGTATCATCCAAATTTAGGGATATGTTCCTAACTTCAAGGAACCAATTTATGAGATCCTAGAAGTACCACACCTACAGTATACCATCATAATCCGACACATACAGCGCAGGTGTATACAAGTGGGACTCCGGCGATACCAAGTAGCTCCCTGATCTTTTCAAGTTAAGCCCGGTAACATGGTTCTTATAAAACATGTGGTAGCTGTAGCTTGCTAGTTACGAGTTTGCACGTGAAATTACTGCACTTAGGTTCAAATTTGTTGTTAAGAAGTTTCATATAATGTTCAGTACTATATTTGTATTTAAGATTTAGATGATTTCACATTGTTCCTTTAATATCTGGCAAATACACAATCTATCCTTACATCAAATTGAACATTTCAGCTACAACTTCCACCACAGGAACATAACTCAATCACTTTAACTTTCTTCTATGGTCGATCCTAGATATTTAATTCACTTTTTTGTGATACCAGTGACTTAATATGTGTTACTTTCTAAAACGCTACTATTTTTCGTGCCAATAAGATAGTTTACACATATGCTGCATCAACAATGTAGCCATTGTAATTGCCGTAGAAATTTTCAATTGAATAATGAATGGTAAATTCATCAATTAGTGATACCTGCTGACATTTCGATAATTATATTTACTACTTAGATAGAAAAAAAATGTGTCTTTGAGAAATAGTTTACCAAATTCGCTACAGACACATGAATGGACTTATGAAATATACCTGAGGTAGGTCTGATAAGAGAAGGATCATCTCCACCGTCAATGATGAACCGTAGACGACGGCTAAGAGTATCTACCGCTTCTAGAATCTCCGAATAAGTAAAGCATACGTCTCCTTCGTACACCGGAGGATGATCTGAAGACGGTGGCGCCTGGTCGATTTGTGTGGCGAATTTGGTACGATCACCACGGTGGCGTGGGGAGGCATGAATGACTGCGATTTTGTTAGGGTTTTTGGAAGCAGATTTGAAGAATTCGTGAGAAATACAACAGGTGCGAAGAGAAGAGGGGTTATTCTGGTTCATGTCTTCAATGAGCCCGCGAATTTCAGAATTTCAGGTTTTATGCGGTCCATTTTATACCAAAACTGATATCGAATTGATTTCATCATTACTTGATTTTATTACATTTGATATCAATTAAAATAATTATTACATTTTAACGTTAATATATTATTGATAATTTTACAAGGATAATAATGTAATATATTGTTTTTTTTTTTCGAGAAGGGTGTCATAAACTATGCCTAGACTGATCATTTGGTAAATTATAAATGCAAGACATCAGCCCTGATTAAACCTTAGTGACAACAATTGTTGTGTACGTCTGGATTAAAACCCTGGGCAGATGGGATATTTCACCACATCCTCATGGCCTTAACATAGTTATAATGTAATATATTGTTTTTTTCAAGTACCTAACATAGTTATATTAATTTCTTACTCAAGAGGTAACATGGTCTTTTTAGTTTTTTTATATTTTTGTTAAAATTTATATTATTGTATAAGTTGTTAAAGCTTTACTTATAAAAATTATTAAAAAAAAAACATATTCTAACCCACCCGAGACTCGCTTCAGGTTTCCTTTCACTTTTTCTTTTAGTACAAATTATTAAAGTTTTAATAGCTTGTACAACGATATAAATATTTAACATGTACTTTTTTTTTTCATGGAAGATGATAACACAAGTGTTACAAGTTTTGGTCTTAAAGTTACACCATTTAGAAATTGACAAGATGGACTAAGGGGGACTAGACCGCATTGGTCAATCGTTGTAGGTTAAAGAGACTTGGCAATGGAACGGTTAAATGACCGGATGTTTGAATCGGCAAAACGATCGATTATGTTTGGACCAAAGGACCGGTTGGACTGATTTGTGGAGTTTTTCCTTGCAATATGTCGGCCTCCATTTGGTCAATGAAGTTGTCAAATTTTTGTTTTTTCCCTGTGTTTTTTACTCTTTTTTCATCTTTTTTAAATTTACGTCTTTATCCTTGCACTTATTTACAATTTTTTGTCATCGTGGACGGTTGGTCCTATGTCTTTATTAAAAAGAACTTGTACACTAACCTTTATAAAAAAATGTTTTTACAAATTTTTAATTGCTTGTACACTAACGTTTTGTTAATAAAAGATAAACAACATGTACGGATGTACCCCTTCAACTTAGCGAATGGACTGAGCGCCCATTAAGGGTTATTAGACAAATGGTGTAAGCACTAAGCACATTAAAATTTAAAGCAATAGGGAGTCTTTGGTAATTTAAAATTGTAGTGATAATTGGTGGAGACAGAAGCAACAACATGGAGGATTGGTGTAATTCACTCTATAAATTATATACAAAAGATTGGATGATCATTAAAAACAAATGGCAAACTAAAAATTAAGTCCAATGAACAAACTACAATATACAAAAGATTAGATGATCATTAAAATCAAAACAACAAATCGAAAATAAGTCAAACGAAAAACCTACAAACAATTCAACTCGATGACACATCATCTACAAGCAATCTTCTTCTAAAAGTTAATAATACAACAAAAGAGAAGAACTCATGCTCCATTTATTCACATCATTTTAACTATTTTCATATAATATATGGATCAAAAAAGATCTTTTAGACCAAAAGAGTCATAACAGCTCGTTGACTTTTTACAGAAGGCCAAAATCAACTAGAAATAAAGAGAAATGTAAACCAACACACCCTTGTTCTCACTCTCGCTCATCGATTCCAATCTATAACAACAAAACCTTCTAAAGCATTCTTATTGTTCTATACTTTTTTACAAAGAATGAGTATATACAACACTTGTATCTACATTGAAGAAACAAAGCCTCATGCTATTGACTTCCTTCTGTCATCCAATGCCTGTTCGAGAAAAGGGAGAGAGAGTATGTTAAATGACTTTCCCTTTTTGGAAGGTTGATATAAAAATGGTTTAAGGAGGTGCGTAGTTCATTTTAGGGAATGAAAATGAGGATGAGAATAGAAATGTCGGGGAATGAAAATGGAAATAATGTGTTTCATCCCCCTCCCCCCAACCAAATTTGTTGAGGAATGCTTCATCACCCGGTTTTTGATAATGGCTCATTCCATTACATCGAACCAAATACTATTAACAATCCCCAATCAAACACCCTCTAAAATTTTCAGAAGTTGAAAAGGACTTGAAAGATACCTTGCTTTGGAACATTCTCATGGTGACCACCAAAGTATCGCGCATTCTACAAAAGAAAACAATGCTATGATTCCGTGTTTACAAGAAAGAGACTGCTAAATAAAGTGTCAAACCGAAGCTGCCAACATATTGTTGAATATAGCAAGGCCAATCCAAAGGGTGAGTTTTGACTATTGATGTCAAACAAACTACTTTCCAAGTTTAAGTTTCGATACGTATACTTGTTACAAAGTTGCATAAACATTTTTTAGTTTGTAGTGGTTATCATAAAGATTAGTGTAGGTATCAACTCCCTTGAACACTAAAACAATTAGAATCAATTTCAAATACGAAAAGTAGTTTGTTTGACCTGAAAAGTCAAAAACATACCTCTTTGTTTGGAACAAGAAAGTTAAAGTAAATGAGAATGTGAAGCCAATGTCTTACCGAACATCATCGAATGTATCAAAAGAATGTGAAGAACCATTCGAAGATGTCAACACAAATTGTGTAGCAAGTCCCAAAGGGATTCTGATCTGCAACATTATTATGAGAGATATGACAATTATCAAAATCAGAAACAATCTACTGAACCCTCAAGAAATTGTATGATTCGAACAAGCCTGTAGCACATCTTGTAAAATATGCTTCAATCAAACCTACTACATTTTATTACTCCATCTTTCACATGAAAATTGCAATAATCTCCATTTTTTTCAACTTTCTAAGTTAAAACTAGGGCAAAATGCAACAAAGTTTCAAAAATCCCTACTTTGTACCCGTTTTGACCGATAACGTGATGATCTTGTAACATTTGACTACATGGATACTTGTTTACGGAAGGATTATGCCCAAGTCGACGTTAAACTTGACATCCACGTGTAACGTCCCAAAAATTACAAGGAATTTAAAAATTTTAAAGTAACATTTCATTAATAAAAACTCATTTAATAATTCAATCATTTCATTTGCAAACTCATAATTAATATTCTCACGAACAATAAACAGCGGAATAAATGTCTAAAATTAAAATCATAAAAGTAATCAACTCTTCCCACGCGCCAGTGTGTACTCGTCACGCCTTGGAGTCACTCGCACCTGAAACCACAATTTATTGGGAAAGGGTAAGCACGAAGCTTAGTGAATTCAGACACCATAAATAACACAGTTATTCCCACACCACCTCTAAACAGATAATTGCACATAAACAACATACAAGTCTACGAACAAATCATAAACATGCATACCTACACCATCCCACCCAAAGGCATAAGCTGGTCCACCCGACCACACGATAACCGTGCAAGCATTACCCGGCTCCCCCGGGTTCCTACGCCACCCGCGTATACAACCTTCGGTCCCACCGAGTTACTACGCCACCCGCGTATATAAACCTCGGACCCACCGAGTTACTACGCCACCCGCGTATATAAACCTCGGCCCCACCGAACTCCTACGCCACCCGCGTAGTCATAACAATAAAGGTCCGACTAGACACCCCACTATTTAGTCCCGCATCACAAACAATTAAAACTACCACACACGTACAAATCGTAATGTAAAAATAACCGACATTAGTTATAGTGAGAGAACTCACCTCGTAAGCGCACCTAGCTCACAAACAATAATTCAAGCTTCACAAATCCAAGATCACTTCCCAACACCTAAACAATCGTTAAAATGTATTAACACGAGACCCGGACCCTAAAACACGACGCACCCTTAAATCGTCACTAAAACGACTTTTCGGTCTAACCAAACAGGTCTGTTCGGGACCTGTTCCGACCTCCATAAACCCAGAAAATCCTCACTTAAATTACATAACCAGAAAGTGCTCTTAGTTAGGGTTCCAAGGACATATTATACACCTCCTAACGATTTTTCTACAATTTAATACAGATTTTATAAGAACGGTTCGCAGAACAGTGAAAAACAGCACCTTTCAGTAATAAACGACGATTTGACCTATGCTACGTTCCGAACTGGATTTTGTACAAAACACAGAAAAGTTACTAGACTCAGAATGGGAACTTTTGGCACCGATTTCACCCCAATCCGAGCTAGGAGTAAAACGTTTCGTGCGAAGTAAAAACTGGACAGAAAGCTGGAATTCACATAAAATGATAACTTATTAAAACGGTTTACACGATTAGTTAGGCTTTACGATTAGCTAATTAGGTTCGGGCCAGGGCAGCCGTGACTCAGCACCACCCACTGCCACCTCCGGCGGTGGTGGTCAGCGGCGGCGGCGGCGACGATTGAGGTTTACAACTTCGACGATAACAAGAGACGGAATAACCCGACTACCCTATCCCGTCCCACACACACACCCACACACACACAGCCACACGCGCATACCCGCTGCTGTCCATGCGACGGCGCACGGCGGCGGCCACACCGCCGGCAGCCAAGGCCGACGACGGCGGTGGTGGTGATGGTTTTCGCAGCGGTTTAACGGTGACGAAAGGAAGAACGGAGGCTAAGAAACTTACCTCTCGACGACAACGTAACCGCAACACCTCGAGGTCTCGACTTCCTCTCGATCGACGGTTCTTCCCTTTTCTCGCGCTATCTCTCTCTCGCTGAATCTCTCTCTCTCGCTGAATCTCTCTCTCAATCGCCGGCAAGAAGGACGGCGATTGGCGCTGGTGGTTTCCTGCAGCAGCGATGAACGGACAAGGAGAGAGTGTGACAGCGATGGGGTTCACGGCATAGCACGGGAGAAGAAAGAAAAAAGGAATAAGGACATTAGGGTTATCTTCCTGCTTTGTGGCGACGAGAAAAGGAACGAGGGGAGGTGGGTCGGTTCCATTATGGGCCGACCCCCATGCAACCAAAATCCCGAATTGACCCAAATGGTCCCTGCCCTTTTCAACCCTTCGATAAATGCATAAAGGTTTAAACTATAATACGCACTTGGTCTCTCCGACAAACCCCGTTAATGCCAAAACGATACGAGAAGATAACTACTAAAAAAGAACATACAATTAAATAAAATGTATATAGGGACATGGGCTTTACAACTCTCCCCCACTTGAATTAGACTTCGTCCTCGAAGTCTATGCCCGTGAATAGCTGTAGATAGTTCTCCCTCATCTCAACCTCAGGTTCCCAAGTTCACTCGGAACCCTTTCGGTGTTTCCACTGGACCTTCACTAACTGGAATCTAAAATTTCTCACACCGCCTAAAAATTTCTCGAATACTTTTCTAACTAACGTACTCCTTCTAGGACACTGGGATTATGATCGGCAGAACACCCCAACAATTGGAATCATTCCTAGCCAAGCGACTTCGGTTGCCTCCCAACCTTAGATATTCCATACATCCCGAGTCAACTCTCAAGCTCTAACCATTCTAAAGTTGCCTACCAATATACCCAACTGGATACTCGGATCCGATCATTCCTACCGTTAACTGTCGATTAACTCCTACAAATTCTAATAGACTCCAAAGATTTTCAATAAATTACATTAACAAACATCGGCCCCCCGCCGAACATCGGTCCAACCGATTACAATAGTCGAGGTATTATCCCAGACAATAACACAAATAGATATCACCCACAATCAAATCAACTAACACACACGTAGGTCATTCCACCATAACCATTCATCACGAGTGATCATTTCAGGGTTACAACTACCCTCACCATGATTATCTTAAAATCGGCTACAATTCTCCGATCATACTAAAGGTGTTTGGCCTCAAGCCCAAAAGTCGACACCTAAATATACCACCTACCTCAAAATGGTTAATGCGCATTTATTCTCTTAATTACAAAGGGCATCATTCCCTTAACCGATACTATTCGGCCTACAGTACCAACACGCGTGGAATACCCAACCTTCCACCGTCGACGTATCCCCCACACTTGCTCTACGAAGCTAAGTTATACTGAATCGAGGATACACCCTGACGCCTACCTCTCAGGTAACGCCTCCAGGCCCAGCACACCGGAACTACCTCCCAGGTATGTGCCCACGACTAAATCTCCCTAGTACCTACGAAAAGCCTAGGTTATAACACATGAATACCGGGGTCGCACCTCGAGATACTCAACCGACCACTACCAACGACTGACTAACGTTTCTAAGGTTCCAAAGCAAAACAGCCTACCAACAACATGCCTATCCCGGATTGACTCACTCACCCAAACGTGTAAATACTCAACGTGCCATGAATGCCAAACGGTGCGACAAAACAATTCATCAACAAGACTCCACATCGAGCCATTAAAACTGTGCAATTGACCCATGACTATCTCAATAGTCAAAACCGAGCAAAATGCTCCACGCTTGCTAGACCCATAAGTCGGTCAAAACGCGTTTAAAATAAAGTTTAAGCAAGCAGTACTCTGAAATCAACATTAGCCCCAAAACTCAACACGGTTCAAACAAAAGAGTTTTCCAAAAGGACTCACACCCTTAAAAATTCTCAAAATGACACATAGCTCATAAAAGCGCATTTCCCACATGGTTTACAATAATCCTTTACAAAATATTTCCAACGTCAAAGTTTTTCATCCCAAAAAGATCGTATGCAATAAAACTACTATTACCAGACCGGTAGTTACGCAAAACTGGGCACGCTCGTTCCGCATAGAAAAATCATGTTGAAAATCGTTCATTTGCAGTTCAGTTTACTCACATAAAAACAAAGTGTAATAACTAATTTCTTTAAAATGAACCGCCTCGATTCCGGTATGGATTGACTCATGACATGCACCTAAAGTAACCGCTTGACCTTAAATAGGGTGCGACAAAGGTGCGCACATAATTCAAAATAAGTTTCACGGCATTTGATTCCAAAATTCTTCTTTTTAGTCATAAAATGATGTGACACAGGGTTCACCAACGAATTTTTCGCGCGTCAGCTAGTCATCCAAAACGATGAAACGGTTTACTCATATATTTTTGTTAAAACTCAACTGTCTCGTGTAAGTTTCAAACTTCAAGGTAAAAACCAATCCGCTTCTATCAATTGGAAATATCGACTAAAACCTCATAAAATCTCTAACTGGGGGTAGGCATGCGAGTTTGTAACTCTTCCTCAAAGCTTCGTACTTGGGACACATGACGTCAAGACCTTATATTAAAAAAAAATGTATTTATCGAAAATGCTCAAAATACTCGTTTCCTCTAAAGCAAAAGTTTTTAATTTCCCAAAAATGATCGGCAATTCTAAATTAACCGAATGTCAACAATCTACGCGTTTATTTTCCCAAAATATAACACATTGTAACCGCATGCATGATATTCACAACATTAAAACACTCATTTGACCAAATGTCTTTCATTTCAACAAAAAGAGACTAAGACCTTTCCATGCACGACTCGTTTATCAAAAAATGTCGAGAACAAAGGTTACCCAAGTATGCATACCCCTAAATCGATAATTCGTATTTTCATGGAAATGTCAATAAAACATCTAGCTGACTAAAAACGCACTAAACGACTCATTTGAAATATTACCAAAATTCTTTCACGCATCGCTTATGCCACGCATGAATCAATCCACACACTGAACCATTTGCAATGAAATACTTAGTGACGCAAACTCTCGAAAGAAAAGTTATGCGACACTAGAGTTCCAAACTCGTTTTAAACAAGCCACCAAAATAGCTTTATACAGACATCGTAGAATGTAACTTTCCGTCTCAACCCTAACATATGTGGAGGAGTTCCAATGTTAAAGTCTCAAGCCGTAGTCGCTTACCCAACATCTTAACCACCGCAAAACACGGATATCATCGTACCCGAAAGAACCGTTGGAAATTAATCAAGTGAAACAATTTTAACAAAGTTTGCAACTCTCGTGATAAAACGGTTTCAAGCACTTTCAAAACTATAATTCGAAATCTTTTGTGTGTGCTAAACATTTCCCAAAGTTCCAAAATACAATCCATATAAGGGTCGGAAACACAAGAATTAATCGATGCAATCCTATTTTCCAAAATAACTCTGTGCATGACTCAGTCGGCATTCAACGTCTCGACTCATACTCCCCCAAACCTCCCCAACCCCTATCGTCCTCCGAACATTTAACCTCTTAGGGCAAGTTGAGAAATTACGTCAAACAATCCCTACGATTTTTCCTCAAATCGAAGTCGGCTCTATAAGCCGATGACTCTAGCACAATCTTCCATCTTGGCCCGAAATGACCTGCTTATAACAATTATCATCCCTATCGTCACTCCAAGTGACTAATACTAGAATCATCCTTCTATTCCAACGACTACTAATTTAAAGCCTTCACCACTACCCCAACGATCATCACGTCAAAGCAATTCAAGTACACACCTGTACTAATAGGTTTACTATAGTTGTTCCTCCTTGTGACGGCTATTCCGGGTAGATATTACAACGAGTTATTAGCACACAATAACTCACACTAATAACGCCCACGCTCAACTCCTTGGATTCCTCGTTACTTTCCCCGACTCAAGCATTGATCCTGTGCTTCCGGTAGTAGGAGCTCTACTACTACCATCCACACCTATCATCGCCCGTTCCGAGTCCCATCCCAAGGGGTCCAAGTAGTTTCTCGCCGAAACTATACACATATGCCTGCACCGGCATATGTACACACTCTTCCTAGCTCCTTAGGAATTCCATCCAAACCACTACCCTTGCTACTACCGAATCCCTACTAATCATAACGAGTTGCCTCGCGAATACCCGATCATATGCAGTGCGAAACAAATAGACATTCGAATACAGGATTCTATCCTAGAACGGTTGGACTCAAACAAGAGCTGCACAATAGAACTAAATCAAATATTCTAAGGCTATAAATCTCTTACTGCATACAACCTAGAGGGCATCCACTTAGTAACCTATCATAATTAGCATAAATTCCTAATAGCATGTAGTACAACATACAACATAGTGTCAACAACAGGCAATCTAGCATGCATACCCTATGATCTAGAAAGCAATAAAACACTAAGTACTGTACCTTTCCCTTTGGCTCCGGCTGACTGTACACACTGCGCCTTTGATCACCGTTTCTCAAACGGATTTT
Source organism: Saussurea involucrata (assembly GCA_033807775.1). Taxonomy (NCBI): domain Eukaryota; kingdom Viridiplantae; phylum Streptophyta; class Magnoliopsida; order Asterales; family Asteraceae; genus Saussurea; species Saussurea involucrata. Next base: position 31,627,304 of record CM066325.1, on the reverse strand, counting down.
TCCTTCCTTTTATTTTCCAAAAACTTTAAAGAAAATTTTATAGCCGCAAACTTAAGATCAAACACACCGAGATGCGTTTGATTCACTCAAGCTGTGCTCTGATACCAAGTTGTAACGTCCCAAAAATTACAAGGAATTTAATACTTTTAAAGTAACATTTCATTAATAAAAACTCATTTAATAATTCAATCATTTCATTTGCAAACTCATAATTAATATTCTCACGAACAATAAACAGCGGAATAAATGTCTAAAATTAAAATCATAAAAGTAATCAACTCTTCCCACGCGCCAGTGTGTACTCGTCACGCCTTGGAGCCACTCGCACCTGAAACCACAATTTATTGGGAAAGGGTAAGCACGAAGCTTAGTGAATTCAAACACCATAAATAACACAGTTATTCCCACACCACCTCTAAACAGATAATTGCACATAAACAGCATACAAGTCTACGAACAAATCATAAACATGCATACCTACACCATCCCACCCAAAGGCATAAGCTGGTCCACCCGACCACACGATAACCGTGCAAGCATTACCCGGCTCCCCCGGGTTCCTACGCCACCCGCGTATACAACCTTCGGTCCCACCGAGTTACTACGCCACCCGCGTATATAAACCTCGGACCCACCGAGTTACTACGCCACCCGCGTATATAAACCTCGGCCCCACCGAACTCCTACGCCACCCGCGTAGTCATAACAATAAAGGTCCGACTAGACACCCCACTATTTAGTCCCGCATCACAAACAATTAAAACTACCACACACGTACAAATCGTAATGTAAAAATAACCGACATTAGTTATAGTGAGAGAACTCACCTCGTAAGCGCGCCTAGCTCACAAACAATAATTCAAGCTTCACAAATCCAAGATCACTTCCCAACACCTAAACAATCGTTAAAATGTATTAACACGAGACCCGGACCCTAAAACACGACGCACCCTTAAATCGTCACTAAAACGAATTTTCGGTCTAACCAAACAGGTCTGTTCGGGACCTGTTCCGACCTCCATAAACCCAGAAAATCCTCACTTAAATTACATAACCAGAAAGTGCTCTGAGTTAGGGTTCCAAGGACATATTATACACCTCCTAACGATTTTTCTACAATTTAATACAGATTTTATAAGAACGGTTCGCAGAACAGTGAAAAACAGCACCTTTCAGTAATAAACGACGATTTGACCTATGCTACGTTCCGAACTGGATTTTGTACAAAACATAGAAAAGTTACTAGACTCAGAATGGGAACTTTTGGCACCGATTTCACCCCAATCCGAGCTAGGAGTAAAAAGTTTCGTGCGAAGTAAAAACTGGACAGAAAGCTGGAATTCACATAAAATGATAACTTATTAAAACGGTTTACACGATTAGTTAGGCTTTACGATTAGCTAATTAGGTTCGGGCCAGGGCAGCCACGGCTGGACTAAACTCAGCACCACCCACTGCCACCTCCGGCGGTGGTGGTCAGCGGCGGCGGCGGCGACGATTGAGGTTTACAACTTCGACGATAACAAGAGACGGAATAACCCGACTACCCTATCCCGTCCCACACACACACCCACACACACACAGCCACACGCGCATACCCGCTGCTGTCCATGCGACGGCGCACGGCGGCGGCGGCCACACCGCCGGCAGCCAAGGCCGACGACGGCGGTGGTGGTGATGGTTTTCGCAGCGGTTTAACGGTGACGAAAGGAAGAACGGAGGCTAAGAAACTTACCTCTCGACGACAACGTAACCGCAACACCTCGAGGTTTCGACTTCCTCTCGATCGACGGTTCTTCCCTTTTCTCGCGCTATCTCTCTCTCGCTGAATCTCTCTCTCTCGCTGAATCTCTCTCTCAATCGCCGGCAAGAAGGACGGCGATTGGCGCTGGTGGTTTCCGGCAGCAGCGATGAACGGACAAGGAGAGAGTGTGACAGCGATGGGGTTCATGGCATAGCACGGGAGAAGAAAGAAAAAAGGAATAAGGACATTAGGGTTATCTTCCTGCTTTGTGGCGACGAGAAAAGGAACGAGGGGAGGTGGGTCGGTTCCATTATGGGCTGACCCCCATGCAACCAAAATCCCGAATTGACCCAAATGGTCCCTGCCCTTTTCAACCCTTCGATAAATGCATAAAGGTTTAAACTATAATACGCACTTGGTCTCTCCGACAAACCCCGTTAATGCCAAAACGATACGAGAAGATAACTACTAAAAAAGAACATACAATTAAATAAAATGTATATAGGGACATGGGCTTTACAACTCTCCCCCACTTGAATTAGACTTCGTCCTCGAAGTCTATGCCCGTGAATAGCTGTAGATAGTTCTCCCTCATCTCAACCTCAGGTTCCCAAGTTCACTCGGAACCCTTTCGGTGTTTCCACTGGACCTTCACTAACTGGAATCTAAAATTTCTCACACCGCCTAAAAATTTCTCGAATACTTTTCTAACTAACGTACTCCTTCTAGGACACTGGGATTATGATCGGCAGAACACCCCAACAATTGGAATCATTCCTAGCCAAGCGACTTCGGTTGCCTCCCAACCTTAGATATTCCATACATCCCGAGTCAACTCTCAAGCTCTAACCATTCTAAAGTTGCCTACCAATATACCCAACTGGATACTCGGATCCGATCATTCCTACCGTTAACTGTCGATTAACTCCTACAAATTCTAATAGACTCCAAAGATTTTCAATAAATTACATTAACAAACATCGGCCCCCCGCCGAACATCGGTCCAACCGATTACAATAGTCGAGGTATTATCCCAGACAATAACACAAATAGATATCACCCACAATCAAATCAACTAACACACACGTAGGTCATTCCACCATAACCATTCATCACGAGTGATCATTTCAGGGTTACAACTACCCTCACCATGATTATCTTAAAATCGGCTACAATTCTCCGATCATACTAAAGGTGTTTGGCCTCAAGCCCAAAAGTCGACACCTAAATATACCACCTACCTCAAAATGGTTAATGCGCATTTATTCTCTTAATTACAAAGGGCATCATTCCCTTAACCGATACTATTCGGCCTACAGTACCAACACGCGTGGAATACCCAACCTTCCACCGTCGACGTATCCCCCACACTTGCTCTACGAAGCTAAGTTATACTGAATCGAGGATACACCCTGACGCCTACCTCTCAGGTAACGCCTCCAGGCCCAGCACACCGGAACTACCTCCCAGGTATGTGCCCACGACTAAATCTCCCTAGTACCTACGAAAAGCCTAGGTTATAACACATGAATACCGGGGTCGCACCTCGAGATACTCAACCGACCACTACCAACGACTGACTAACGTTTCTAAGGTTCCAAAGCAAAACAGCCTACCAACAACATGCCTATCCCGGATTGACTCACTCACCCAAACGTGTAAATACTCAACGTGCCATGAATGCCAAACGGTGCGACAAAACAATTCATCAACAAGACTCCACATCGAGCCATTAAAACTGTGCAATTGACCCATGACTATCTCAATAGTCAAAACCGAGCAAAATGCTCCACGCTTGCTAGACCCATAAGTCGGTCAAAACGCGTTTAAAATAAAGTTTAAGCAAGCAGTACTCTGAAATCAACATTAGCCCCAAAACTCAACACGGTTCAAACAAAAGAGTTTTCCAAAAGGACTCACACCCTTAAAAATTCTCAAAATGACACATAGCTCATAAAAGCGCATTTCCCACATGGTTTACAATAATCCTTTACAAAATATTTCCAACGTCAAAGTTTTTCATCCCAAAAAGATCGTATGCAATAAAACTACTATTACCAGACCGGTAGTTACGCAAAACTGGGCACGCTCGTTCCGCATAGAAAAATCATGTTGAAAATCGTTCATTTGCAGTTCAGTTTACTCACATAAAAACAAAGTGTAATAACTAATTTCTTTAAAATGAACCGCCTCGATTCCGGTATGGATTGACTCATGACATGCACCTAAAGTAACCGCTTGACCTTAAATAGGGTGCGACAAAGGTGCGCACATAATTCAAAATAAGTTTCACGGCATTTGATTCCAAAATTCTTCTTTTTAGTCATAAAATGATGTGACACAGGGTTCACCAACGAATTTTTCGCGCGTCAGCTAGTCATCCAAAACGATGAAACGGTTTACTCATATATTTTTGTTAAAACTCAACTGTCTCGTGTAAGTTTCAAACTTCAAGGTAAAAACCAATCCGCTTCTATCAATTGGAAATATCGACTAAAACCTCATAAAATCTCTAACTGGGGGTAGGCATGCGAGTTTGTAACTCTTCCTCAAAGCTTCGTACTTGGGACACATGACGTCAAGACCTTATATTAAAAAAAAATGTATTTATCGAAAATGCTCAAAATACTCGTTTCCTCTAAAGCAAAAGTTTTTAATTTCCCAAAAATGATCGGCAATTCTAAATTAACCGAATGTCAACAATCTACGCGTTTATTTTCCCAAAATATAACACATTGTAACCGCATGCATGATATTCACAACATTAAAACACTCCTTTGACCAAATGTCTTTCATTTCAACAAAAAGAGACTAAGACCTTTCCATGCACGACTCGTTTATCAAAAAATGTCGAGAACAAAGGTTACCCAAGTATGCATACCCCTAAATCGATAATTCGTATTTTCATGGAAATGTCAATAAAACATCTAGCTGACTAAAAACGCACTAAACGACTCATTTGAAATATTACCAAAATTCTTTCACGCATCGCTTATGCCACGCATGAATCAATCCACACACTGAACCATTTGCAATGAAATACTTAGTGACGCAAACTCTCGAAAGAAAAGTTATGCGACACTAGAGTTCCAAACTCGTTTTAAACAAGCCACCAAAATAGCTTTATACAGACATCGTAGAATGTAACTTTCCGTCTCAACCCTAACATATGTGGAGGAGTTCCAATGTTAAAGTCTCAAGCCGTAGTCGCTTACCCAACATCTTAACCACCGCAAAACACGGATATCATCGTACCCGAAAGAACCGTTGGAAATTAATCAAGTGAAACAATTTTAACAAAGTTTGCAACTCTCGTGATAAAACGGTTTCAAGCACTTTCAAAACTATAATTCGAAATCTTTTGTGTGTGCTAAACATTTCCCAAAGTTCCAAAATACAATCCATATAAGGGTCGGAAACACAAGAATTAATCGATGCAATCCTATTTTCCAAAATAACTCTGTGCATGACTCAGTCGGCATTCAACGTCTCGACTCATACTCCCCCAAACCTCCCCAACCCCTATCGTCCTCCGAACATTTAACCTCTTAGGGCAAGTTGAGAAATTACGTCAAACAATCCCTACGATTTTTCCTCAAATCGAAGTCGGCTCTATAAGCCGATGACTCTAGCACAATCTTCCATCTTGGCCCGAAATGACCTGCTTATAACAATTATCATCCCTATCGTCACTCCAAGTGACTAATACTAGAATCATCCTTCTATTCCAACGACTACTAATTTAAAGCCTTCACCACTACCCCAACGATCATCACGTCAAAGCAATTCAAGTACACACCTGTACTAATAGGTTTACTATAGTTGTTCCTCCTTGTGACGGCTATTCCGGGTAGATATTACAACGAGTTATTAGCACACAATAACTCACACTAATAACGCCCACGCTCAACTCCTTGGATTCCTCGTGACTTTCCCCGACTCAAGCATTGATCCTGTGCTTCCGGTAGTAGGAGCTCTACTACTACCATCCACACCTATCATCGCCCGTTCCGAGTCCCATCCCAAGGGGTCCAAGTAGTTTCTCGCCGAAACTATACACATATGCCTGCACCGGCATATGTACACACTCTTCCTAGCTCCTTAGGAATTCCATCCAAACCACTACCCTTGCTACTACTGAATCCCTACTAATCATAACGAGTTGCCTCGCGAATACCCGATCATATGCAGTGCGAAACAAATAGACATTCGAATACAGGATTCTATCCTAGAACGGTTGGACTCAAACAAGAGCTGCACAATAGAACTAAATCAAATATTCTAAGGCTATAAATCTCTTACTGCATACAACCTAGAGGGCATCCACTTAGTAACCTATCATAATTAGCATAAATTCCTAATAGCATGTAGTACAACATACAACATAGTGTCAACAACAGGCAATCTAGCATGCATACCCTATGATCTAGAAAGCAATAAAACACTAAGTACTGTACCTTTCCCTTTGGCTCCGGCTGACTGTACACACTGCGCCTTTGATCACCGTTTCTCAAACGGATTTTTCCTTCCTTTTATTTTCCAAAAACTTTAAAGAAAATTTTATAGCCGCAAACTTGAGATCAAACACACCGAGATGCGTTTGATTCACTCAAGCTGTGCTCTGATACCAAGTTGTAACGTCCCAAAAATTACAAGGAATTTAAAATATTTAAAGTAACATTTCATTAATAAAAACTCATTTAATAATTCAATCATTTCATTTGCAAACTCATAATTAATATTCTCACGAACAATAAACAGCGGAATAAATGTCTAAAATTAAAATCATAAAAGTAATCAACTCTTCCCACACGCCAGTGTGTACTCGTCACGCCTTGGAGCCACTCGCACCTGAAACCACAATTTATTGGGAAAGGGTAAGCACGAAGCTTAGTGAATTCAAACACCATAAATAACACAGTTATTCCCACACCACCTCTAAACAGATAATTGCACATAAACATCATACAAGTCTACGAACAAATCATAAACATGCATACCTACACCATCCCACCCAAAGGCATAAGCTGGTCCACCCGACCACACGATAACCGTGCAAGCATTACCCGGCTCCCCCGGGTTCCTACGCCACCCGCGTATACAACCTTCGGTCCCACCGAGTTACTACGCCACCCGCGTATATAAACCTCGGACCCACCGAGTTACTACGCCACCCGCGTATATAAACCTCGGCCCCACCGAACTCCTACGCCACCCGCGTAGTCATAACAATAAAGGTCCGACTAGACACCCCACTATTTAGTCCCGCATCACAAACAATTAAAACTACCACACACGTACAAATCGTAATGTAAAAATAACCGACATTAGTTATAGTGAGAGAACTCACCTCGTAAGCGCGCCTAGCTCACAAACAATAATTCAAGCTTCACAAATCCAAGATCACTTCCCAACACCTAAACAATCGTTAAAATGTATTAACACGAGACCCGGACCCTAAAACACGACGCACCCTTAAATCGTCACTAAAACGACTTTTCGGTCTAACCAAACAGGTCTGTTCGGGACCTGTTCCGACCTCCATAAACCCAGAAAATCCTCACTTAAATTACATAACCAGAAAGTGCTCTGAGTTAGGGTTCCAAGGACATATTATACACCTCCTAACGATTTTTCTACAATTTAATACAGATTTTATAAGAACGGTTCGCAGAACAGTGAAAAACAGCACCTTTCAGTAATAAACGACGATTTGACCTATGCTACGTTCCGAACTGGATTTTGTACAAAACACAGAAAAGTTACTAGACTCAGAATGGGAACTTTTGGCACCGATTTCACCCCAATCCGAGCTACGAGTAAAAAGTTTCGTGCGAAGTAAAAACTGGACAGAAAGCTGGAATTCACATAAAATGATAACTTATTAAAACGGTTTACACGATTAGTTAGGCTTTACGATTAGCTAATTAGGTTCGTGCCAGGGCAGCCACGGCTGGACTAAACTCAGCACCACCCACTGCCACCTCCGGCGGTGGTGGTCAGCGGCGGCGGCGGCGACGATTGAGGTTTACAACTTCGACGATAACAAGAGACGGAATAACCCGACTACCCTATCCCGTCCCACACACACACCCACACACACACAGCCACACGCGCATACCCGCTGCTGTCCATGCGACGGCGCACGACGGCGGCCACACCGCCGGCAGCCAAGGCCGACGACGGCGGTGGTGGTGATGGTTTTCGCAGCGGTTTAACGGTGACGAAAGGAAGAACGGAGGCTAAGAAACTTACCTCTCGACGACAACGTAACCGCAACACCTCGAGGTCTCGACTTCCTCTCGATCGACGGTTCTTCCCTTTTCTCGCGCTATCTCTCTCTCGCTGAATCTCTCTCTCAATCGCCGGCAAGAAGGACGACGATTGGCGCTGGTGGTTTCCGGCAGCAGCGATGAACGGACAAGGAGAGAGTGTGACAGCGATGGGGTTCACGGCATAGCACGGGAGAAGAAAGAAAAAAGGAATAAGGACATTAGGGTTATCTTCCTGCTTTGTGGCGACGAGAAAAGGAACGAGGGGAGGTGGGTCGGTTCCATTATGGGCCGACCCCCATGCAACCAAAATCCCGAATTGACCCAAATGGTCCCTGCCCTTTTCAACCCTTCGATAAATGCATAAAGGTTTAAACTATAATACGCATTTGGTCTCTCCGACAAACCCCGTTAATGCCAAAACGATACGAGAAGATAACTACTAAAAAAGAACATACAATTAAATAAAATGTATATAGGGACACGGGCTTTACACCACGTCATTAAATGTTAAGCGGTCAAAATAGGTACAAAAGAGAAAATTTTGAAACTTAGTTTCTTTAAATAAAAAACTTTTAAACTTAATTAAATTAATTGAGAAAAAGGTTCTTTGTGATACTAAATAGTTGCATTTTGCCCTTAAACTTACATATTCACACTCTCATTGTTAAAAATCAGGTTTCCAGTATGTGAGACATCTGACTAATATTCAAGAAGAGATTGGCTATTTAAACCATTATATTTTATTTTCCTGGGTTGGGTTCCGGTAAGAAGTTGAGGTTAACGTGAGAAGCATGAGAAGTGGTTATCAATCGTTGGATGAGAAATGGATGCACATTAGGATGAGATGCACCGAGATAAGATGGACCGTGATGCACCGGATCAATTCCCTTCTAAGGCGCAAATCATGGGAGGGCATTTGATTAAAAGTGATCCAACGGTTCAGTTCCACTTCTCACGTTAACCTCAACTTCTCACACGATCCTTTGCCTTCTTTTCCATTGGAAACTTGCAATTCTTCTTGTGGAAATGCAATAGAATAGTTGAACACATCCTCAAACAACAGTGTGAAATCAATCGTTGCAATTTTCATGAGAAAGAGGGGAGTAAAGGAGTTGATTATTCAATTAGCTTAAGCATCTTCATGTCTAAGTAGCACGTAGAAATTTATTTTACGTACCGTTAAACCATTGGAATATTTCTCATGGATGACAATATCTTGCGTTCGATCAACTTTTATTTGGTAGCTCGATTGTTCTAAAGAGAGAGTTGTTTGCTCCCATTTCTCAGAAGAATCCATCTGCCAAAACGACATCAACCAATTTTCCACTTAAATAACCAAAATGCTAACTTAAAGGAACTTGTTCCACAAATAAACTGGCCACAAACACTAAGGAAATCATTTTTGTATCAAGTGCATGCTATTAACTTTTGAATTTATTTCATATATACGTTCGCCTTTTGAAATAAATAGAAAATCATATGGGAAGGATGCATTAAATACATTATCATTGTAGAGAAGATATTTGTTGGGTCCTTGATAAGAACCAAATTTACTAAACAATTAAAACAAACGCAATGTTTAAGGAACCTAACCGGATGCTTGATTAACAAGAAAAAGATAGATAACTAGCTATTTGAGAGGCTAGACTCTCCCAAAGACACTCAATATCTGTAACACCCCCTTCCCGAGATGGAAAAGGAGGTTACGATCAACTTAAAACGAACTGCTAACACAAACATACAGAGCACTATTAAACCATATATAAAATAAACACCATCAAATATAATGATTGCCTCGAACTATAAGTTTTCTTTCTTCCAAACTAGTTTTACAACATCAACTAAACTATTAAAACGAACAGCTAACATAAACATATAAAGCACTGTTAACCTAAACGAACTGCTAACATAAACATATAAAGCACTATTAACCTCATTAAAATTAAAATATTAAACATCATCAGACATAACAATTGTCTCGAACGATACATTTTCTTTCTTACAAAACTTGTTTTACAATGCCAATTAAACCTACAATTTCTTACCAAAAAACCTCTTAGATCTGAGAATACTTCGAATCCCCTACTCCTTAGATTCCCTTCGAATACCTGCCGCGAAGAAAGAAATGCGGCTGAGCCAAACGCTCAGTGCACGGATACGATAGATAACATACAAATACTCGAACCAAACACCGAATAATAATAAAACTCAAGATTTAGGCAACGGACATACTCTAAAGACGAAACTCGAAGTGTCCATGAAAACTAGATTGAATATAAAACACATAACATACAGATTCAACGACACATATGAGATACCCACAAGTAGGGAAACAAAAATAAAAGACGTTGGATCGTGCAAATTGATTTTAACGTGCTTATCAAGCCATAGCAAAATGAATATTTACAAATTCATAATATCAAAATCAGTAAATCTTTTCAAAGATCAAAACTGTCAAATCACAACAAATGTTGTCAGCTAAATATCAAACGAATTTTAGAAACTTAACTCAAAATCATATCATATTGTTGTATACCGAGCTCGAACAAATAATCGCATACACTTGCATATCAACCGACGTGACAAGTGTCAGACGTCTGGCCACAAAGGCCCGTACGTTGGGTAGCAAATCCACACGTACTAATTGTGAGATACGGCGTTGGGCACTACACCGACATCCACCCTACAAACATATCACATAAACTAGGGTCGACCCATACGCCTCCTGAATCACATAATCACATCATATATCGCTCCTCACAAGAGCACAAAAGAGGAGACGCCGTGGTCTAATCACACCGCCACGGTTAGTGTCACGTCATTGGTGCCACAATGACATGCCTATGGTACCCCCATAGGTGGTTAGTAGCTCGACTTAACCGAAATAATTGTCACCACACATGTGACGTATAACAAATAATGATTTTACACAAAAGGTGTCGGAGTCAAATAAAAGGTTATGCACACTTATCCAAAATGGTCTCAAAGGATTGAGAGATCGAAATCAAATCAAACCAATTTTTATAAAATGATCGATGGCAAAACGTAAATAAGTCACATTTAAATAACGACGCCCTCGACTAATACATTTGGAACAATCGAATTAAATCTCCAAAAGTTGAGAATCAAGTAAAACATCTTATTAGTATTGACATCACGAATACGTGCGTAGGACGATTTTTATAAAAATATGTGACCTTGGAGAATTACGAGCGAAAGAATGATACTGTAACGGACAAATCAAATAATCATGAAGCACGTATTACGAATTAAACGAAAGCTTGAGGGTTCAAAAACTTACTTAAACGAATCGAATGAACGAAAAGGTTTAACTTCAAAAGTGTGTCACGTCACATGTGAACAAATCATACTAATTACAAAAAAGAATCAAAAAGACATTTGCTTATACAAAAATGTCAACCCATTTCCATTAAAAGCTTTATATTTCCGAACACACTTTATTGACGACTTACGAATCGAAAAAGATTTTGAATGGCATGAGATTTAGTAAACCATTAACATAATACTTGAATGAAATCTTACAAAAGACTTAAAAACAAAAACATATGGAAAGCCAAAACCATAAGTAGAATAGGAATTTCACACTCACAAATTTTTTTAAATCGAGTAATACATGTTTTAGCACTTTACACGCTTAGAAATCCAAAACTATATCATACATCCAGTAGGTTTTTGAAAACTATATCTAAACAGAGGTTTTACATAAAAGTCTTGCGATTCCATAGAATCGAGAATGAACTGAATCGGATTTAAAATGAATTATATACGAATTTTCGAAAACAGTCGCGCAGTTTTGGTCCAAACCGAGACCAGATTCGGAAAACACAGATTTTAGACGTCTTAGAACAAAAATCACAGGTTGCTCGTGTGACAATAAATCGTTGTAGACATCTCCAGGTTTTCAAAAACATATTATATGAATTAATCCGATAAACGAGCGATTTGTTAGGATTTTTACAAATAATACGAATTTTTCAGAATAAAATTCAGCAGCTTTATAAATAAAATTTGCTGTTTTTATCATATTCAAATATCGATTGATCATACGTAAAACCAAAAGAAGACTCACCCGAGAATTTACATGATCAAACGATCGACTAACACAGGAACAACCAATCAACTAATCGAACAAGAATGCAAAATACTTTTGTGGAAGTAAAAACACATTATTTACTAAACCGAACAGAGCGACTCAAAAGAACATCAAAGAAACCGTACGCATTCAACAGATCAAATAAACACAATTGGAATTAGGAATTGTATACATAAATAACCGATCTAATAAACACAAAGAGGGGAACGTAAAGAATCCGTACATATATACAACGAATCAAATAAACGTAAACGGATTAACACATATATAGTGAATCGAATAAACGCAAAGAGGGGGAAAACAAGGAATCCGTACCTTAACCAATGATAGATCCATTAGATGGCTTCAACGAATACAAATCCCTAAAAAATCGTAATCCCGACTTCAAACATGAATCCAACTTCAAACCCGAATAATAATGCTTGAAACTCCAAGAACTTCAATCTTAACTCTAGTTTTTCCTTTCTTTACTAAACCCTAGACTATTTAATGGTATAAAACAAAAAAGATTGATACAACTTAAAAATATTAATAATAATCTAATCGTCAAAATAAGAGATATCCAATCTTTATTTTTATTTTATTATTTATCAATAATATAACTTTTTAAATCAACAAGATAATAAAATCTAAAATCTTAATTTGTATAAACTGCATGTGCCGATTTCATCCAAGGGGTTATCCAAGTATTCCAAGTTTTGCTTATTGACAAAAATAATCCCTCTAATTTTACAAGGCTCCAAACTTGAACCAATATTTTGCATATTAATTTCTTAATAGAAAATACGGGATATTACAATCTACCCCCCTTAAAGAAATTCCGTCCTCGGAATTTAAGTAAACCTTATTATCAAACAAACAATTAAATGCCAGTCTTCTAAATTCGAGCATAAAGGATTTTAGATCATCTTACCTTGCGAGTTCTCAAAACTGAATCAGAATATTACTCAAGAAATACATAATCTCCAATTTATAAAAACAGTAAAGTTATTACAATCCACCCACTAAAAGAATTTCGACTTCCAAGTTCATCATCCAAAGTCTCCAAATATCCATGTTCACAAGTCACACTTCAATCTTATACAAAATATAAAAGACCAAAATTATTTTTTTAATGCTAGTTAAATCTCAACTAGAATAACTCTATCAATAATTAAAGTGTACCAAAATATCCACCAAAATCAAGCATTAAAAAAAATATCCTACATCTTAATTCTAGATACAAAATTGCACAACTAATATCGCTTTTGAAACTAAATTCTAATTTCAAACATTAGACTAGAACATTCCAATATCTCCAAATAAACGTCTTTAACTTATTTGAACCACAAACCATGATTGCCATCTCAAAACAACTATACAACCGATATAGAAAACCGTTAAACAATAGATAAAAATACCCAAGACTATATAACACCACAAATATATGTCATCCGACCTTTCCACTAATCCTTATAAGATATTCTAACACTTTTCACCATTCTCCTAAACCCATAACTATTTCATCAATACAAGTACTTTCTAAGTATACCAATTGGCAACTCACAAACATAATCGAGGTCAATAATTACGACAATATCATCCATTTGAAGGTCCTAAAACATAACCTCTCAGACTATTAGCTTAGCAAACTCATCCACTTAATTTATATAGTCTCGAAAATTAGATCGCCTATTACATTACGGTAACACCTACATATTTTAACCACGAACAAAACATGCAAAGACTTAATAACATACCTTCAATTACATTTGTATCGACGAAATTCATCAATCTAACTAATAATCCCAACCAACAATTCATCAATCTTAGAGCCAACTAAGGAGACATTTAGGATTAAAACAATAATAATTCTACCACCACGCTTCCGCTACACAATTCATATATCCCCCTTTACTTTTCCACACTATCATAACATACGAAAGATCACTCATTAACACTTAATAAAATTTGGAACAAGATTAAACCACCAAAACCATATTTGCATTTGCTATACTAGGTATTGACGAACGGTTCCACTAAAATCCACTATCAATAATCCATTATATCACGTCAAATCATCACAAATAACACTAAATGCTTCAACATACAACACACTTCTCAATCTCTAAACGAAGTTAACCAAAATACTTATAGTCCTTTACACTTAAGGAATACATCAACTATTCAAATCAAAATTCTTGAATCAAATATTAAATACTATTATTCAACCGAATCTGACAATTTCATCAATGTTTATTTGGATCAAAATACACTCATCCAACTTATAACCCAACCAAATAAGACCATAACTCAGTTGTTTAAGGAAAAAAAAATCACCACATACTACTGAAACCTCTTATTCCTATTCCAACATAAGCACATATTTGCCTATAATTCCCAATATCTAAATTAACTTTACCTTCCAACCTTGACTTTTCACCAAAAACACTCCAACAAAACTTAGATCATTGTAAGATATATATATATATATATATCTTACAAAACAATCTAATGCTATTATTTTACATGATCTCAAAACTTGATAACCAATCAAAGATTTACACAACCTTGGCTTACAACACCATTTTCTCGATTATACCATAAAATCCTCATAACATTCAAAAGACGATACTTTCGCGACATCAAATAATACACTGACATCAAGTTCAAATAAAGTCTTACGACAACTTAATTCCTTGAACACAAAACCATTATTAAACACAACGGCAAACCCGCTATCACATCAGTTTCTTATACCTATGACTTAACATAAAAATACTAAACACAAAGTCTTAAATATTTACTTAACTTAAATCACTCCATGAGGAAACTCATCACCAACAATCTCTCCTCACATGACCAACAAAATTTCCGATTAATCACAACACTAATAATATGAAATCAATTCACGGCTTAGATTCACAAATCTAAGGGAAGCACTAGGTAAACACCAAACTCCCTTGAATAACTTTTCTACACCAATAAAAGCTCACAACCATCAAATTCTTATAAGGATACTAATGAAATCAACAAATATTGTCCCACAACTTAAGTCTAGGCAATAAGCAACCTAGTTCACTAAAACTACACTCACAGGTCAACCCTATTTGAGTTTCTACAAGATCGAATCTAGAGCTCTGATACCATTTGTAACACCCCCTTCCCGAGATGGAAAAGGAGGTTACGATCAACTTAAAACGAACTGCTAACACAAACATACAGAGCACTATTAAACCATATATAAAATAAACACCATCAAATATAATGATTGCCTCGAACTATAAATTTTCTTTCTTCCAAACTAGTTTTACAACATCAACTAAACTATTAAAACGAATTGCTAACATAAACATATAAAGCACTATTAACCTAAACGAACTGCTAACATAAACATATAAAGCACTAATAACCTCATTAAAATTAAAATATTAAACATCATCAGGCATAACAATTGTCTCGAACGATACATTTTCTTTCTTACAAAACTTGTTTTACAATGCCAATTAAACCTACAATTTCTTACCAACAAACCTCTTAGATCTGAGAATACGTCGAATCCCCTACTCCTTAGATTCCCTTCGAATACCTGCCGCGAAGAAAGAAATGCGGCTGAGCCAAACGCTCAGTGCACGGATACTATAGATAACATACAAATACTCGAACCAAACACCGAATAATAATAAAACTCAAGATTTAGGCAACAGACATACTCTAAAGACGAAACTCGAAGTGTCCATGAAAACTAGATTGAATATAAAACACATAACATACAGATTCAACGACACATATGAGATACCCACAAGTAGGGAAACAAAAATAAAAGACGTTGGATCGTGCAAATTGATTTTAACGTGCTTATCAAGCCATAGCAAAATGAATATTTACAAATTCATAATATCAAAATCAGTAAATCTTTTCAAAGATCAAAACTGTCAAATCACAACAAATGTTGTCAGCTAAATATCAAACGAATTTTAGAAACTTAACTCAAAATCATATCATATTGTTGTATACCGAGCTCGAACAAATAATCGCATACACTTGCATATCAACCGACGTGACAAGTGTCAGACGTCTGGCCACAAAGGCCCGTACGTTGGGTAGCAAATCCACACGTACTAATTGTGAGATACGGCGTTGGGCACTACACCGACATCCACCCTACAAACATATCACATAAACTAGGGTCGACCCATACGCCTCCTGAATCACATAATCACATCATATATCGCTCCTCACAAGAGCACAAAAGAGGAGACGCCGTGGTCTAATCACACCGCCACGGTTAGTGTCACGTCATTGGTGCCACAATGACATGCCTATGGTGTTGGAAGAAAACTTGCTATGATGAACAAAAATCACAGGTAATATGTAAATATACTTGCTATTGATTGATACTTGCAACTTTTGTTCATACAAATCACAAATACATTGACCCTATTTATACACATTGAAAAGGTGCCATCGAACCATCGCAATGGTTCGGTAAAGGTTGTGTTGTTTCATGAAGCATCACACCTCTTCATGAATGGTCACACCCTTTCACTAAAATAACTACTTATAAATATATATATACTTTCTGACTTACTAATTTTAACCCAAAAGTTTAGGTTAACTATCAACACTCCCCCTTAAACTAAACTTTGGTTTAAGGTAGGTCTTCAACTTGCTTTTATCTTGCTCTTCACAGCAGCGTTGGTCCTTCGTCATCATTAATGAGATAAGACTCTTCTTGCTTGTCTTTATTGTCTTTCCACTTCGTACATTCCCTCGCAAAATGGCCGAAGTCACCACATTCATAACATCTGAAGGTGCTCTTGTCTTTAGTTCCTTGACTCGTACTTCTTCCACGTGCATTTGGACTATTCTTCCATTTCAGGCTTTCCTTGGCTTCGTTGTTGAAATTTTTACCTCGCCCTTTACCACGACTTTGGTTGTTTGAACTTGCCATCAGAAGTTTGTCTTGATCATTTGCCTCTGGCGTGTCTTGACTTTTGATTCGTTCTTCAAAGGCTGTTAATCTTCCAACGGCTTCTTCAAACGACATTTTGTCTAAATCTTGATATTGTTCAATAGTTGCCACGATCGGTAAAAACTTATTTGGAACCGAATTGAGTAGTTTCCTCACAATTATCTTGCTTTCGAGCGTAGTTCCAAGATTACTAAATTTTGCCCTTATATTGCTCAATTTGCTTGCAAAACCACTTACAGTTTCACTTTCTTTCATCTTTAATGACTCTAGTTCACTCCTCAAAGTTTGCGAACGTGCTTTCTGAACTAAGTCTACTCCAATGAACAGAACTTTGATTGAGTCCCAAACTTCCTTTGTAGTCGAGCACTGTGCTACCTGCATTAGAACATCTTCGGGCAATGTTTGAAAGATCATTGCCTTTGATATATGTGCTTTCTTCTCATCCACTGCAATGTTTGAAAGATCATAGCTTAGTTTCTTAGTAGATAATCTTGAAAAAAGAGGTTTTAGCCATATTATATATGTAAAATGAAACGTATTATATCAACTCTAATTTCATTTTTATACATAGTTTGATTTCAATTTAAATTAAAAGATGCTATTGAAATTATTATGTATTGATGATTCTAATAAGTTATTTTTTTTAATTTTATATATTTGGTTATTCTAATATATATATATATATATATATATATATATATGTTTCTATCGTTTTGTAGATATTGCTATATTGATAATAATAAGTTTCAGTTTTGATTATACTTTAACTATATATATTGATTCATACTAATTTTTTATTTTATGTATTGATTTTAGTAGTGACATTAAATATAATAATTATTGATTTAATTAGTAAATTTAAATGTAATAAGTATATTATTTATTAATGAGAGAGTTAATAATAAGTATTTGATTATATATTAAATTTATTTAATGATATTAAATGTAATAAATATTTTATTTATTAAAGAGGGGTTAATAATAAGTATATAATTGTATATTGATTCCAATTTTATTTAGATATATATATATATATATTGATTCTAATATCATTTATATTTATATATTGATTTTAATAAGACTTTAAATAATAACAATACTTTAGTTTTATAAATTGATTACTTTAAATATTAATTCAAATTTTAGATATTTAATTTTATTGAAAATAATATCAATATATATGCATATTGTAATAAATAAAAAGATTAAAACTCCTGTGGTATGTGACTTAAATATATTATTTTTTAAATAATATATATATATATATAAAGAGGGTTATGTAAATAATATAACTCACAATGATTATAAGGTATTATATTGATGTGAATAATAGTCATCTTTATATTAATTATAATAATTTTATTATTAAAATGCACATGTTATGATATTCAATTATAATCTAAATAGAAGTATACATATTGATCGTAATTTCGTTTATATGATGAGTTTTTAAATATGTTGACTATTTGTATTCCTAGAATGTTATGTGAAAAAAAAAGAATAAGGTGAAATAAATTAAATAAACAAATTTAGGTGTAAACAAAGAACAAAATAGTTTAAATAATTAAACATTTTGCTAATAACTACAATAAAAAATGCAAAAGTTGAGGAAAAAATGAAGAAATTTGGGATTGAGATGCCTAGAAAATGTCGTCTAGTGTGGTTTTTCTTATAAAATTACAAATTGAAAATTTAAAAACTATGTAGACATAAAAAAATGAGAAGAAAAATCTACAACAAAAACGAAGGTAACAATTGTAAATAAATAAATTGAATGAAAAAATCAAAAATTTATTTAACAACAATATGTAAATCGCACAAAACATTAGAAAAAGTATATGTAATATTTTACATAAAAACACAATGATATTGATTGGGAAGACACACACATATACGCATATCAACAATATATAACTCACATAAATCATTACCTGAAAATTTTACGTAGGATGGCAACAATATCGATGGAAAATAAATTCTACAAAGAAAAAACTTCAAACAAACATAATAGAACATAGTATAGAACATAAAATTTGTTAGTTCAATGTTGATGAAGCATTAGGATGTATTTATATATAATTTTGTTGTAGGTTTTTCTCTAATTAATAAATGGAAAGATGAAGAGAGCAAAATTAATGTGTTTAAAAAGTTAGATAGTTTGAAAATTAAAGGTAATTAAGTTGCAAGTGAAGTTACCAAATAAACTTTTGTATAATGAAATACACAATTTTCATTTAGGGGTAGAATGGTCATTTATGAGAAGTTTTTTATTTAAAAAAAATCAAAATTATGAGAAAATAGAGAAAGGTGAATGAAGGCTTTTCATGATGCCACATAAGCAACTCCACATTTTGCTTTTATATATATATAGATGGATTCTCATGGTGAGCACCAAAGTATCGCGAATTCTACAAAAGGAAATAAAGAAAATGCAATGCTATATGATTTCGTGTTGACAAGAAAGTGTCAAACAGAAGCTGCCAACATATTGTTGAAGATAGTGTGGAGCTCCTTATTTTCTTATTCCAAAAAGGGAGAGGTACAAAGGCTATTTATACAAATCAGGAAAGGAATCCTACTAAGAAACATATTAAAGCGGATATTTACATATATACAAGGCACATAAGGCAGAGATTATACTAATCTTCTACATACATAAATCATAACTAATCCGTTTTTCTCAAGGATTTAGAATATCTCCACACCCCCTTAAGCTAGGGACTATATATTGATCATTCCATGCTTGGAGCATAGATTTTCAAATGTAGGTCCTTGAAGAGCTTTAGTTAGGTTAAGGCCATTTGTTGTTGCAAGGACGTGTATCCAAGATTGATAACTTTAGCTTCAATCTTCTGCTTATGAACAGACGATCAATCTCAATATGTTTTGTTCGATCATGGCGAATGCGACTCTTTGCAATACGTATAGCCGCTTCATTGTTGCACACGAGTGTGATTTATTCAGAAGTCTCAAACTTTGAGTTCATTGAGTAGTCTTTTAAGCCACATCCCTTCACATATTCCATGCGGAATTGCTCAATATTCGGCTTCTGTAGTCTGCACTACTTCTTGCAACAACATATTGTTTCTTGCTTCTCCATTTGACGAGATTGCCCTATACAGAAGTACCCATAGACCTCCATTCAAAGAGGGGTCCGCCCAAGTCTGCATCATTGAACTCTTTTATTTATTCCTTTGTCTGAACCTTTAGTATATGTGAGAATATGTGGAACCCCCCAGATCACTCTCCAAAAGAGCCCTTAAGGAGAAAGAGGAGTGTTATGGAATTAACAAGAAAAGGAAACAGGATCCTTTAAATTAGGAAATTATTGTGATTTGATTTCCTTAACCCCTGTACAAATATATGTCCCCTTCATCACTCATTTGATCACTTTGAGTTTGATTTTCATGTGCAATCCACACATGTTGATCAATTTGAGCCTTGAATTGCACAAGTTGCAACTACTTTCCACGCATGCACAAGCCTTAGTGGCTTACAAAGACAAAGTGTTGGTTATTTTGTATCAGCAAAGAATTGGACATTTAAAGATTGATTAGAAGACCCACAAAAGTGAACATTTCACAAGCTTCTGAACCAAGTGCATTTGTTGCACAAAGGGGTTATGTTCCACTTATGGGCCAATCTAGCTTGCCAAGATTGCAAACTCAAGCATTTGTTGCTTATGGGTTACCTCCATATTAGATTGTATATGGACCTATGTGTAATTAGTATAATGTAGACGACACTTCTATGTAATTAGTATCTCTATATATAGAGATCCCTTGTAATCTGTTATATTCATTCAACATACAAAACCTTCTTAGTTTGATTTGGTATCAGAGCCAAGTTACCCAAACCCTAATCACCTACCGTCGATCACCATCATAACCATCCGAACCCTAATCACCCACCGTCGCCTACTATCGACGCCCTCTACATCCCTCATTCTTTTCTGATCCTTTTCTTTACACCATGGCTCTCATCGCCTCTTTCACTACAACTGAAAAACAATCTCACAACTCACATAAGTTTGCTTTTACCCTAACCCGTACAAACTATGGTTATTGGAAAACAATGGTTCAACCTTTTCTTGTCACTAGGGGTGCTCAAAAACCCGACCAACCCGATCAACCCAACCCAACCCAACGTGAAATAACCCAACCCGAAACAACCCGATGTCCAATCGAGTTGTAAAATCTTCAAACCGTATGTATTGGGTTGATATCGGGTTACGAGAATTTGAACCCAACCCAACCCGATGAACCCGATATACTTTTATTTCTTGAATTTAATATGATTGTTAAGTCTCTACTAATATGTACACTAGACGGTTACACCTTTACGTGTCTTATATATATATATATATATAAATTCAATCTCTTATCCATCTATATATAAATCCGTCACACACACATACACACACACACATATATATATATATATATATAGTAAATGTTAACATATATATGCAAATTGAGAAAAACAGTTGAAGGCGATGTGTTTAAGATTTAAGAAATATGCAAATTGGAGACGTCAAGTTATTTGATCATATTTGGTTTAGACATTTTTATATGTAGTATGAATCATCGGTTGTATTTTAAAGACATGTTTCCTTTATTTTTATGTTTCTAATTTTGATTTTACCTTATTTAAACACAACCCGATCAACCCGAACGGGTTGGGTTGGGTTGGGTTGTACCTTTGTTTGGGTTGGGTTGGGTTGAAATTTTTTCAAACCGCTAACATTGGATTGATGTGTCGAAATGCCTTCAACCCGATCAACCCAACTCGTGAGCACCCTTACTTGTCACAAACAACCTATTCGGATACATCGATAGAACAATACCCTATCCATCCAAACATCTACCATCTACCACAACCTCCACCGATCCAAATACCACCACTAATCCAACATACAACCCTGGATTTCTAATGATGCTCACGTCCGCATGTTAATCATCTCCACCATCTCTGAAGCCTCTTTTCGACATGTCCAGGGTGAAACCTCTCGTGATCTGTGGCTTGCCCTAGAACGAGCCTATGCCCCTCACACAACCTGAAATACACTCTAAAAACACAACTCCTCAAGATTCAGATGAAAGGTGATGGAACTACAGAGGCATATCTCAATCGTGCACACGAATATGCCGATGCTCTAACAGCCATTGGCGAAAAAGTCAAAGACAAAGATCTTGTTATGCTTGTCGTTTCTCGTCTCCGTGAAGAATACAATGGTCTTAAATCCACCATCACTGCACGAAAATTTCCGAAGAACTGAACTTCATGCCCTTCTTAGTGATTATGACTACATGCTCAGGAAAACTCATGTCTCCGGTCAACCTGTCTCTCTCTCAGCTGCAACTGGTAATTATGGTGACTATCGGCTCTTCACCATCAACTGGTTTATTACAACCTTTCGCCTCTCATCAACAACTCGCAGCTCAGATCAGTTACATTGCATAACCTCAGGCCCTCAAGCTTTCTATGGTTCTCGACATCCCAACACCTACAACTGTGGTAATCGTCGTCGTGGAGATTCTCGTGGCAACAGCCGAGGACGTGGCGACGTGGCGATGGTCGACAATTTAACTGGGCACCCAATCAAAACACGGTATATGGAACGTGTAACCGTTGTGGGTATTGGGCACCTTCCATCACAGTGTGTACTAATCGTGAGCCATCTACCATTCGCCCTCGGCAGACAGCTAACTTTGCCAACAGCCGTGCCTCCTCATCTGTTGCATCAACTTCATGGCAGGAGCAAACAGTCATGTTACGCCGGATTTAGCAAGCATGGATAACTCTGACACGTACTATGGTAATGACACCCTCCATGTTAGTAATGGCAGGAGCAAATTGTCATGTTACGCCGGATTTGGCTCTCAACTATCTAGTCACAACATAAAACTTTTTGCCTGTCTAATATTCTTCACGTCCCAAAAATCACCAAAAATATTCTCCTTGCTCAGAAATTTTGTTTAGATAACAATGTTTTCTTTGAATTTCACTCCACCTTTTTTGCTGTGAAGGACAAGTCTACACTGAATACCCTGTTCACGGCCCCAGTGAAAATGATCTATATTTTGTTCGTCTACCAAAATTCAAGTCTATCCCTAAAATTGCTTTTACTGATCGTGCATCCTCTACCATTTGGCATAGGCGACTCGGTCATCCACATCATCGCCTTTTTCAGTTTATGCTTTCTAGATTTTCTATTCCTGTTACAAATAAGTCATTACCTTTTTGTACGTCTTGCCAAATGGGCAAATCATCAAAACAATCATTACATTTTTCTTCCTTTCGAAGCAATAAAATTTTAGATTTGATTTATAGTGATGTTTGGGTCCTGCACTTGTTCTATCTTTTGAAGGTCATCATTATTTTATGTTATGTGTTGATCATCATTCTCGTTATATGTATATCTATCCTTTGGCTCAAAAATCATACATCTACAACACCTTCAAAGGTTTTCTTACCAATGGTCGAAATACAATTCACTACAACGAGCAGGCCTCTCCGACGCTAAGCCCATGCCTTCCCTCATGTTCTCGCTATCTTTAGCCGACACTCCTGCCTTTTCTGACCCAGTTAAATATAGACAGGCCATTAGAGCTCTTCAATACGTTAACTCTTTCTCGATCGGATATCGCTTTTGCGGTTAATAAGGTATGACAGTTCACGCATGCTCCTACTCAATTCCACTCGGTTGCGGTCAAACGGCTACGCTATCTTCGGGGGACGGTCGATTGTGGCTTACTCATTCTTCAAGCATCTACTTTATCTCTCCAAGCCTTCTCTAATGCTACTTCATCTCTCGAAGCCTTTTCCGATGCTGATTGGCCAGGTGTTCGGATGATCGTCGGTCCACTGGGGGATTTGCCATCTATTTGGGTTCCAACCTTATATTGTGGACCTCTCGCAAACAACGCACAGTTTCTCGATCTTCTACCGAATCAGAATACAAAGCTCTAGCCGATACCGTTGCCAAACTAACCTGGCTTCAAGCTCTCTTTCGAGAACTTGGTATTCGTTCAGCACCTATCCTATCCTATGGTGTGACAATCTAGGTGTCACGTATCTTTCAGCCAACCCGGTCTTTCATGCACGAACAAAGCATGTGGAAGTTGATTTCCATTTTGTTCAAGGAGGTCTTCGTGTACAATTCATTTACACAAAAGATCAGATTGTTGATATTTTCACAAAGCCGTTGCCGACTCCTAGACTCCTACGATCCAAGCTACAGGTCGTTACCCGCTCTTAGCTTGTGGGGGCGTATTAGACTGTATGAACCTAAGTGTAATTAGTATAATGTAGAGAGCACTTCTATGTAATTAGTATCTCTATATATAGAGATCCCTTGTAATCTGTTATATTCATTCAACATACAAAACCTTCTTGGTTTGATTCTCCAACTTTTGTCACTAAGACTGAATTCAACTCATTCAGTGTTTATTGCAAGAGTGAATTTGCAAAGATTCACTCTACTATAAAAGAATTGTCAGATAACTCAGTATCAATGAAATCTATGGATAAACATATGGATATATCAGACAGAACCTTGAAAGGGGTCACTTATGAACTTGAGAAAGTAAAGAAAGCACACAATGTTACAACAAAGGAAGTTCATGAAGTTTTATGCAAGTTGCCCGATTCAGAAGAGATGGTTACCAAGAAAGATTTTAGAGTATTCAGAACTCACTTCAGAGAAGAACCAAAATCATTATTTGGGACTCATATAACAAGACTCTGATGGTGTTCAACTTGGCAACCGGTTTTGCACCTTGGTAGTCTACCCCGTATAACTAAGTGAACCCTTTGACAACCAATCGTGCCTTGTATCTCTCGATTGTTCCATGAGACTTGCACTTCACCCAGAAAATCCATCTGAAGCCTATTGTTCTTTCCACTTAGAAAGATATGTAATTTTCCATTTTGGTTCTTCTCCAAGGGGGCGTTTGGTTCGCAGGATTCCGACGGAATTGGAATGATCACTTTCATCGACCAAATTCCATTCAGGCGCGTTTGGTTACCTATGGAATGGAATGGAATGGAATTCCACACATTCCACCATTCATGGATTTGGTCATTCCATCACAAATGAGAAGGAATTCAATTCCATTCCACCCTATTTTCTCAAAATGACAAAACTATCCCTATCTTTCCTACTTGATTTACCCAGACCTATATGAACCATCGTCGACCACCGCCGACCACTATTGATCTGAACCACTGTCGCCCACCACCCTCTGAACCACCACCGATCTGAGCCACTGCCGACCACCACCGATCTGAACCACCGCCGACCACCACCCTTGTGAACCACCACCGTTCTGAACCACCTCCGACCACCACCCATCTGAACCACCACCGTCGGCCACCACCGATACGAACCATCGTCGACCACCACCATTTTGAACCACCGCCGGCCACCACCGTCGACCAACACCGATCTGTACCACCATCGTTCTGAACCACCTCAGACCACCACTGTTCTGAGCCACCGCCGACCACCACCCTTCTGAACCACCACCGTTTAGAACCACCGTCGACCATCGTCGTTCTAATCCACCACTGTCGATAATCACTGATGGTTCAGATTTTCAAAAAGGGTATTTTGGTCATTTACTAATATTTAATTACAATTCCAATTCCAAAGCTAAATTATGTGAACCAGACAAATTCCAATTACTATAACATATTCCATTCTAATGTATGTCAACTAGGTAACCTGATAACATTCCATTCCATTTCCTTCAAAGTAAAATTCGTTTGACAGATTCCATTCCATCAAAAACATTTTGTGAACCAAACGCCCCCTAATGCCTTAGTCTTGCAGCCTTCCATGTTGAGATTTCTAAGGGGGTGTTTGGGATTGCTTATTTATAACAACTTGTGCTTATTTTTTAAAGTGCTTATCAACTTATGTCATAATAAAAAGAAGTTGGAGGTAAAAATGTAATTTGAACAAATAAGTTATAAACACTTTCAAATAAGTGAAAATGGATTAACTTATCAAAAACAACTTATTTGTGGTGGGGAAAAGTCATAAGCACTTTTCTTTTTTTCAATCCAAAACACTCAAAATAGCTTATTTGTGGTGAGGAAAAGCAATAAGCAAATAAGTCAAAAAAATAAGCAATCCCAAACACCCCCTAAGTCCTCGTGAATAGAGGCATGGTTTTCAAAATCGGTCTGGGCATACACCTCAAGGCGATTTATCCTTTGAGCATTCCATCGGCGTTCTACTTGATCGTGAACACCCAGTTACATCTTATTGGCTTTGTATAGACTTTGGAGTTTCCAAATGATTAAGGTGTGAGATAAAACAAGAAAAATAAGAAGACAAGTTTTGTGGGGAGACAACTTTAGACAGGATATCTAATGGTGCATTTTCTCACTCTTTTCTGAGAGCCTCAAGAATGTTAAGATCAAGAATGTTAAGATTTGACAGAATCGGGTTATGAGGAACTATACATGTCCTTGAGGCTTCTTCTTGACTATGCATACGATTAGACGGGTTTATTCCCTTATAGATGGATGCTTGCAAATGTATGTTCGGCCAAACTTCTTGTCATTGCATGGATTTTGTTGTGTGTGATCAAGATTGTTATGTATGATTGATTCACCACTCGTATGAGTTGAATTTGAATTATTTTCCAAAGAGTCAAGGTTCATACTTGAAAAATCAAGATCATCGAATCATCCTGACTCAGCCAAATTCTCTCCCTACAGATGAAGAGAGAGGAAAGGTGCTTTTTTTAAAAACATGGCATCCATGGTCACAGAATATTTCTTCAAGACCTAATCGAAGCATTTATAGCCTCTTTGAGAGGTTGAATACCCTAGAAAAATACACTTTCAAACCTTGGGATCAAGTTTAGACTTCGTCTTATCTTGATTCGAGAAAAAAAAAAGTTGACCTGAATACCCGAATATTTTGAAAGGTAAATACAGAAAAGGTCTAGGATCCGGGTTAAAGTCACGAAGTTTATATAGAGGAGTTCCAAATTGTAGGGTTTTAGAGGGCATGCAGTTAATCAAGAAACGAGCAGTTAAAAAGCGCATCGCGCATCGCCCCACGCCCCAGGTATGTATAGAATAACCGATTGTTACCACAGAAAAATAGGGCTCGTCGAGTTTAGAAGTAGAACACCTAAGGTGATCTTTCTTGCCTCACCCACATATATATATAGCACAACCGATTGTGACCATAGAAGAAAATTGTGGCCATTGAGGCAATAACCTGTTAACAAAATCGGACCTTTGTTCGGATGCTCCATGAGTTTGAGTTTTGTTGGTGGGTGGAACTTGATGGTTTGATGAGATTTCATTGGATTAGGTTTGAGAGGTCATTCCTCTTTTTTTCATTGCGAATATGTGCAGAGATAGTACAAAGGCTATTTATACAAATCTAGAAATTAAACAAACTAGGAAACATATTACAGAAACCATGTACAACTGCTATATACAGGGCAGAGATTATCCTAGTCTTTAATCATAACTAATGCTTTTTTTCTCAAGAATTTACAGTATCTCTACATATAGCAAGGCCAATCTAAAAGTGGAAGAGAAAAAAGGTATATTTTGACTACTCGGGTCAAACAAGCTACTTTTCAAATTTAAATTTACCAACTTGCATAAACTTTTTTTTGTTTGTAGTGGTTAACATAATAATTAGCGTGGGTATCAAACTTCCCTTGAACAAAATAATAAAATATTTTCAAAATACGAAAAGTAGTTTGTTTGACCTGAAAAGTCAAAATGTACGCTGGAACAAGAAAGTTAGAAACCTAAAGTAAATAAGAATGTGAAGCCAATGTATTACCGAACATCATTGAATGAAAGAATGAGAAGAACCATTCAAACATTTCAACACAAATTGTGTAGCAAGTCCTGAAGAGATTTTGATCTGCAACAACATTATGAGATATGACAATTATCAAAATCATAAACAATCTACTGATACCTCAAGAAACTGTGGTTTGAACTAGCCTCTAGCACGTCTTGTAAAATATGCTTCAATCAAACCTCCTACATTTGATTACTCCATCTTTCACATGAAAATTGCAATAATCTCCATTTTTGGCAACTTTCTAAGTTAAAACTATAGCAAAATGCAACAATGTTTGATTTAGTTATATTTAGTGAAGAACTTTTTTCTCAATAGAGTTAACGAAGTTCCAAAAACCCCTATTTTATACCCATTTTGACCGATAACGTGATGATCTTGTAACATTTGATAACGTGTATACCTGTTTACGAAAGGATTATGTCGAAGTGGACGGTAAACTTGACATCCACGTCATCAAATGTTACATGGTCAAAATGGGTACAAAATAGAAAATTTTGAAACTTAGTTTCTTTAAATAGAAAACTTTGAAACTTTGTTATATGGATTGAGACATCAAATTCTTTGTTAAACTAGAAATAGTTGCATTTTGCCCTTAATGTTACATATTCACATCGTCATTGTAAAAAATCAAGATTCCATGAATTTTGTCATTGTTAAAGGGTATGTAAGATATCTGACTAATAGTCAAGAAGAGCTTTACTTTTTAAACCATTATGTTTTCTTTTCCACTTATATTCTTGTGGAAATGCAATAGGAACACTATTGTTTGCAACAATGAGTAGACTCAGACAAGTTATGAAAATGCAAAGGACTTAAAAACCCATCTGATGGGATTTCAAACAATACAGAACAGAGAAATGGAGAATTGGGAAATGGTGTTGAATGTTTAATTGAAAATAAGAGACAATAACAATGAAAACAAAATGTAACCAACTCCACGGAATACTCCCTCTCTCTCTAGCTAAGCTAAGAGCCAACAAACTAACATAATACTTTTTGCATGCCTTTCTCACGATTCCCCCTTTACTATTTATTAACCTCCTTTCCTCTAGACATTATTCGTCGATGTTGGGCTGTCTTTCCATCCACTCCTTTGGGCTTTCTAGAATATACTTTCCAAACTCTGGGCTTAGGAATTGACTGAATTAATTTGGATGGATCCGTAACATTACTCCCGCCTTCAATTAAAGTCTTGTCCTCAAGACTTGTATCAGGAAACTGACCCCTGATTGTGTCAGCATCTTCCCATGTCGCTTCTTCTCGAGTCATTCCATGCCATAGTATGAGCCACTGTACTATGTTCTTCCCATCTTGAATTACGGAGCGAGCCGCCAAAATTTCCTTGGGAGCAAGAAGATCCGTTGCATCTAATTCCAACTCCGGAGGTAAATTCTGTTCCGTCACAGCCGGTAGTACTGCTTTCTTGAGTAACGACACATGAAACACCGGGTATATACGCGATGACGGTGGTAAATCCAACTTATAAGCCACCGGTCCAATCCTTTCCACAATCTTGAATGGTCCAAAGAATCTAGCAGCTAGTTTTTGGTGAATACGTTGGACCACGGTCATTTGCCGGTATGGTTTGAGTTTAACATATACCCATTCCCCAACCTGAAAGCTAACATCTTTTCACTTTTTATCTGCTTGTTCTTTCATCAACGATTGAGCATGCGATAGATGCCTTTTCAGTTGTTTCAATGCCTCGTCTCTGTCACGTAGTTCCTGACCCACAGCCTCTACTCGAATCTCTCCTGGAATAAATTGAATCACCGTCGGCGGTTTGCGACCGTACACTACTTCAAATGGTGATCGACCATTGGACTCATGAAACGTCGAATTGTACCAAAATTCCGCCAAGGAACCCAAAGAGCCCATGATCGAGGCTGATCAATTGCGAAGCAACGAAGATAAGTTTCTAAACAACGGTTAATAACTTCGGTCTGACCATCGGATTCCGGGTGATATGCGGAGCTCATGCGTAACTCCGTTCCCTGCAATCGAAACACTTCCTGCCAAAAATGACTAAGGAACAAAGGGTCGCGATCACTCACGATTGATTTGGGGATGCCATGATGTCGAACCACTTCTCGAACGAACACCTCAGCGATCGACTTGGCTGTGTATGGGTGCTTAATCAGAATAAAGTGACTGTATTTTGACAGTCTGTCCACCACTACGAGTAAGGCATCGTACCCTTTCGATTTTGGCAACCCCAAGATGAAGTCCATGGATAGATGATCCCAAATGGCGTTTGGAATATCCAAGGATTGTAGTAACCCGTTTGCAGCAGTAGAGCTTGCCTTGTATCGTTGACATACATCGCAGGACTTCACAAAATCTTGGACAACCCTTATCATCCCCGGCCAATACAAATTAGATGCTAATCGACGGTACGTCCGATAATAACCCGAATGTCCACCGGTGAGTGACGTATGAAATTCTTTTAACAATGACCGAATCCATTTTGAAGTGCGAGGAATGACCAACCGTTCTTTATAAAACAAGGCATTATTGCGAACGCTATAACCGGGGTGCTTTGTCGGTTCAGTCTGGACTTCCTGAATTAGTTTTTGTAAACCCACATCAGCTCGAATCTCCTCCATTAACTGTGCTCCTTGGATCCATACCGGCCCCGAGTTCAAGGTTGACAACTCTCCATCTTCTGCCCGACGTGATAACGCATCGGCAGCTCTGTTCTCACGACCCGGTTTATACAAAATTTCGAACTGATAGCCCAACAGTTTGGCCACCCAATTTTGTTGTCCGGGGTTTGTAACTCGTTGTTGCAACAGAAACTTCAGGCTCTTTTGATCGGTATACACCACAAAGCTCGTTCCCAAAAGATACGATCTCCAATGTTGGACTGCGAGGACCAATGCCATAATTTCTCGCTCATAGGCTGATTTGGATAAGTTTAGTTCGCTCAAAGCTTTGCTAAAGTAAGATATTGGGCGCTGATGTTGCATCAATACCGCTCCATTTCCCCAACCCGACGCGTCACATTCAACGATGAAAGAAACCGTGAAATCCGGTAATGCCAATACCGGTGCTGTGACCATAGCCTGTTTAAGCGCATCGAAGGCTGTTTGGGCTTCCGCATTCCATCCGAATGCATCTTTTTTTGTCACATCCGTCAATGGTTTTGCAATGCTTCCATAATGTCGGATAAATTTACGGTAATAACCCGTAAGCCCCAAAAATCCACGTAACCCTTTCAAGTGTTTCGGAACGGGCCAATCCAATACAGCCGATATCTTCTTGGGATCCATGGCCACCCCGTGACTGGAAATGATGTGGCCTAAATATTCGATAGATGATTGTCCAAACGAACATTTTTTCTGATTAACCACGAACCGATTATCAACCAGAATCTGAAGGGTCGATTTTATGTCTTCCATATGCTGCAACCAAGATGAACTATATACGAGTATATCATCGGAAAAAACCACGACGAATTTGCGTAAGTACGGCCGAAAAATATCATTCATAATCGCTTGAAAAGTAGCCGACGCATTGGTGAGGCCAAACGGCATCACCAAGAACTCATAATGGCCATCGTGAGTTCTAAAAGCCGTTTTTTCAATGTTGTCCGGTTGCATCCGAATTTGGTTATATCCCGATTTTAAATCCAGTTTGGTAAAGAACTTAGCCCCTTTTAACTCATCGATCAACTCTTCAACCACCGGAATTGGGAATTTATCCGGAATTGTAGCCTTGTTAAGAGCACGATAATCAACACACATGCGCCAGACTGATCTTTCTTTCGAACGAGAATAACCGGACTTGAAAAAGCGCTCTTACCAGGACGAATCATACCCAATGCCAACAGCTCCTTTACTTGTCTTTCGATCTCCGTTTTCTGAACATGTGGATACCGGTAGGGTCATACGCAAATAGGGGTATTAGGTGATACCAACGAAATTCCATGATCATGGGTTCGTTGAGGAGGAAGGCCTGTAGGTTCCTGAAATATCACCATGAACTCATCCAACACTCCTTGTAATTCAGCCTGCTGACGGCCTAACCCCCCGTCATCATTGGGTCTCGTTTTAGAACTGGGCAGCTCCTTTGGAAAATTTAAGCGTGACTTCTCAAGGGACAACCACGTATGAAGTGATGCTTGATTCACTTGGGAATTAGCGAAGCCATGAATTGCAACGACCTTCCCATTATACGTGAATCGCATTAATTGTTGCTTCCAATTATGCACCACCTCCCCCAATGTTTTGAGCCATTCCATTCCCAAAACCAAATCTAGATGTTCCATTTCAAATAAAAGAGCGTCGAGTACAAAATCACAGCCGCTGATCAGTACGTTCATTCCCAAACATTGTTGATTGACCAAAATCTTATGTCCATCACCCAATTGGATATTGATGCCAGAGAAAAACCAGAGCCGCAAGCCCCAAAGCCGTAGCCAATTTCCGTGAAACGAAGTTATGAGTTGCACCACTGTCCACCAAAATCAGGATAGGAATACCCGAGATAGCCCCTTCGATCTTCAATGTTTTGCCACCCGATTCAGAACTTGCTAATACTCCATGGATTTCCAACACCATACAGAGCCCGTTAAGAGGAGTCTCCTCA
Organism: Saussurea involucrata; assembly: GCA_033807775.1. Classification (NCBI taxonomy): domain Eukaryota; kingdom Viridiplantae; phylum Streptophyta; class Magnoliopsida; order Asterales; family Asteraceae; genus Saussurea; species Saussurea involucrata. The sequence continues at coordinate 31,594,775 of CM066325.1, read as the reverse complement.
TCCTTGTCTACACCCTCATCAACCGAATCGAGAGTTCTGATTTCCCCTCCTACATCGACGATTTCATCATCAGCCAGAATAAGAACCCTCAATTTCCCTTCTGGACATTTGTGAGCCGGTCCAAAAGTTTGCCCACACCGAAAACAGAGCCCCTTCTTTCGACGATCTTCCCACTCGGTCCTTGTCAAGGATCGAAAACCCCTATTGCGATTTCCCCCTGTAGAAGAATCGGTGGATGAAACAGAAGGCGACCTAGGTAAAGAGGCTGGACGATTGGGCTCAAATCGTGATCCTGGGCTTTTCTCTAACGGCCCAGCAGAGAATGGTCCTTTGAAATCAGATCGGCCCAACTGTGGTTTTCCATCAAAGCGACTAAGTGGCCCATATCCATTACCCATGCCCTGATATCGAAATCGAGAGTGGGATACGTTGATTGCAGAAGGACGTAACATCTCTTCCACGTCCTTTGCCAAATACATGGCGTCCAGACGTGATTGGGGTCGATGAAGTCTCACCCAGCGCTTCACCTCGTCTCGCAACCCCGCTATGAAATACCCCAATGACTGGGATTCGGGTAATCGTGGAACAAGCGACAACAGATATTCAAAGTCCTCAATATAGTCATGAATTGAGTGTACCTGTTGAATCGTGGCTAGTTGTTCATAGGGATTTTGAATCTCCAATCCACTAAAACGCTGAAGCAATTCCTTGGTAAACTGTTCCCAAGTGATCGGATCGTAAATCTCCTTCACTATGGTGAACCAGTGTTGAGCCACGCCCCCCATGCTCAATTGTGCGAGACACATCCTTAACTGGGGAGGAGTACCATGGATATCGAAGTATAACTCAGCCTTTTTGATCCACCCTTGAGGATCGAACCCTGAAAACTCCGGTAATTTGATCTTCTTCGCTGCCCAGGGTAATTGATCGTTCATCACCTTCGGCCGATCCTTATCAATCGAGAATTCCGGATCTGGATGGGAGAAAAAATCAGAGTGCTCCATGTACACACCAGATTTCTCACCCGTTTCCGGATTCTGTTTGCCTAATTGCTTCACCCAAGCCATCATCACTTTGCGAAACTCAGCATGTTCTCCCTGATCCGCTTCAACAGCTTGAATGGATGTTTTTATTGCCTGGACATCCGCTTGCAGTTTCTGGATCTGTTCCTCATGGTGATCTAACCTGGCTTGTTGAGAACGTGTTTCCATAGTGAATCACAGCAGGTCGCTTCGGACCAATGATGGGATTTCAAACAATACAGAACAGAGAAATGGAGAATTGGGAAATGGTGTTGAATGTTTAATTGAAAATAAGAGACAATAACAATGAAAACAAAAGGTAACCAACTCCAGGGAATACTCCCTCTCTCTCTAGCTAAGCTAAGAGCCAACAAACTAACAGAATACTTTTTGCATGCCTTTCTCACGATTCCCCCTTTACTATTTATTAACCTCCTTTCCTCTAGACATTATTTGTCAATGTTGGGCCTGTCTTTCCATCCACTCCTTTGGGCCTTCTAGAATATACTTTCGAAACTCTGGGCTTAGGAATTGACTGAATTGATTTGGATGGATCCGTAACACCATCATACTCCACACTATCTGCCCCAAAATAGCTTAAACAATGGTTTGATTGCAATAAAAACCAAATATTTTTAGATTTTAGAAAGTGGATCACTCAATAGTTGAGCACATCCTTAAACCACTGTGTTAAATCAAATGTTGCAATTTTCATGAGAAAGAGGGGAGAAAAGAGGTTGATCATTCAATTAGCTTAAGCATCTTCATGTCCAAATAAAACATGGAAATTTTGTTTTACGTACCGATAAACCATTGGAATATTTCTCGTGGAGGAAGATATCTTGCGTCCGATCGACTTTTATTTGGTAGCTCGATCGTTCCAAAGAGAAAGTTGTTCGCTCCCATTCCTCAGAAGAATCCATCTGCCAAAATAACAGAAAACAACGTTGCAATTAAATAACCAAAAGGCTAACTTGAAGGAGCTTGTTCCATAAATAAACTAGCCACAAACACTAAAGAAATCGTTTTGTATCAAGTGCATGCTATTAATCTACAAATATATTTATAAATATATTCACCGTTTGGAATAAGCAGAAAATCATATGGGAAGGGTGAATTAAATACATCCATTATTGTCGGGGAGATATTTCTTGGGTCCTATCAAGTAATATATATTTCAGCCATCTTGTCTTGCTCGATCATTTTTATTTCATTTTTTCACGGCAACACCGAGTGCTTTTTAAATTTTAAATTGTTGAGAGAAATCAAACCACAAATGATTTGATATTAGCAGATGATTCAGTATTGTTTATACTTCGCTTATTTATGTGATTAGTTTTTATTCTAGCATACGTGTATTATTCTGATTTAGTCCAATAAATATTACCATCCCTTAATTCAAGGAATAAATAAAGATTTTCGAATACCATTACTTCTATAAATAGATACAAATGTTTCTAGTTTCCTTCTGTCTAGGATAAATCTTGTTCTTAAAGTTCAAAAGTATAAGGACATACGCGAGTCATGGACGCTAGTCAAAATGCTAGGCTGGTCCAAGTTGAGCCAAGCCAGCTCGTTTAATTGTTTGACCATCTGAGTCTATATGAACCACATGATGTAATTTATATTTTTCCAATCCGCTAGGCTTAGGGGTTTTTTACTACCCCTTGTCCCTGCGATTTGTTATTATTTGCAAATTCCATCCCTGTGATTTCAAAAATGTGGTTTTCATCTGTATGGTTTGCAATTTTCACCCCTAAGGCTGACTCCTACATTTAAGTACAAGGGACGAAACAACAATAAACTGTAAACCACGGGACAAAAACAACAATAAACTATAAATCATAAGAACGAAAACAACAATAAATTGTAAACCATAGGGATGAAAATTGTAAATTCAAAAGCATAAGGACAATTAGCAATTTCCAACAAACCATAGGGACGAAAAACGTAACTTAGTCTATATTTTCGTTTAATTCGCTAGTCATTGCGGTTGTTTACTAGCCGATGACCGCCTCTTACTAGATAAGAGGTGCTCACCCGGTAAGATAGGATGTTGTTTACCAACACACTCTGACCCACTAATCTGCTGACTGAGATGCTGACCCATCAAGGAAGGGGTTACTTTCGGACTCAGTTAGTGCTTCGGTCAACCTTATCCGGACACTCCGTAAACAACCATTTCCAGTCGGCACTTACCCGGACCGCACGTTTACTTTACCCAATTTGTGTTGGTAAACGGTCCTAAGTCCCCCTATTTTTGCAGTAGCCAACCAAGCTCGTGCTCGGCTGCTCAAAAATATCCACAAAAAATTTGACCATTAAAAGTCAAACTAGGAAATTTTGCTCGTTGACTTATTTGTTTCTGGATCTGCAAATTTTCATATTTCAATAGATAAGCAAGGGAAAACAGGAAATTCCACTTTTCAACAAAATTATTAATTCATTTGTAAAAAGTATGAAGTGGTTGACCAAATAAACCTACCACACGTTATTTTGTTCTGCTCATTGGCAAAAAGTCTCACCATTTCCCCCTGACAATAACAAAGTTTCAAGATAAGTAATGTTGAAGTGTGTTCTAACATCACCAAGTATGGAAATACAAAGCACACAAAAGGTTGACTTTGTCTTTAAACGATGTATATAGAGGATGTTCATGTAATACCTTACGACCTTGATCATTCTTTGGTATGCACTCAACACTAATAAGTTTATCAACATCATCAGCTGTAACTAAATATTCCGGAGTTACGGCTCCTGTGTCATGGAAATATTGTGGATCAACAACACAAAACATCAAGCCCAACAAATCCTTTATAGCAAGTCAAGAAGCTCCAAGAAGTCAAATTAGGAGAGACTTCATCATTTTCTCTTAGAAAAAATCCTTTCAACTATCAATGTCAAAAAATTACCCCTGCCATCCTCTTATAAATGCAATAATTTCCATTTGGTGCATCCTATTGGAACAAGTAGTATTTATAACTTGTTACCTTTGTCCCACATAGGAGTGAAGAAATTTTTCTTGGTTTATAAGGTGAAACTCAATTGAATTATTTGAAAGGTGATTTGGAGGGAACATAAAGGGCAAAATCTAGAGGTTTTTTTGGCAATATTATATAGTTGAGGGGCTACATATATATAATCAAAGACTAGCACTTAGCACGTGCAGATAAAATTCCTTGCATTTTTTGTCCTAAAATTTAACGGCACGTTAACATTCCCTTAAATTTCAATTAAATTACTTTGGTTATCTTTTGGAGGGAAATCTAAAGATTGCACCTGTTCATGAAAGGTTGCAATTGTTGGGAATTTTTCTATATATATATATGGTTTTTTCCTTCAATTTCATCTAATTCGTTTTTCCATCTTCTTCACAAAATCACAACCATGATCATGAGAAGAACTTGTAGGATCGTTGCCTACAATTCTTAAAACTCGAGGAGGTCCTGCAAGGAAATTAGCCTAGATCCATCAGCAACCTAGTGAGGGCAAATATTCCTTAGGGATAGTGATATAATCACGTCCTCGTTTTACTGTTTTGATCAAATCGTTTCTATCCTCTTACTTAGGCATCGTTTGGCAAAAAAAAGCTAGCTTTTTTTCTGGGTACATGTTTGGATGACCATAAACTAGCTTTTTGAAAACGCTACTTGGAGTAGCTTTTTGTGAATATTCCAATATTGCCCTCATTATTATTAATTAACTATTATTATAAATAAATATCAACTTTTTAAATTAATTATTATTAATTAATTAATATTAATTAATATTAACTGAAAATTATTAATTTTTTAATTTTTTAGAGATATTGTTGATTATATAAACTATTTTTATATATTTTTTAATATTAATCAATATATTTTAATCATCAATTATTATTATCTTTTTTAATTATTATTTGATTATTTTTTTTCATACTATATGTAACAGTTATTTAAAATCATAAGTTAATATATATTTTCTCTAAAACTTGTTTCATTAATTCAAAATTTATAGTATATATGTAATAATAAATTTTAAATTCTATTAACTAACATGTTATATTATTTAATTTTTCTTTACTACATTGGTTATATTAATTAACATATTATATTGCTATAAATTTCTTTTAATTATATAATTAAATATTGTAATTGGTAATTTTTTGAAGATGTCCTTTTTGGTCATTTTACATGTTTATAAGCTAGTTTTGCCAAACGTGACTTCTTCATCAGCTAGCTTATCAGCTACTAGCTAGCTTATCAGCTACTAGCTAGCTTATCAGCTAGTTTGCCAAACATAGCCTTATGTTCTAAGTTCTAACACATCCCAATATCCCATATGCAACACTTGATCATAAATTACAAACAGAGACATTTGATGTGGCCCAGCTGTGCTTGTCAAATGGTTTGAAACTTATTCTGGATAACCTAAAGATTCTGAGTTAAAAATCCCACACTTTACTGACTATTTAATTACCACAGGTTGTTGATGGTCGGGTGGTAGAAACTTCACCCCTTGGGTGTGGTTCCCCACATCTTTTAAGAAAATAGACATTTTGTCACATATATCAATACATGTCGATTCACCACTATCTCCTTCGACTTGAAATTTTGCAGCTTATCCAAGGACCTTCCCTCCCTTTTTCCTATGATATATACTGAAGCATGACTTAAATCTTTGGCAACTTCAGAAATCAACTAGTAGTCAAATAATTCGACTGATATACACAAGTGGGTGCTGTAGGTTATTGAGATCAATGGCATACAGGAGTTTTTAGAAACTTACAATGTACTCCCTAGTGCAATCCAGAAGGTGACGAACCCACTAACATATAGGCAAACAAATAATGACGCGTCAATCACTTCATAGTTGATAGAAATAATGAAATATTTATGCTGCAAATTGCATCTAGAAGCTTCTTACACGAAACGTGCATGTTGAGGTCCCACGCACCGAATATCCACAGCATATAAGTTTACCTCCTGGTTTGGCATCCCCTTGTATTTGGAAGTCTTCTATTCCCGGCCAGCCTTCTATTGTAAAATATAAACTAGCATGGTAACATTATAATAGAATCACCCAAAACTCCTATAACTATTTGCTCAAGAGAAGTAACCTGAAGTTGTGGATGAGAATGGTGATGGAGGATGGTTGGAAGTCTCGGTGATAGGGGCTCCAATCTAATAAATGAAACAAAACAAAAAATTACATTTCTAATATATTTGTGTAAAAAAAACTTATTTTGTTCCCCTCGTATTCATAATATGTCCATATTTTGATGGAACTGATCAAAACAATATTTCATACTTACTTGAATTCTGAAGACAGTCTCAAGTGTGAGTGCAACCTCAGCAATTGTGGGCCTTAGTTCTCGAGTTTTGTGTAAACATTTATATGCAATAGCTGAAAACATGTTCAACGGTTCTGCCATGATATGTTTCCTTATTCTATCATCAATAATCTTGTCTACCTCTCCATTTTGGTAGCGGATTCGAGCGAAATGGTGGAGGAAACGTCGTTCTTCACTATACTGGAAAACACATGCCAACCTTCCACACAAAACTTCAAATAAAACAACACCAAATGAATAGACATCTGATTCTTTTGTTAAAATACCTGTCCTTTCGTATTGTGGGTCACAATAACCATGTGAGCCGGCAAGGTTAGTGACCACAAAGGTGTTTTGTTGATTTGCTAGACAAATCTTAGATAACCCGAAATCTGAAAGTTTTGCATTCCAATTCTCATCTAACAAAATATTGGCGCTTTTTATGTCACGATGAATTATTCTGTGGTTTGTTGAAACATGATTGTGAAGATAATCTAATGCAGAGGCAGCACCAACACATATATTGATACGTTTTTCCCGTGATAGTAGTCCCAACATAGAAGGGTCACTTAAATATGTATCAAGGCTTCCATGGATTGCGTAATCATAGACAAGGATCATCTCGTTGCCATCATCACAAAACCCTATAAGAGTTACAATGTTCTCATGTCGATATTGAGAAAGCATTAGGACCTCCGTGTAGAATTCCTTACTGCCCTGAAACCCTGTGATATCTAGTTGTTTTACTGCGACCGGTAAGTTTTGGTAATCCATCCAGAAGAGGATTCCCTTGTAGACCCTTCCGTATCCACCCTTTCCGATGAAGTTTGTTTCATTGAAATCTTGGGTACAATTCTTAATGGCTTGGAGGGGGATTTTGAGGTGGTTTAGCTCCTTCATCTGAGACATGATTTGGAGTAATCAAAATTGAACTGATCTGAAACATCAATCCAATTAGAGTTAATGTTTTATTGTTTAAAAAATTTGAACAACATTAAGAAACCCATTTTGATAGCAAACTCAACTTCTTGATTGAGAAATTGTGGACATTTTCTCAAATCGGAGAACTCCATATATTAAGAACTGGTTAAGAATGTCTTAGGGGGGGCGCTTGGTTCATTTTAATGGGACGGTATATTAAGGAATGATGATGTTGGGGAATGAAAGTCATTCCCCTCAATTTACTAAGAGCATCTCCAACAGATTCTCTAAAGTTTTCCAAAATGGAGAATCAAAATCCAAAATCTCCAAAAAAAAGATACATTAACTCCAACATATTCTCTATTTTTTAAGATTACATCATTAATCATGTTATTAAAATATTACATATATTATAAAATATTATTTCTCATTCCTAAAGATTTCCTATCAAGGTTCAAGGTTTCTTATTGGTGGAATATAATTAAAAAAAATCATATATCTCTCATGTTAATCAGTGTTGCACAGTCTGGAGCCAAAAAAATTTTGCCCAAAATCCCTATTTTAGAGAAGCTGTTAGAGATGCTCTAAGGTACGGATGAATGGGATGATTAGCCACTTCTAAAAGGTTGTTTGTTTATCTCTTAATAGTTCCATTAAGAGGCAACCTCTGAATCGCTAAGAGGTGAATCATGTTTGGCAAAAAAAAAAAGTCTGCCTCATAATGGTTCTAAAACCCTCTTAATGATTTTGTATCTTGGTTCTCCCTTAACCATTGAACGCCCCAATTTCATTCTGAACAATTACCAAACAACCATATTTGATTTTGCACTATATCATAAGAGCCTCTTAATCATTCTGACCACTTAATCATTTCTACACCAAACCATTCAGCAACAGCCAAACAACCCCTAAGTACTCACCCATTGCATTACGTTAAACCAAATACCGTTATTCATTCTCATTCCTCATCAACTTAAATAGCATGTTAAATTATTGGGTTTTGTATTAGACTAATTATTAGGGTTTAATTGGAATCGACGAGAATAGAAATCACTAAATGGAAGCAGATAAACAGAAGCAAACCTGAAATAACAGATCCAAACCCTAACAGTCAGATTGAGAGAGATGGCAGATCAAGACGCCGAGATCAGATTTAATCATTTCACCAACAATTTGGGCGTTGACTCATCCCAATTGATATTCGAGTGCCACCGACAACTTTAGACATTGTCTTTTAATTCAACAAGAGGTTTAATTTTTCCAATTAAAAATGCGAAAATGTGTTAATTCATTTTATGTATTTTGGAATTTAGCAGCACAATTATTTATTTATTTTGAAAATTTTCAAAATATAAGTAATTATTGTAATAATATTATATATTGAGTATGGGCTTTAACTTGTAGATGAGAATTTCAACTCTCATGTCTAATCCACATCCAAGTTACTTAATAATTACTCATCTAAACCATGTAGATGAATAGTAAATTATATAATATAAATACCCCCCTTTTTTTAAGTATATGATATTCATATACGGCAAATGCAACAATTAAACGCACACACCCTCTTCACCTTTGGTGAGGTTTGAACCCCTGACCTCCTACGAGGACAAAGGGTCACGTACCGCTAGGCCAAAGGCCCTTTAGTTAAATACCCCCTTTATGTAAATGTAAAAATACACATCAATATACTTGCATAATATACGTATTTCATACTCTTCAAGTTTTCTCTCATCCTTTCTCTATAAATCTCTTAATCTATTGTTAATCTAGTGGTAATCTTAGTTGATTTATAACACGTTGTCAGCACGAGAGCTCTAATCAAGGTATGTATTTTCTTAGTCCTATATGTTAAGAAGGTAAAACACCCAAATAAACAATATGAAAGTTGATGACTTCTTATTATATACATTATGACTACTAACATTTCCATTATAACTACTAATATTTCTAACTTTTATTTATGCATATACTAATCTTATTTATGCTTTCATTTTTATACTAACTTTTATTTATGCATACTTAAATTATTGTCATATTAATCTTTCAACATTTATTTATACGTATGTTTATTCTCTTGCTAATTTTTATCTAAGCATACTAACATATATTTACAATTCTTATTTTATATTACTAATTACATCTTATATCTACCATCGCTGATATTATAATCTTTATTGATTTTATGTATTAATTATCATTTTTATTTACAAAATCATCTCCAACGGCTATATATATATAACGGTAATAAACATCTCCAACGGCTACATTTTACACTATAAATTAACCATTAAATTCTTTCTCAACACACTTAACTCTTCTTTTGCAAGTTCATATAATCAAGAAGATTTTTCCGAAAATGCTTTATCCCCTCCTAATTCTCGTCATTGTAATACTTATATTGCTAATCATTCCTGTTAGTAATCTTCCACCTGATGAGTTTTATTTTTTCTTAAGCATGTTTGTACTTTTGTTTCTTCCACTTCTTTGTATTTCAATATTTGTCAACATAAATGGATTCTAATTTTTCTTTGTTGATTGATAGTCACAATATGTCGAACCTTGCAAAGATTGAGTTTTGAGGCTCTTGATGTGAATGGCAAGAACTATATGTCATGAATTATGGATGTCAAAAATGCACCTTGAATCAATGGGCATTTTAGACACTTTAGAAGAAAACAATGAATGTTCGTCGCAAGACAAAGCAAAGACCAACATTTTTCTTCGGAAACATATTGACGATATGTTAAAATTTGAATACCTCAACATAAGTGATGCAAGCATCATGTGGAAAGACCTTAAAGATAGATTTGATCATCAAAAGGAAGTTTTACTTCCAGCTGCAAGAGATGAGTGGAGAACTTTAAGATTTCACGATTTTAAAAAAGTGACGACTATAGCTCTACATTGTTCAGAATATGTTCACAACTTCGGTTTTGTGGACAAAGTGTTACTGATGTGGATATGATGGAGAAGACCTACTCCACTTTTCATGCATCAAACATTACTTTGCAACAACAATACCTAATGCAGAGATTCACAATATATTCTGAGCTTAATTCATGTTTACTTGTTGCCGAACAGAACAACGAGCTTTTGATGAAAAATCACCAATCCCATCCAACAGGTTTCTTTAGCATTTTCTGAAGCATGGTCGTGGACGAGGTCGTGGCCGTGGACATGGTCGTGGACGAGGTCGTGGTCATTTTGGTCAAAATCTTTTTCATGGTCGAAACTACAATTTTGGCCGAGACCACCCTTACAGTCGTGGTCGTAGTTTTAATCGTAGTCGTAGGCAAAGAGCAAATAACCATCATGCTCCAACCACAAAATAAGCTAAAGATGATAAAACATGATGTCGGAACAAGTCATTCTCAGAACCCTGAAGGTTCTTGCTACAGATGTGGTAGCACAGACCACTGGTCAAGGACTTGTTGTATACCTCCACATCTCTGTCAGCTCTATAAAGAATCTCTTAAAGGAAAAGAGAAAGAAATAAACCATATGGATAACTTGGAGTTGTCCATCTGATTTTCTTAACGATATCGACATTTAGTTTATATGAATGTTGATAGTCTTTTTATTTTAAAAAATATGTATTTTATTTTCGCAACTGTGTATTCCCTCTTCTAGACTATATGAATTTGATGATATTTTATTCTAAATACTATGTCTTTAAGTTTTCATAACTATATATTTCCTTTTCATATAAAATATTTCTATAATAACGTTGTTCTATTATTACGATTATGAACTCACATTTTTTTGTTTCACATTTGAAGTTCGATATGAATTACATCGGAGCACGACATCAAGCACTTGTGTATACTGGATAGTGGTACCACACACACCATCCTGAAAGCTAAGAAATATTTTTCTAAATTAAAACCAACAAAAGAAACTATACATACTATATCAGGTTCTGCAAACATGATAGAAGGAATAGGAATAGCTCATTTCCTATTACCGAATGATACAAAGTTCATTATAAATAATGCATTGTTTTCTCCAAAATCGAAAATAAATCTATTAAGTTTCAATGACATATATCTTAATGGATATGATACTCGAACAGTGACCTTAGGGAATGAGAAATATATGTATATTATTGATAAGAACAGTGTACTAGAGAAACTACCAATAATTTATTCTGGTTTACATTACACATATATAAATATGATTGAAACAAATATGGTGTAATTAAAGAAAAATATTGTAAACCACATGGGTGGTGGCGTGTTGGCAAGGGCTTGGGGGGATGTGGTGGAATATCCCATCCACCCCGGGTTCGAGTCCAGGCGTCAGCATTCTGTGGCCAGGCTTAGTCTCAGACGGCCGCTTTGTTTGTTTGTTTCCAAATTGCCAAAGATGTAGTCTAGGCAAAGCCTAGATGAACCTTATCCAAAAAAAATTGTGATCCTACGATATTTAGTTTATGGCATGACAGAATATGATGCGCATGATAATTGGAAGTACACATGGACATCGACTGAAGGACCAGAAATTCCCACAAACAGGTAACTTTACTACATGTACATCTTGTTCACTTGGAAAATTAATTGTGAGGCCTTCACCATCTAAAATTGAAAATGAATCACCTATATTTCTTGAGAGAATTCAAGGTGATATATGTGGACCATTTAGATACTTCATGGTCTTAATAGATGCATCAAATAGATGGTCTCATGTGTTAGACAACCTAGGGGGGGGGGGGAAAGGTTGTATTTAAAATCTTTTACTTTCAAAAAAATTCTTTTATAAATAAATACAGTACTGAAACAGTAAAAATAAATCAGAGTATACAAATAATAAAGAAGAGTGTAAATATAAACAAATACACAGAGATTATATAAATAAATATAAATGCAAAGCAGTTTATATAAACAAATATAATAAAGCACAGCGGAATAAATAAATAGATAAAGGTAAGAGATACTTGACACGGAGATTTACTGATTTACCACCAACTGTGATAAACCAGCAGCCGAGACACTTCCCGACACGATCCAATAAATGTATTCTTTACGGTAGAATACAAACCAAATACAGAGCAAAGTAAACGGTTCTCTAAGCCTCAGCTTATTGAGATGTACAGGATCACACACCCGTTATTCAAATACTTACAAGAGGAGTATAACTCACAATGGGTAATCACTCTTGTATAATATCTCACACTTGGATATTTTATAAAAAAATGTTTTATAAAATATATATATTATAAATGAGAGAGCTGAGAGTGTGGTTGCTGCTTGTTGTTACTGTTATATGTTCTGGTCTTTACTTCATCACCAGCAAGCATCATTATATAGCAACCCACTTCCAACGGATATATGAGGTGGCGGTATACCGCCTTGCACACCGCGGTATACCGCGGTCAGAAACTGACACACCAACGGCTATAAGAGGTGGCGGTATACCGCCTTGCACACCGCGGTATACCGCGGTCAGAAACTGACAAAGAGCAGGCTGCACGCAGGTCCTTCTTTCGGCTGAAGACATTTCTTCAATAAAAGTGCAACAGTAAAATGCATAGGAAACTGATTTTTGATATTTTAATAAAAATTAATAAAACTTTAGTTTTAAATAATTTTAAATATCTTTAATTAAAAACAGTTTAGGGTTTTATAAATATCCAAGTGGTATATTATTTTAGGGTGTTTATCATTATTAGTTATAAACAATAATGACGACGTAGAAACTTCCGTCTTGAATTCTTCAGATAAAATCTTCGTGTTCTTCAAGAACTGTACACTTGGATAGGATTGTTAGATAAACAATAATACGGTGTGTTTGTAATCATCAAAATAAATATGGAGATGTGATTTTATGTGTACCAAAAATATATCACAATATTTAAGCGGGGTACACTTGCACCAACATCATGTTTGCCTCTTATCAACTCGTAATGTGGCATTTGCAAAGTTTCTTGCTCAAATTATTAATTTAAGAGCACACTTTCCAGATTATTCTATTAAAAAGGTGAGACTTGATAATGTTGGTGAATTTACATCTCAAGCCTTCAATGACTATTGCATGTTTGTGGGAATTGTTGTTGAACATCCAGTTGCGCATGTTCACACACAAAATGGTTTAGCCGGGTCATTAATTAAACGTCTTCCGCTAATAACTAGACTATTAATAATGAGAACAAAACTTACAGTTTCTATATAGGGTCATGAAATTTTACATGTTGCATCGTTAGTTCGAATGAGACCGAGTGCATATCATACATACACTCCGCTACGACTTGTTTTTGGTCAAGAACCAAATATTTCCCACCTTAGACTTTTCGGATGTGCAGTATATGCCCCTATTGCACCACCACAATGCACAAAAATGGGTCCTCAAAGAAGGTTGGGAATATATGTTGTATATGAAACATCTTCTATCATAAGATATCTTGAACCACTAACGGGTGATGTTTTTACAGCACGTTTTGCCGATTCCCATTTTAACGAGACTGCGTTCCAGCATTAGGGGGAGAAAAGAAAACCTAGGAAAAGGATGTTTCATGGTGTGAACCATCATTATTGTATCTTGATCCTCGCACTAAACAATGTGAAATGGAAGTGCAAAAGATAATGCATTTACAAGAAATTGCAAATCAATTACCAACATTTACTGATACAAAAAGAGTGATCAAATCTTATATACCAACTGTGAATGCTCCAACTCGAATTGAAGTCCCAGTTGGACAAACAAATGATAATGTCACGGAAGAGTCTAAAGCACGCCTGAAGCGTGGAAGACCATTGGGCTCTAAATATAAAAATCCCAGAAAAAGAAAAGGAATTGAAATTGCAAATGGTAAAGAGCATAGTGTTCCTGAGGGAGTACAAAATATCAAAATTTCCCCAGAAGAGGAAATGAATGATATTAATAAAGAGGTTGCGATCAATTACGGGTATACGAAAAAGTTATGGAACAAAGATGAAATGAGAAATATCGATGATATATTTTCTTATGATGTTAGATGTGATACTTTTGGAAATGATGATCCTGAACCAATGCCTGTCATCAAATGTCAAAACAGACAGGACTGGGTTAAATGGAAAGATGTTATTCAGGTTGAACTAGATTCCCTCAATAAAAGAAAGGTTTTTGGACCTATCGTTCTCACGCCAGAAGCCGTGAAACCTGTCGGGAATAGATGGGTTTTCGTACGAAAAGAAAATGAGAAAAATGAAATTATGAGATACAAATCCAGACTTGTGGCTCAAGGTTTTTCTCACGACCAGGAATTGATTATGAGGAAACGTATTCTTCTGGTATGGATGCAATTACTTTTAGATGTTTAATCAGCCTAGCAGTCTCTGAAAATTTAGAGATGCGTTTTATGGATGTTGTTACAGCATACTTGTATGGATCACTTGATAGTGTGTAGCATCCCAAAAATTACAAGGAATTAAAAATTTTAAAACATGCATTTCATTATAAAACAATCACAATTTAATAATTCGTAACTCAAATGAAGTTAACGTCGTTAACTCGAACAGTCAATAAAGTTTATGCAACGGAAATTCCATAAAATAAAATCCAAAGGTTTGAAAGTGAAACTTAAACAATTCTCGACACTCCGCGCCTAGTGTGTGTACCGTCAAGCCCGACTGCCGCTCGCACCTGAAATCACAACATATTGGGAAAGGGTAAGCTAAACGCTTAGTGAATCCTATCACACACGCAGGTAGCAACCCCACGTATATCGCCCCTACTCGCCAGTAGGCAACATCACCATCACCACGAATATGAATCCACATAATAATTAACGTATAAATACGAACCTCGGTCCCACCGAGCACACCAAAAATATATCGATACAAGCTCAGTCCCACCGAGCCCTCGGTCCCACCGAGTAAAGACATTGATACAAGCTCAGTCCCACCGAGCCCTCGGTCCCACCGAGTAAAGATAATACAATTGTACTAGCTCCGTCCCACCGAGCCCTCGGTCCCACCGAGCCCTCGGTCCCACCGAGGTGTACACAAGCATAAATAATCCACATATGAATTCAACAAATCACAACTAGTTATCACATCCCAACTAGTTCACGTAAGCACGTAATAACACGTAATAACACGTAGCACAAAATAACGATATGCATGAAATTCCTAACTACGCGGTGAGAGAACTCACCTCAAAGCAAAGCGACGCGCTCCCGAGCCGCAACACCAGAACGTCAACCTTCCTCACATTTTCCCACCTAATTACGCACTAAAAACGTCAACGGAAGGTCCCAACTCACGACACTTTTACTAGTTTAACGAAACTAAAAATTCCAGCTTTTATACTAAAAACGCAGGTCTGTTCGGGACCCATTTTACCCCTGCTAAACTGATCAAACCAAAAATCTAATTCCACATTCAGGAAGTTCAATGTCTTACGGTTCCAGGGACGTATCGCACGCGTCCTAACGATATTCCTAGCACTCTATATGAATTTTACAAAAACACCTCTCAGAGCAGCTAAAACAGGACCTGTCCGTATAAAATGGCAATTTGACACTAGCTATGGCCCGAACTGGTTTTTCTACAAAACATATAAAAGTTACTAGACTCAGAATGGGAACTTTTGGCACCAGCTCCATCCCAATCCGACATTCCTAGCAAAAGTTATAACTTTTACAAAACAGGGCAGAAACTGTACCATTTACATAAAATGATAACCTTTTGAACTTGAACCCAATGAGACGTCTTAATCCAAACAGACCCGCAAAGCAACATGACTTACTGTTTTAGGGTTGACATGGGCTGAACCACACCATGCACCACCCACTACCGCCTGCAGCGGTGGTGGTGGTTGGCGGCGACGACGGTGGTTGCGGTCGATAACCTCCGGCGAAACCTCCCAACATCACCCGCAACCCCACACCCGCACACACCCACACACCCGCAAGCGCACGCACTCTCTGCCGCCATCGCGGCGGCGTGCAGCGGCGGCCCCACCGCCGGCAGCCGTGGCTACGGCGGTGGTGGTGGCCGTTTACATTCTCCGACGAGGAAAAACATCAAATAAAGCGAACGGGACACTTACCTTAACGGAATCCCTCTTCCTCCTCCTTTCCGACCACTCCCGACGCTGATTCCCTCACGCC
Source organism: Saussurea involucrata (assembly GCA_033807775.1). Classification (NCBI taxonomy): domain Eukaryota; kingdom Viridiplantae; phylum Streptophyta; class Magnoliopsida; order Asterales; family Asteraceae; genus Saussurea; species Saussurea involucrata. The sequence goes on along the minus strand of CM066325.1, from coordinate 31,578,430 downwards.
GGCGATCGCCTCCTTCCTCCTCTCGACCCTTGCTCTCTTTCTCTCTCGGTTTTTCTCTTCCTCCCTCTCTCTTCCGATTCCTCTCTCTCTCTCTCTTTTCCTTTCTCGGCCGAAAACAACAAGAAGGGGGAGGGGAGATGGCTAAAGGTTCTTGGGGGTTACTAACATGAAACCGAAGGGGAAGGGGAAGGGGAAGGGGTGTCTCTTGGCTGATCCCATGCACAAGTTTGGCCCCCTTGCCACTTTTGGCCCCTCAACTAAACTCTTCTCGCAAACCAACAAAATAGTTGACATATTTAACAATTAGGTCCAAATCGTCTAATCCCGTTAACGGAAACCACGTTAAATAATAGCTTAAAAAGATTAATAATACAAAAATACATACCGGGATACGGGCTTTACAACTCTCCCCCACTTGGATTAGACTTCGTCCTCGAAGTCTATGCCCGTGAATAGCTATAGATAGGTCTCCCACATCTCAACCTCAGGTTCCCAAGTTCACTCGGAACACTTTCGGTGTTTCCACTAGACCTTCACTAACTGGAATTTAAGATTTCCCACACCGCCTAAAAATCTCTCGAATACTTTTCTTACCACAAAACTGCTTCAAGTACACCGCAAGTATGATCGGAGGAACACTCCAACAACTGGATTCATTCCTAGTCAAACGACTTCGGTTGTCTCCCAACCATAGATAATCCAAACATCCCGATTCAAATTTCAAGCTCTAACCATTCTAAAGTTGCTCACCAATATACCCTACAGGATACTCGAATTCGATCATTCCTATCATTAACTATCGATTAACTTTCACGAGTTCTAATAGACTCCCACAATTTATTCCACATGAATTATCAAACTAGTAAATTTATAATCATCCACGAAGGTAATTCCACCACAACCATTCACCACAAGCAAACATCTCAGGATTACTACTACCATCAACATAATTTCCTTAAAATCGGCTACAATTCCCCAATTACACTAAGGCATTTGGCCTCAAGCCCAAAAGTCGACACCTAAGTATACTATTTACCTCAAAAATTCTACGCATTTATCCTCTTTATTACAAAGGGCAGCATTCCTTAACCGATACTATTCGGCCTACAGTGCCCACACGCGTGGGATACCCAACCTTCCACCATCGACGTATCTTCCACACTCGCTCTACGAAGCCCAGTTACACCCCAACGCCTACCTCTCAGGTACGTCTCAAGTCCCGGCACATCGGAGCTACCTCTCAGGTAAGTGCCCAAGACTGTATCCTCTTAGTGCCTACTGGAAAGTCAAGGTCATAACACATGAATACCGGAGTCCCACCCCGAGATACCCAACCGACCATTAAGATCGAGCAATTGACCCATGACTATCACGGACAAAATTCGGAATTTCCCCCGAAACTCTCTCGCGATTGGCATTTTCCTCCAAAACTGCCACCTCATGAGCACTACCTATCGACTCGAGAAGAGGTGCAACCACTGTTAACCGTTGACACAAGCCCCACAGTGGCTCACCATCCAGATGTCGACTAAGTGCGTCCGTAACAACATCCGTTTTACTGGGGTGGTAAAGTATCTCACCATCATAATCCTTGACCACGTCAAGCCACTTCCTCTGATTCATGTTGAGGTTTTGCCGGTCATCAAGTACTGGAGGCTTTTATGGTTAGTGTATACACTTGACGCCATACAAATAGTGCCTCCAAATCTTGAGAGCAAACACCACCAATTCTTACATACCCTCCGGCAAAGTCAACATCGGAGCCTCGCATAACGCCTGCGTAGCTCCCCAAAGCCCTCTGCTGCTCTTCATCCCAACTAAAAGCCGCAGATTTCTTCGTAGATAGGGTCATCGGTAAAGCAATCTTGGAGAAGTCCTGAATGGATCTCCGGAAGTACCCTGCTAACCCAAGAAAACTCCATACTTCAGTGAGAGTCTTTGGCACTTCCCACCGCATCACAGCCGTAATCTTGGCCGGATCCACCATAATACCATTCTGGTTCACGACATGCCCTCGAAAGTGGACCTCTCGTAACCAGAACTCACACTTGGAGAGCTTAGCATACAGCTTCTCCCGCCTCAAAACTTCAAAAACTTCTCGCAAATGCATCTCATGCTCTTCCTTCGACTTCGATTACACAAGAATATCGTCGATGAACACGATCACCGATCGATCCCACATAGGGCTACATACCCGGTTCATGAGTTCCATGAACGTTGCGGGTGCATTGGTGAGCCCGAAAGGCATCACCACAATCTTGTAAATGGCCATAACGTGAACGAAAGGCCGTCTACTCCGTATCCTCTCTCCTCACCCGTATCCGATGATACCCCGATCTCAAATCAACCTTAGAGAACCACGAGGCTCCCTGAAGCTGATCGAACAAGTCATCGATTCTTGGCAGAGGATAACGATTCTTCACCGTAAGCTTATTCAACTCACGATAGTCTATACACATCCGTTGGGACCCGTCTTTCTTTTTCACACAGAATCGGGGCTCCCCACGGTGAACAACTTGGCTTGATGAACTCCTTTTCGAGAAGTTCCTGCAACGGAGTGTACAACTCCTTCATTTCCGGTGGAGCCAGGCGATAAGGTGCCTTGGCTACCGGAGCAGCATCCGGAATCAAATCAACGTGGAACTCTACTTGTCGCTCGGGAGGTATCCCCGGTAACTCCTCGGGAAAATACGTCAGCAACTCCCGTACAACTGGCACATCCTCCATAGACTTCTTCTCTCCGTCGACGTGCGTGTCGATCACATACGCCAAAAATCCCTGACCACTGTGCTGCAAGTACCTCCGAGCCCTCGCAGGCGAACATATCGCTGAGGTCCGCCTGGGCAAGCCGCCCTGAACTAGCATTTCTCCCCCGCTTGGGGTTCAAACTCGTACTTGTTTGCGACGACAAACAATCTCCGCATCATACGCATCCATCCAATCCATGCCCACAGTCACGCATAACTCCCGCATAGCGATCGGAATCAAATCAATCGGGAACCTCACACCAGAGATCTCCAAAGTGCACCCCCGGTACACGTCAGTAACCGTCAAGGTCCTGTCTTCAGCAACTGCAACCACAAGTGGACAGCCTAACCGTCCTACAACTCGGCCCCAAACACTCACTGACTATGTGAGACACAAAAGGATGAGTAGCCCCTGCTATCAATCGTCACCACAGTAAGCACCGAGTTAACCAAGAACGTACCTGTCACCACTTTATACGTAGCTTGTGCCTCCTCCACTCCCAGTTGACGAACTCTACCTCAGGCCGCCTCCATCACTACAGCAAGTGAAGCATACTGCGCGGTACTCACGAACTCCCTGATCTTGGTATGTAACATATCCTTGCACCGTGTCCTCTTCATGTCCTCAAAAGCAGCATGCTAAGGATAGAATAATGTCATTTCCGTAAACTTTCGGTTCACCTCCTTTATGGCCTCCGCAGTCTGATAGAGCTCCAAGAACTCTTTGGCACTCCTCTCCATCTCCACTAGAGGCACATGCTCTACACGAAACATACGACGAACTCCTCCCAGGTCAAGTAGTGCGCCCGTTAAGCGTCAAAGCAATAGCACACCAGTCTTTCGCTCCGTCTCGTAACAGATTCACCGCAAAGCGAACCTTCTAGTTCGCAGGACAACCACCGGTAAGGAATGTGCACTCCATAACCGATCCGACCCTCTTGTTCGGGGCTGCCCACCCGCAGGGGGTGGAATCGCCGCGATGCGCTCCTCCATCGACACTATTACCTCATCACGAATGGCGGTAATAATTTCGGGGATCGCCTCCTCAAAATATGCGTCACCTTGACCGCAAACATCTCACGAATCTGATCAGCAATAATTCCAGCATCAGCATCTGGATCAACATTGTTGTTCCTCCTTAACGAGCTACTAGCACACATTAAAACCTGCTAACTACGCTCACACTCAACTCTTCGGATTCTCCGTGACTTTCCCCGACTCGAGCACGGATCCTGTGCTTCAGATAGTAGGAGCTCTGCTACTACCCTTCACACCTATCCTTACTCGTTTCGAGTCCTGTCCCGGGACGTCCAAGTAGTTGCTTACCACAAACAAACACATATGCCCATTCCGGCATATGCAAACACTTTTCCTAGCTCCCTAGAAAAGTCGTAATACCCCACCACCCTTGCTAGAACGGAACCCCCACTAGCCCTGACGAGTCGCCTCGTAAACGCACAGTCGTATACAGTGAAACCAGATAGACATTCGAATATAAGATTCTATCCTACAACGGTTGGACTCAAACAAGAGCTGCGCAATAGAACTAAATCCGACATTCTAGGGCTATTCGGTTCCTACCGCATACGACCTATGGTGCATTCACTTAACAACCTATCAAGGCTAGCATAAACTTCTATTAGCAAGCAACAAACATGCCGTACCGTGTAACAAGCACCAAGCAATCTAGCATACCTACTCCTATGTAAATACTCTTCCCAGCTCCTTAGAAATTTCATCTCATCCCACTACCCTTGCTACTACGGAATCCCTACTAGCCATAACGAGTTGCCTCGCGAATACCCAGTCGCATGCAGCGCGAAACAAATAGACATTCGAATACGAGATTCTATCCTAGAACGGTTGGACTCAAACAAGAGCTGCGCAAAAGAACTAAATCGAATATTCTAAGGCTATATGATTCTTACTGCATACAACCTATAGGGCCTCCATTTAACAACCTACTATGACTAGCATTGATTCCTACTAGCAAGCAATCATCATACAGCATAGTGTCAACAACAGGCAATCTAGCATGCATACCCTATGCCTAGAAAGCAATACAACACTAAGCAATGTACCTTTCCCCCTTGGCTCCGGCTGACTGTACACACTGCGCCCTCGATCACTGTTCCTCAAACGGATTTTTCCTTCTTTTTATTTCCCAAAAACTTTAAAGAAAATTTTATAGCCGCAAACTTGAGATCAAACACACCGAAATGCGTTTGATTCACTCAAGCCGTGCTCTGATACCAAGTTGGAGCATCCCAAAAATTACAAGGAATTAAAAAATTTAAAACATGCATTTCATTATAAAACAATCACAATTTAATAATTCGTAACTCAAATGAAGTTAACGTCGTTAACTCGAACAGTCAATAAAGTTTATGCAGCGGAAATTCCATAAAATAAAATCCAAAGGTTTGAAAGTGAAACTTAAACAATTCTCGACACTCCGCGCCTAGTGTGTGTACCGTCAAGCCCGACTGCCGCTCGCACCTGAAATCACAACATATTGGGAAAGGGTAAGCTAAACGTTTAGTGAATCCTATCACACACGCAGGTAGCAACCCCACGTATATCGCCCCTACTCGCCAGTAGGCAACATCACCATCACCACGAATATGAATCCACATAATAATTAACGTATAAATACGAACCTCGGTCCCACCGAGCACACCAAAAATATATCGATACAAGCTCAGTCCCACCGAGCCCTCGGTCCCACCGAGTAAAGACATTGATACAAGCTCAGTCCCACCGAGCCCTCGGTCCCACCGAGTAAAGATAATACAATTGTACTAGCTCAGTCCCACCGAGCCCTCGGTCCCACCGAGCCCCCCAGTCCCACCGAGGTGTACACAAGCATAAATAATCCACATATGAATTCAAAAAATCACAACTAGTTATCACATCCCAACTAGTTCACGTAAGCACGTAATAACACGTAATAACACGTAGCACAAAATAACGATATGCATGAAATTCCTAACTACGCGGTGAGAGAACTCACCTCAAAGCAAAGCGACGCGCTCCCAAGCCGCAACACCAGAACGTCAACCTTCCTCACATTTTCCCACCTAATTACGCGCTAAAAACGTCAACGGAAGGTCCCAACTCACGACACTTTTACTAGTTTAACGAAACTAAAAATTCCAGCTTTTATACTAAAAACGCAGGTCTGTTCGGGACCCATTTTACCCCTGCTAAACTGATCAAACCAAAAATCTAATTCCACATTCAGGAAGTTCAATGTCTTACGGTTCCAGGGACGTATCGCACGCGTCCTAACGATATTCCTAGCACTCTATATGAATTTTACAAAAACACCTCTCAGAGCAGCTAAAACAGGACCTGTCCGTATAAAATGGCAATTTGACACTAGCTATGGCCCGAACTGGTTTTTCTACAAAACATATAAAAGTTACTAGACTCAGAATGGGAACTTTTGGCACCAGCTCCATCCCAATCCGACATTCCTAGCAAAAGTTATAACTTTTACAAAACAGGGCAGAAACTGTACCATTTACATAAAATGATAACCTTTTGAACTTGAACCCAATGAGACGTCTTAATCCAAACAGACCCGCAAAGCAACATGACTTACTGTTTTAGGGTTGACATGGGCTGAACCACACCATGCACCACCCACTGCCGCCTGCAGCGGTGGTGGTGGTTGGCGGCGACGACGGTGGTTGCGGTCGATAACCTCCGGCGAAACCTCCCAACATCACCCGCAACCCCACACCCGCACACACCCACACACCCGCAAGCGCACGCACTCTCTGCCGCCATCGCGGCGGCGTGCAGCGGCGGCCCCACCGCCGGCAGCCGTGGCTACGGCGGTGGTGGTGGCCGTTTACATTCTCCGACGAGGAAAAACATCAAATAAAACGAACGGGACACTTACCTTAACGGAATCCCTCTTCCTCCTCCTTTCCGACCACTCCCGACGCTGATTCCCTCACGCCGGCGATCGCCTCCTTCCTCCTCTCGACCCTTGCTCTCTTTCTCTCTCGGTTTTTCTCTTCCTCCCTCTCTCTTCCGATTCCTCTGGGGAGGGGAGATGGCTAAAGGTTCTTGGGGGTTACTAACATGAAACCGAAGGGGAAGGGGAAGGGGAAGGGGTGTCTCTTGGCTGATCCCATGCACAAGTTTGGCCCCCTTGCCACTTTTGGCCCCTCAACTAAACTCTTCTCGCAAACCAACAAAATAGTTGACATATTTAACAATTAGGTCCAAATCGTCTAATCCCGTTAACGGAAACCACGTTAAATAATAGCTTAAAAAAGATTAATAATACGAAAATACATACCGGGATACGGGCTTTACATAGTGATATCTATATGAAAATCCCCGAAGGATTTAAAATGCCTGAAGCATTAAATGTGTAAAGCCCGTGTCCCGGTACGTTTATTAATTAATTTTAATAATTTAAAATGTTTACCTTTAATTGTTTTGGTTAGTGGTTTGGTGTCAAAAAGGACCAAAATGTTAGCTTTCGTCTCGTTTCTAGGTAGATTGTGAGATGAGGTGTAGTTGAGGGGCTAGAGTGCAATTTTTGGAATTATTGCATGGGTCTCGGCCCATGGCCGGATCCCATCCTCGTTTTTTTTCCTTCCTTGTTAACCAAGCAACCAAAAACAATTCCATAACCTACATTCTTTCTTCTAGTTTCCTTGTGGTGCGGCTGTGAGAAGAGAAACGAGAGAGAGAGATAGAGAAAAGCCGAGAAGAAGAGGTAGAGAGAGAGAGATAGAAACCGAGAGGAGTGGCCGGAAACCCCCCCTCCTGTCGCCGCGGTTACTGTTAGCGGAGGTCGCCGCTGCTGCTGTCCGTCGGAGGAGTCGAGGGAGAGAAGGTCGGTCGTGGTGGTGAGGCGTCGTCTTGAGGTAAGTCGTTCTCTCGTTCGTATCGTTTCTTTTCTTTTCCTTTTCGTTTTTCCGGCGAGACCACCACCGCCGCACGCCGCCGCCGCTGCGGTGGCTGTAGGTGGAGGGTGGTGGAAGTGGGTGTCACACGTAGCGTAAGACCCGAATCGTTAAGCCTTGAACCGTTTTTATAAGTTATCTTTTATGAAAATTTTAGTGTGCTGTCCAGTTTTCGCGCAACCATAACTTTTCCGTCGTAACTCCGTTTGAGCCAAAACTGGCGCCCACGGTTCAAGTTCAGGGTCGAGCACGTTTTCCGTGTTTTAGCGGAAAACTGGTTCGGTCTCTAGCTGGGCGAAAAAGTGGTCGCAAGTTCGGTGTTTCGTCATTTTATGTGAAAATTAGTTTTCTGTTCAGTTCGTATTTCGGCCATAACTTTCTCGTCGTAACTCGGTTTGAGGTGATTCTGGTGTCCACGGTTCACATTCTGTGTCGGGCACGTTTTTCGTGTTTTAGCGAAAGGCTGGTTCGGCCCCTAGCTAGGCGGAAAACTTCTGTTTTTACAGCAGGTCGGTAAACCGACAGTGTTGTAATCTGCCACTGTTTTGTCATGGTCATAACTTTCTGCTCGTAACTCGGTTTGGGGTGAAATCGGTGTCAAAAGTTCCCTTTTTGAGTCTAGAAACTTTTCTGTGTTTTGTGCCAAACCCATTTCGGGACGTAGCATGGGCCGATTTGTCGTTTTATACTGAAAGGTGCTGAATTTCTCTGTTCCGGAAACTGTTTTTGTAAAATCCGTAGTAAATTGGAGAAAAATCGTTAGGAGGCGTATAATATGTCCTTGGAACCCTAACTCAGAGTACTTTCTGGTCATGAAATAATATTGGGAATTTTCTGGGTTTAAAGGGGTCGAAACAGGTCCCGAACAGACCTGTTTTGGGTGAGCGGAATTTAGTTTTAGTGACGGTTTAAGCGTGTGTCGTGTCATAGAGTCCGGGTCTCGTATTGACACGTTTTAACATGCATTTAGGTGCTGGGAAGTGACCGTAATTGTGAAGTTTGAATTGTGTTATTAAGCTGGGCGCGCATTCGAGGTGAGTTCTCTCACTGTGTAGTTAGGGGTTGTATGCATGTCATAATAGTTTGTATGTACTATTGTCTTTGTGGTGTGAACTAGCTGTTTGTGGTGTGTAATATTTGATTGGTTTGAATGCTTGGTATAAATGTGTTACATTACAATTCGGTGGGACCGAGGCCTCGATGGTACTGAGGTGTTGGTTACATTACAATTCGGTGGGACCGAGGCCTCGATGGTACTGAGGTGTTGGTTACATTACAATTCGGTGAGACCGAGGCCTCGATGGTACTGAGGTGTTGGTTACATTAAAATTCGGTGAGACCGAGGCCTCGATGGTACTGAGGTGTTGGTTACATGACAATTCGGTGGGACCGAGGCCTCGATGGTACTGAGGTGTTGGATACATTACAATTCGGTGGGACCGAGGGTCCGATGGGACCGAGGTATTGGATACATAATTACTTGTAGATGTTTACTCGTTTTATGTATCTGTGGAGTTGTTGCTTATGTGCGGATAGGGGTGATGTGTATATAATTCCTATCTGCGCATGTGTTGGAATTCACTAAGCTTCGTGCTTACTCTTTCCCAATAAACTGTGGTTTCAGGTACGGGCGGCTCCAAGGCGTGACGAGTACACACTGGCGCGCGGGAAGAGCTGGTTGCTTTATGATTTTAATAATTAAACATTTATTCCGCTGGTTTTATTTTATAAAGATATTAATTATGTGTTTGTAAACGAAACGCTGGGATCATTTAATGAGTTGTTATCAATGAAATGTTTATTTTAAAATTTTAAATTTGCTTGTAATTTTTGGGACGTTACAACTTGGTATCAGAGCACAGCTTGAGTGAATCACACACACCTCGGTGTGTTTGATCTCAAGTTTGCGGCTATAAGATTCCTTTAAAATCGTTTTTAGAAAATAAAAGGAAGGAAAATTCCGTTGAGAACGGTGATTGGAGGCGCAGTGTGTACAGTCAGCCGGAGCCAAAGGGGAAAGGTACGGTACTTAGTGTTTTATTGCTTTCTAGATCATAGAGTATGCATGCTAGATTGCCTGTTGTGGATACTAGGCTGTATGTTGAACTACTTGCTATTAGGAATTTATGCTAATTATGATAGGTTACTAAGTGGATGCCCTCTAAGTTGTATGCAGTAAGAGGTTTATAGCCTTAGAATATTCGATTTAGTTCTATTGCGCAGCTCTTGTTTGAGTCCAACCGTTCTAGGATAGGGTCTTGTATTCGACTGTCTATTTATTTCGCACTACATATAACCGGGTATTCGCGAGGTCACCCGTTATAATTAGTAGGGATTCGGTAGTAGCAAGGGTAGTGGGATAAGAGGAAATTCCTAGGGAACTAGGAAGGGTGGATGTATATATATGCTGGTGCGGGCATATGGTTAATTATATATTTAATTGTTGTTGCATGATCGGGGTGACCGATGGTATATTAAGTATACATTTGTGGCTGTCTGATCGGGGAGACCGATGGTTTTATATATATACAGTAGTTGTATGAGTTTGCCTGTTTAGGATATGTTCTTGAACTGGCATGTGTGGATTAATTATGTTATGTGTATAGTTTCGGCGAGAAACTACTTGGACCCTCGAGATGAGACTCGGGACGAGCGATGATAGGTGTGGAAGGTAGTAGTAGAGCTCCTACTACCGGAAGCACAGGATCAATGCTCGAGTCGGGGAAGTCACGAGGAATCCAAGGAGTTGAGCGTGAGTGTTGTTAGTATGGGTTATTATGTGCTAATAACGCGTTGTAATATCTACCCAGATTAGCCATCACAAGGAGGAACAACTATAGTAAACCTGCTAGTACAAGTGTGTACTTGATTTGATTGAGGTGATGATCGTTGGGGTAGTGATGAAGGTTCTAAACTAGTAGTCATTGGGATAGAAGGACGTGTCTAGTAGCAATCACTTGGGGTGACGATAAGGATGTGGTTTGTTTTAAGTAGACCATTTCGGGTCAAAAATTGGCATTTGTGCTAGAATCATAGGCTTTTGGCATTTGTGCTAGAATCATAGGCTTTTGAGCCGACGTTGAATTGAGGAAAACCCGTAAGGTGATTTGATGTGATTTCCCAACTTGCCTTAAGAGATTTAAATGCCCGGATGACGATTGTGGATCAGGAGTTTGGAGGGATATGAGTCGAGACGTTGAATGCCGAATGAGTCATGCACGAAGTTATTTTGAAAATAGGATTGCAATAACTAATTTTTGTGTTTCCAATCCTTATATGGATTGTGTTTTGGAATTTCGGGAAATGTTTAGCACACACACAAGATGTCGAATTATGGTTTTGAAAGTGCATGAAACCTTTTTATAACGAGAGTTACAAATTTTGTTGGTGATTTGTTTAAAATGAGTTTGGAACTCCTGTGTCGCTTAACTTTTCTTTCGAGAGTTTGTGTTACTAAGTATTTTATTGCAAATAGTTCAGTGTGTGGATTGATTCATGTGTGACATAAGTGGTGCATGGAGGAATTTTGGTAACATTTCATAAGGAGTTGTTTAGTGCGCTTTTCAGTCAGCTAAAGGTTTTATTGACATTTCGATGAAAATGCGATTTATCGACTTAGGGGTATGCATACTGGGGTAACCTTTGTTCTCAACTTTTTGATAAACGAGTCGTGCATGAAAATGTTTTAGTTCCTTTTTGTCGAAATGAAAGACCATTTGATCCAAGGAGTGTTTTAATGTTGTGAACATCATGCATACGATTACAATGTGTTATATTTTGGAAATATAAATGCGTAGATTTTTGACTTTTGGTTAATTTAGAATTACCGATCATTTCTTTCTGGAAATTAAAAACTTTTGCTTTGGAGGAAACGAGTATTTTGAGCAATTTCGATAAATACATTTTTAATCTATAATGTTTTGACGTTATATGTCTCAAGTACGAAACTTGAGGAAGTGTTACAAGCTTGCATGCCTGCCCCCAGTTTGAGATTTTTGAGGTTTTAGTCGATATTTCCAATTATTAGAAGCGGACTGGTTTCTGTCTTCAAGTTTGAAACTTACACGAGGCAGTCGTGTTTTAACAAAATATAGTTGTAAACCGTGTCATCGTTTTGTGTGATTAGCTGACGCGCGAAAATTTATGGAGAACCCTGTGCCACGTCATTTTATGATTAAAAAGAAGAATTTTTGAATCAAATGTCGTGAAACTTATTTTGAATTATGTGCACACCTTTGTCGGACCCTGTTTAAGGTTAAGCGGTTACTTTAAGTGCATGTCATGAGTCAATCCATACTGGAATCGAGGCGGTTCATTTTAAAGAAATTATTTATTACGCTTAGCTTTGTGTGAGTAAACCGAACTGCAATGGGACGATTTTCAACATGATTTTCCTATGTGGGACGAGCGTGTCCAGTTTTGCGTAACTATCGATCTGGTAATAGTAGTTTTATTATATACGATCTTTTGAGATGAAAATCCTGATGCTGAAAATATTTTGTAAAGGATTTTGTGAACCATTTGGGGAAATGTGCTTTTAAGCGTCAGGTGTCATTTCGAGAATTTTTTTTTGGGAGTGAGTCCTTTTGGAAAACTCTTTTGTTTAACCCGTGTTGAGTCTGAGACTAAGGTTGATTTCAGAGTATTGTTTGCTTAAACTTTGTTTAAACGCATTTTCCGACCTATGGGTCTAGCAAGCGTGGAGCATTTTGCTCGGTTTTGACTTGGAGTTAGTCATGGGCCAATTGCCCGGTTTTAATGGCTCGATGTGGAGTCTAGTTGATGAGTTGTTTTTGTCGCACCGTTTGGCATTCTTTGCACGTTGAGTGTTTACATGTTTGGGTGAGTGAGTCAATCCGGAATAGGCATGTTGTTGGTAGGCTGTTTGCTTGGATCCTTAGACACGTTAGTCAGTCGTTGGTAATGGTCGGTTGGGTATCTCGGGGTGGGACCCCGGTATTCATGTGTTTTAACCTAGACTTTCCAGTAGGTACTAGGAGGATATAGTTGTGGGCACTTACCTGGGAGGTAGTTCCGGTATGTTGGGTCTTGATGCGTTACTTGGGAGGTAGACGTCAAGGTGTATCCTCGATACGGTGTGACTTGGCTTCGTAGAGCAAGTGTGGATGGTACGTCGACGGAGGAAGGTAGGTATTCCACGCGCGTTAGTACTGTAGGCCGAATAGTATCGGTTAAGGGATTGATGCCCTTTGTTATTAAGGGAATAAATGCGCATCAACCATTTCGAGGTAGGTGGTATATTTAGGTGTCGACTTTTGGGCTTGAGGCCAAACACCTTTAGTATAATCGGAGAGTTGTAGCCGATGTTAAGATAATCATGGTGATGATAATAGTAACCCTGAAATGATCACTTGTGATGAATGGTTGTGGTGGAACGATCTACGTGTGTGTTAGTGATTTGGTAGTGGGGGATATCTATTGGTGTTAATGTCTAGGATAATACCACGCCTATTTGAGTTACTGAAATCGGTTGGACCGATGTTCGGCGGGTGGCCGATGTTTGTTATTGTGATCGGTTGGACCGATGTTCGGCGGGTGGCCGATGTTTGTTATTGGGGTCGGTTGGACCGATGTTCGGCGGGTGGCCGATATTTGTTATTGCAATCGGTTGGACCGATGTTCGGCAGGGGGTCGATGTTTTGTTGATATAATTTATTGAAAATCTTTGGAGTCTATTAGAATTTGTGGTAGTTAATCGACAGTTAAGGGTAGGAAGGATCGTAGTCGGGTATCCTGTAGGGTATATTGGTAAGCACCATTAGAAGGGTTAGAGCTTGAAAGTGGTTTGAGTTTGGGATATCATCAAATGCGAGAGAATTATTAGAAGCTGTTTGCGGACGTAGACTTCGGGGGCGAAGTCTAATCCAAGTGGGGGAGAGTTGTAAAGCCCGTGTCCCGGTACGTTTATTAATTAATTTTAATAATTTAAAATGTTTACCTTTAATTGTTTTGGTTAGTGGTTTGGTGTCAAAAAGGACCAAAATGTTAGCTTTCGTCTCGTTTCTAGGTAGATTGTGAGATGAGGTGTAGTTGAGGGGCTAGAGTGCAATTTTTGGAATTATTGCATGGGTCTCGGCCCATGGCCGGATCCCATCCTCGTTTTTTTTCCTTCCTTGTTAACCAAGCAACCAAAAACAATTCCATAACCTACATTCTTTCTTCTAGTTTCCTTGTGGTGCGGCTGTGAGAAGAGAAACGAGAGAGAGAGATAGAGAAAAGCCGAGAAGAAGAGGTAGAGAGAGAGAGATAGAAACCGAGAGGAGTGGCCGGAAACCCCCCCTCCTGTCGCCGCGGTTACTGTTAGCGGAGGTCGCCGCTGCAGCTGTCCGTCGGAGGAGTCGAGGGAGAGAAGGTCGGTCGTGGTGGTGAGGCGTCGTCTTGAGGTAAGTCGTTCTCTCGTTCGTATCGTTTCTTTTCTTTTCCTTTTCGTTTTTCCGGCGAGACCACCACCGCCGCACGCCGCCGCCGCTGCGGTGGCTGTAGGTGGAGGGTGGTGGCAGTGGGTGTCACACGTAGCGTAAGACCCGAATCGTTAAGCCTTGAACCGTTTTTATAAGTTATCTTTTATGAAAATTTTAGTGTGCTGTCCAGTTTTCGCGCAACCATAACTTTTCCGTCGTAACTCCGTTTGAGCCGAAACTGGCGCCCACGGTTCAAGTTCAGGGTCGAGCACGTTTTCCGTGTTTTAGCGGAAAACTGGTTCGGTCTCTAGCTGGGCGAAAAAGTGGTCGCAAGTTCGGTGTTTCGTCATTTTATGTGAAAATTAGTTTTCTGTTCAGTTCGTATTTCGGCCATAACTTTCTCGTCGTAACTCGGTTTGAGGTGATTCTGGTGTCCACGGTTCACATTCTGTGTCGGGCACGTTTTTCGTGTTTTAGCGAAAGGCTGGTTCGGCCCCTAGCTAGGCGGAAAACTTCTGTTTTTACAGCAGGTCGGTAAACCGACAGTGTTGTAATCTGCCACTGTTTTGTCATGGTCATAACTTTCTGCTCGTAACTCGGTTTGGGGTGAAATCGGTGTCAAAAGTTCCCTTTTTGAGTCTAGAAACTTTTCTGTGTTTTGTGCCAAACCCAGTTCGGGACGTAGCATGGGCCGATTTGTCGTTTTATACTGAAAGGTGCTGAATTTCTCTGTTCCGGAAACTGTTTTTGTAAAATCCGTAGTAAATTGGAGAAAAATCGTTAGGAGGCGTATAATATGTCCTTGGAACCCTAACTCAGAGTACTTTCTGGTCATGAAATAATATTGGGAATTTTCTGGGTTTAAAGGGGTCGAAACAGGTCCCGAACAGACCTGTTTTGGATTAGCGGAATTTAGTTTTAGTGACGGTTTAAGCGTGTGTCGTGTCATAGAGTCCGGGTCTCGTATTGACACGTTTTAACATGCATTTAGGTGCTGGGAAGTGACCGTAATTGTGAAGTTTGAATTGTGTTATTAAGCTGGGCGCGCATTCGAGGTGAGTTCTCTCACTGTGTAGTTAGGGGTTGTATGCATGTCATAATAGTTTGTATGTACTATGTTTTTGTGGTGTGAACTAGTTGTTTGTGGTGTGTAATATTTGATTGGTTTGAATGCTTGGTATAAATGTGTTACATTACAATTCGGTGGGACCGAGGCCTCGATGGTACTGAGGTGTTGGTTACATTACAATTCGGTGGGACCGAGGCCTCGATGGTACTGAGGTGTTGGTTACATTACAATTCGGTGAGACCGAGGCCTCGATGGTACTGAGGTGTTGGTTACATTAAAATTCGGTGAGACCGAGGCCTCGATGGTACTGAGGTGTTGGTTACATGACAATTCGGTGGGACCGAGGCCTCGATGGTACTGAGGTGTTGGATACATTACAATTCGGTGGGACCGAGGGTCCGATGGGACCGAGGTATTGGATACATAATTACTTGTAGATGTTTACTCGTTTTATGTATCTGTGGAGTTGTTGCTTATGTGCGGATAGGGGTGATGTGTATATAATTCCTATCTGCGCATGTGTTGGAATTCACTAAGCTTCGTGCTTACTCTTTCCCAATAAACTGTGGTTTCAGGTACGGGCGGCTCCAAGGCGTGACGAGTACACACTGGCGCGCGGGAAGAGCTGGTTGCTTTATGATTTTAATAATTAAACATTTATTCCGCTGGTTTTATTTTATAAAGATATTAATTATGTGTTTGTAAACGAAACGTTGGGATCATTTAATGAGTTGTTATCAATGAAATGTTTATTTTAAAATTTTAAATTTGCTTGTAATTTTTGGGACGTTACAAAATGCAAAACCCAAAGAAATGTATTCAATAAAGTTACAAAAACATGTATATGGGTTAAAGCAATCTGGACGCATGTGGTATAATTGTTTAAGCGATTACCTGGTAAGTAAAGGCTATACAAATAATCTTATTTGCCCATGTGTCTTTATTAAGAAAAGAACATCTAGATATGTAATAATAGTCGTCTATGTTGATGATCTGAATATCATTGGGACAAATAAGGAGATCCAAGAAGTGATTGTGCTTTTGAAGGAAGAATTTGAAATGAAAGATCTTGGAAAAACCAAATATTGTCTTGGTTTACAGATTGAGCACATGCATAACAGAATACTTGTGCATCAATCCAATTATGTTGAAAAGGTCTTAAAGCGTTTCAATATGGACAAAGAAAATCCTTTAAGCACTTCAATGGTCGTTAGATCACTTGATATCAACAATCATCCATTTCGCCCTTGCAAAGAACATAAAGAAGTTCTTGGTCCATATGTACCATATCTTAGTGCAATTGGAGCTCTTATGTATCTTACTAAATGTACTAGACCTAACATTTATTTTGCAGTGAATTTGTTAGCAAGATTCAGTTCATCTCCCACAAAGAGACATTGGAACGGAATCAAACACATATTCCGATACCTTCGAGGAACTGTTGATTTAGGTCTATTTTATTCTAACAATTCAAAAGAAGGTTTGATTGGTTATACAGATGCAAGTTATTGTCTGATCCTCATAAAGCTAGATCTGAAACTGGATATGTGTTCATGAACGGAGGTCTTGCTATTTCCTGGCGCTCTCATAAGCAAACACTTGTTGCCACATCTTCAAATCATGCCGAAGTTATTGAACTTCATGAAGCTAGTAGAAAGTGTGTTTGGTTGAGGTCAATGACATAACTCATTTTGACTTCGTGCGGACTAGATAAGGGCAAAATTCCAACTTTAATCTATGAAGATAACGTCGCATGTGTCACACAAATGAAAGAAGGATATATCAGGAGTGACAGGACAAAACATATACCTCCAAGGTTCTTCTCATACACTCAAGATCTTATAAAAGATAATCAGATTGAAATGAAATATATTCAATCGAGCAACAACGCGGCGGATCTTTTCACAAAGGCGCTACCTACTGCAATTTTCAGAAAACACGTTCACAATATTGGTATGTGATATGCGCATAACATATGATTATCTGTGGATGTCAACATCAGGGGGAGTCGGCTAAAGTTTTTTCCCACTGGGTTTTCTTTAGCAAGGTTTTTAACGAGGCAGTACTTCATGGTTGAACTTCGATTTGAAATTGTCATCCAAGGGGGAGTATTGTAATATTATTGTAATAATATTATATTGAGTATGGGCTTAACTTGTGGATGAAAATTTCAACTCTCATGTTCAATCCACATCCAAGTTGCTTAATAATTACCCATCTAAACCATGTAGATGAATAGTAAATTACGTAGTATAATAAGATCTTATTATCATAGATGATATTTGCATTTGATGGGTGTCGAGCCTGACAAATAATAAGATCTTATTATCTAAAATTACAACCTAAATTGTAATAGTGGCAAGTCCACGGGGATTGACCGTGAATGAGATTAATAAAATAGCAGATAATTTAAAACTTCCAAAATCCTTTAAATACGTAGCTTTAATCACAAATTACTTTATGTTTACAAAGAAACCGGATGACGTCTCTAAAGCCATCATACCGAAACCTCTATAAAGCTCCAAATGTCGCTCAGATTTCACTAAGACCTATATACATGTCGATAAGAAAAAATGACAGGTTTAGCACCTAGTGAGTTTAAATGGCCAATGTAACTACATAAGTTGCAAAGACATATTTTTCAATATCTAACAAATACATGACACCTATAACATGAAATAGGTCCATAATCGACACTTCATCAAAGCATAATGGCCAAAAGGCCCAAACCCATATGGTTTGCATTTCCAAAATCTTCACAAAGCCACATAATGACCAACCTCAAGGGTTTATACGTTTAAGGTTAAAAAAGGATTAAAGTGTCAACATCAAAACTCATAAGTTGGGTAAAATCCCGTAAATGCAACATTGGGGGAAAGGTTGCAAGGATCAAAATATAAACGTTTTTTAGAATTGTAACTGACTCAAGTAATCATAAAGAGAAAGAGATTATTTGAGTACAAAGACTAAACTACCAAAACCCTCAATATAAGATTTATAAACAAGTTACCATAAATACGAAAAATATAATAAGATAAGGAAGAGATATGTTACACAAGATTTACGTGGTTCACCCCAAATTTAGGGGCTAGTCCACACCGAGACATTTCTCGAGGCACTTCACTATTGTTGTTCTTTATGGTAGAACAAAACCGTACAAAATAATCTTACAACGGATATACGAAATGTACACTCAACCTTTTTTGTAAAAGGGAGAATCACTTAATAGTGATAGATGTACGGAGATAAAACTCAAACCTCACACAAAGATGATAAATCTCAAAGGATGGGAGAAAAACTTCTCAAACCTAAAACAAATGTTTAAACACTTTCAAAAATATGAACAACTCTAATCCAAAGATTAGGGAATAGGAAGTGTTTAACTCACACCACTTACAATAAGAACTTACAATGATGATCAAGTAGTGGTATAATAATCTCTCAAAAAGATGTGGCTTGATTTAGAGAATCAAATCATGAACTTGAAGAACATGAGGATGTTCTTGAGGTGTTCTTGTCTTCTTGAGCAAGATTAGAGAGAGAGAGAGGGAGATCTGAATTTTTGGACAAAAAGTATCCCAATGAGTTATTTAGGAAGCTGGAGAAAAATCTTAGTTTTAAACAATTTTTTTTGAAATTTCGGGTTCATGTGGACGTCCACATTGTGCACCAAGTGGACGTCCGCATTGACACTTTTTCAGAAAAAATTGTTTTTCGATCGTTGAAAGTATTGGCGTTTTAGATAACTTTACCAAGTGGACATCCGCATTGACTTTGACAACTATTTGTATCAAAAACTACTTTTTACTTTTGGGCAAAGTCAAATCAATATAAATCTAATTTTAAACATCGTGATGAAGTTACAAAAGGTAGATTTTTATGTTTCCAAAGTTTATATTAAAAAAGATCTTAGATTTCTTTTTATAAAATCTCATTCAAAAAACAATACTGAATTTTGTCGAGAGTGTTCCCATTTTATAAGAACTCTCTCAAAAAGAAATCCATTTTAATTTCATAAAACGAATTTTATAAAAATATTTTGCGATACAACTTTAGAAGACATTTTATAATTCATCCAAATCGGGATTAAATTAAATACCACTCGATATCATGTATTTGGATGACGACTCCGTCTTAGCTTAGATTATCTTGAAACATTTGGAGGCACGCGTTCCAGTTGTAATCTTCGACTTTCGTCTTTTGGCACATATCTCTTGACAATGCAGCACGTTTCCCGAGACGATGACTTTCATGGATTACTTGACCGAACACAATTCTGTACTTGATTCTCAGTATATCTTAGAAATACACATCAAGTAAAATTGTTAATCCATAAAACATTGTGTTTGTTTGTAATCATCAAAACAAAAATATAAGCATAAATAGAGATGTTGTATACATGCACCAACAAATCGGGAAAAAAATGTTAGGCTTAGCAAGTACATGGCACCTATAACATGAATAGGTCCATAATCGACATTTCATCAAAGCATAATGGCCAAAAGGCCCAAACCCATATGGTTTGTATTTCCAAGATCTTCACAAAGCCACATAATGACCAAACTCAAGGGTTTATACATTTAAGGTTAAAAAAGGATTAAAGTGTCAACATCAAAACTCATAAGTCAGGTAAAATTCCAAAACAACCCTTGACTCTAAATACCGTCAACAAACACTTCAACTCGTCCAACAAATCCATTGAAAACATTCTTAACCCAAGTAAACCTTGTTAAGAGTTAAAACATTATGTTGCTCAAATTCTCCAAATATCCAAGAAATCACATTTAGTTAATTAAAAATATTTTGATGTCTCAAAACACCAAATAAGACATAATAAATCATCTACAATGAATTGATGATCCAAATATGCTCAAGTATACAAATATTCATAAAATCTATCAAATATGAAATGAACTTATCGGAATATGTTCAAAACTCAAAACAATATATTTTGACATGTATATAGTTTTACAAAGCAACTAGAACTAACCTTACTAGATTTAGGCTAAATCTAGGTTTTACCCCCAAAGCTTTGAGTTTCCTTATGGTGAACACTTGAGATCTACAAATAAGCCTTCCAAATCTTAGCTCCAACAACCCAAACACCTGTGAGACAAGGATGAGATAAAGAGGATGGGGGTGAAGAATAAACACAAAATCTTAATTTTTAGAGTTGATGGACGAGAAATTTATCTTTAGTAAAACTCCTGAATCTACTAAAATTAATCCTCCAATGCCTGAAAATCGAACTCTAATCCCCTAAGCTCCAAGACGAGAGAAAAGGGTTTGGAAGAAAGTTTGGTGAAGAAGTAAGGAGACAAAGACTAAAAATCGGGTTTTACGCATGTCTGGACCTCTCATGCAACCTTCACATGCGATTGTGCGATAGGGCACAATCGCCGGACATAGTTGCCCAGATGTACCATGGCCATTCCCTTCTGAGTGATATTTACACGCGATCACGCCCTTGGCACAATCGTCGGGCACACTAGCCCCACAGTACCGCGAGTTTTTCGTGCATTTCACCCTCTTGAGCCTTTTTCTCCCTAAAGATTATACTCCAAAACTTTCTAAATTACATATATTACACCAACTAATATAGTGGACATAAACATGCAACTAGGCATAGACATTTCCTTACCGAATTTTCCGGGTGTTACAGTGGTTTGGATTGAGATATTTTAAACTAAAGATACAAATAATAAAAAATGATAAATAATAAAAATAAAGCTTCCAACAATGGTTTATAATCAAATTAAGTTTGTGTACATTGACTTCCCAAATACATTCTCTCAATCAAATCCAGACTCGCCATAAGTGTCAATATGCACCATACACTTTGTTTATCCTTTTATTAGACTATCATGATAAGCTATATGACAAGTCCCTAATTAGTTAAAACAACTCTGGTTACGAACATGAAGTTAAGCTACTAACTACATTAATAGCGAGACAAACACCAATCCTCACTAATTATGAGATGCTCAATCATTTGAGCTAGATTATGAAAATCTACAACACATTCCAAATAATTTGGTGGTCGTTCAAAGTGTTAATTTCTACCATATCAAAACTAAGAACAATTATAGATCCTCAATTTCGATTAGAAGTTCAAAGTTAGGTTACACATATCAGTGGGACCTATCAATTGGACAAACAGTCAATAATAATGAACATATTTAGATTAGAAGTCTCAACACAAATCCAATCTTCAAATGATTACAATGATATTGCTTGAATGGAAAGAAGACGCTAACTAGGAATGCAAATATTAAACCTAAAATCTATATTACATAATTAATGGAAGAAAAATGTGATTGTAGCCTCCAAAATCGCCTCCTTTGCTCCTCCCTTTGTTCTTGTCGAATTATCCTTGATTCTTGCAAAGAAATGCTGCTTATACACATTTAAGAGCCCAAAAATTCGTCACCCCAACTAAATGATTCGTTCTTTGAAAAGTATGCTCAAGATTTGAGAAATATGCCAACTCAGCCAAAATTTGAAGGACTATGCTCCATACTATTCACCTATAAACTTAATATGCGACTGAGTATTTGATATATTTGGTTTGTAAGAATTTGAGAGAATTTAAAATTTTATAAATATTTCTTTGCTTTATGAATAATTTGTTTGTTTCGTTAAGATATAGAGGCAATGGAGAGATTAGATCAAATTTGATAAAGGAGACAAGGTAGAGATACGATGGAAACAATTGAAATCCATTGCATTTGGATTTGAAATGACACCCATCTTCCACGGGTTTCTAACTCTGTTGGTCGTGGGATTTCATTGAAATTCTACTTTTACAAATCCAAACTATTCTTCGAATCAAACAATTATTGAAATGGAATTAAATTTCAAATCCCGCAAACTAAGCGGACCCTTATTTTAACAGCAAGTTGTGAAAGAGAGAAATTCATAATATAATATTCATAAATTGCTAATCAATACACTAAAAAGTGTTTATACAATGTTGATTTTAACCTTCTTTTTTGTAAAATGCATAAAATTACAAGGTGTAACAATAAGTAGATAATAATAAAGACATAAGAGAAGCCAATTCTCCGGGTTTACAGATATATTGCAAATATTCAACAAGATAATAAAGACATAGTAACCAATTTTGAGTTTGTTCTGAAGCTTATTATAATTGTTGCTAAATTTGTGGAATGAGCTTATTTCAATTTTGAACATGAAAATATAAGAACTTTCTTAGGAGCCATCACCCTTATTTATCTTATTGGATGGCATTCTTATCCATCAAAAGTAGATTGTTGGTAAGCATCTCTTACCTGGTAGTTAGTGCTAATCGGATAAGAGCTTTTTCCTTTTCTTACCGGATAAGATTATCGGTTCTTGTCAACCTCACCCAGTAAGAAAATGACACATTGTAATCGTTTGATAAACGCCCCCTTACTGTTCAACTTTCCCTTGGCACAATACTTGACAAGATATTGGACAACTAACCACCACGTTCTACCAAGTAAGTATATATCAGGTTCTCTTGTTAAATATTGTCTTCGGTCCTAGTTTTGAGTCCCACGTAAATTCAGTACTATACGGTTCGGTACCAATCCTGGACCGATCTCATCTCTAATAAAATGCATACAAGTCTAGATGTGTTAAAACAGTTACGTCAAAAATTGTCTATTTTGTACTCGCTTAATCTTGTAACATTTGATAAAGTGGACATCAAGTCTATCATCTACTTCGTCGTAACTCTTTTGCAAACAGTCGGGCACAATTATAAATTCCTGTGCTTAATTTTTGGATAGAACATAGAATTTAGATACAAAAGATTGGATGATCGGAAAAATCAAATCCACAAACCGAAAAGATTGCATGATCGGTAAAATCACATCATTTGACTTTTTTTTTTCTTTTCATACAATATATGGGTTGTAAAGATCTTTTATACCAAAGAGTCTTATAGCTCGTTGACATTTTACAGAAAGCCTTAATCAACTAGAAATAATAAAAACTATGTAAACCAACACACCTACTCATTGATTCCAATCTAAACAACAAAACCTCTTATTGTTACATACCTTTTTTTACAAAAGAATGAATATATATATACAACACATGTATCTATATTGAAGAATAAACGCTTCATGCTTTTGACTTCCTTATGTCATCCAATGCCTATTTGAGAAAAAAAGAGAAAGCAGGTTAAATAACTTTCTTTTTTTTAGAATGTTGATACTCCCTTTGTCCCAAAATAATGTGTATATCTCTACTTTAACTTGACTGTCTACTTTTCAGCTTTACCCTTGATTATGATATAAAGAAATTCAATACTTCCTCTATTATTAGAAAGTGTAATAACATTTCGAAAACCGTGTCTTTTTCATTGTGAACATTTAATTTGGAACGAACGAGAGTGTAGAACAACTTAAAGGCGCGTTTGGCTCATTTCAGGGAATGGAAATGGGAATGAATTTCATTCCCCCGACCCCAATTTGTTGAGGAATGTTCATTACCCGGAATTTGGTAATGACCAATTCTATTGCATCAAACAAGACGCCATTAATAATTTCCACTAGCATTCCGCACCCCCTATTACCCCAACCGAAGAGACCCAAAAATTGTCAAAATTTGAAATGGGTAAGAACTTGAGAATGACAAGGACTTGAAAGGTACCTTGCTTTGGAACATTCTCATGGTAAGCACCAAAAGATCGCGCCTCCTACAAAAGGAAACAAAGAACATATGATGCTATAATTGATGTTGACAAGAAAGAGATGGGTACATAAAGTGTCGAATCGAAAATGCCAACATATTGTTGAATATAACAAGGCCAATCTTAAGTTTGAAGTGAAAAATGGTACATTTTGACTATTGAGGTCAAACAAGGTACTTTTCAAATTCAAATTTTGATATATATAATTGTTACAAACTTGCATAGATATTTTGTCATTTGTAATGGTTATCATAAAAATTAGCATAGGTATTAAACTTCCCTTGAACACTAAAATAATTAGTACCAATTTGGAATACGAAAAATAGTTTGTTTGATCCGAAAAGAAAGTGTACCACTTCTTTTGGAACAAGAAAGCTAAACATCAAGTAAATAAGAATGTGAAGTGGATGTATTACCGAACATCATATGATGTAATAAAAGTAAATGAAGAACCATTCGAGCATGGCAACACAAATTGTGAAGCAAGTCCCGAAGGGATTTTGATCTGCGACGTCATTATGAGAGAGATAACAATGATCAAAATCAGAAACAATCTACTGATTTCTCAAGAATTAAAGTCTTGCGAAATATGCTTCAATCAGACCTCCTAAGTTTTACTACTCCATCTTTCCCATGAAAACTGCAACAATCTCCATTTTTGGCAACTTTCTAAAGTTAGAATTACCTATTCGCACACTGTCGTTACAAAAAATGGATTCCGTGAGTTGTCATTGTTAAGGGTGCGTTTGGTAATGGGACTGTACTGGATAGAAGGTTTTAGGGTTTAAAATTGACATGGGTAGTTTAGTAATTTACCAATCTAGTGCCATCTCCCTAATTCTGTGGTCACCTATTTTGGTGGGGCAGAAAAAATGAATTTTTATCTAGCTCCTGTCCAGGCTAATGTTGAGCGTGAGACAACAAGTTTCTGTAGTGCCCTGTCCCGCATACAAAACGCACCCTAAAGGGTATCAAGACATCTAACTAATAGTCAAGAAGAGATTTGACTTTTTTAAACCATTATATTTGTTTTTTCATTGCAAATTTACAATTCTTGTTGTGGAATGCAAAAGGAACAGTATTGTTTTCAACAATTAGTGGATTAGGGCCACTATACTTGACACTCTCCAAAATATGTTTATAATGTCAATCACTCAAAAATTGAATACATTCTTAAACTATGTGTTAAATACTTAAATCAAATGTTGCAATTTTCATGAGAAAGAGGGGAGTAAAGGAGTTGATTGTCCAATTAGCTTAAGAAAATTCATGTCTATGTAACACAGATATTTTATTCTACTTACCAACAAATCATTGGTGTATTCTTCATGGATCAAAATATGTTGAGTCTGATTGACCTTTATGTGGTAGCTCGTTCGTCCCAAACAGAGAGTTGCTTCCTCCAAGATCTCAGGAGAATCCATCTGTCAAAAATGACAGCAACAAATGTTGCAGGTAAATAAACAATAGGCTAACTTTAAAAAACTTGTTCCACCGGCAACAAACCCTAAGAAAATCGTTTTAGTATCAAGTGCACGTTATTATTTGCTTACAAATTTATTCATAAATACATTCATCTTTTTGAGTAAACAGAAAATTGTATGGAGAAGATGGGCTGAATCCATCCCTCGTTGTCTTGGAGATGTTTGTTGGGTTCTGTACTATAAACCATCAAGTAATATATTTTTCAGCCATCTTCTCTTGCTCGATCATTTTCATGATGACATTCTATTTTGGGGGCCCAAAACTAATGTTCTACAACATATTTGTGTTGATGAACGTCGAGGTAAGGTCTGCGTACATCCTACCCCTCCTGGACACTACTTTCGAGCAGGATATAGTGGGTTCATTTGGCTTGGTTTCACTATCGTATATACTTGCTTATTTGTTGGATTAGTTTTTATACTAGAATTTATGCATATTATTCTAAATTAGTCCTACAAATATGTACCATGTATTAATTCAAGTAATAAATACGGACTTTCCAATTCCATCAGAGAGCTGTTTTTTGAAATCCAGTCGATCTCTTTTCTTTGGATCTCAAAACAGGGCTAAGAATAGGAAACCTGCTTGGGTGGAGTGGTTGAGTGGCTCTTACTGGCAAAGTTAACGGTTCTCATGTTCAGGGTTCAGGCTGGGTTTTCCCTTTCGTTTGGTGCCTATTTGTTTTGTTAGGCCTTTGTCCTTTGTAGCGGGTTGTTGGTTCTTGTGGCGTGTTCTGCTCCTTGCAGAATTTTGCCTCCTTGTATTTTTGGGTTCTCTTTCGAAATAATATTATTTCCTTTCAAAAAAAAATTCAGAATTATAATCAAAGTAGTGAAAAATTACCAAAATACCCCTTCATGATATTTTCATACTTTATTGCTTAATTAATAAATGCTATTTAATGAGAAAATTAATAAATACTATTTAGAATCATAATAGTTGAAACTTCATCTCTAAACAACCAACAAACTTGCCAAAATGCAAAAAGAACACTCCAGTTGACAAAAGTATAGAAAGTAACAGTCTTGTTGACAAGAAAGGGCATCAAGGAGTGTTTTGTTTGCTTTTTATCCATTCTTTCTTTGCGTCTTCAAAAGGATTTGGTTGTTTTGAAACAAAGTGTCAAGTGCTATACTACTATGTTTTGAAATGTTGATCACTCTAGAGAAAAGAATGTATCAACACCCAAGGACGAACTTTAAGGTGCAAGAAACTGTACCAGCAGCAAATCATTAAATGATGATTGACCGGCCGACATATATTCGTCTATTTCCTTCTTCATTTCTGGATCTGCAGATTTTCATATTTCAAAAGATTAGGAAGGTAAAACAGGAAATTTCACTTTTCAACTAAATTATTAATTCACATGTAAGTTCAACATGACCGAAAAAAAGTACGAAATCTCAGCAGTTGAATTGATCTATAAATTGAACGTTTTAACCAAATAAACATACCACACATGATGCGGGTGCATCAGGGCTTACTAACCCAGTGAATATGATTAGTACAAAACAGACCCATTTTGTGTATGGTGCTCCCCTCGGGCCAGATTATGGTTCACAAGACTTATTTGGGTTCAAAACTCTTAGGGGCATGAATGTGATTTCATGGCAGCCCACTAGTCCCAGCCCTAAGTCAAGCCCGTGAACCCATAAAGAACACATCAGTCATCAGTCCTTTTTGAGATCTGCATTTTCAGCATGGAGATTTGGTTTTTATTTATTATTCGCCTAGTTTACTGTAGTTTTTAATGCTTCAACTACTTATCAGTTTTTCAAAGTTTTTTTGTCTTTTCCAAAGCAAGGATTAAATGTTTGCTTTGGTTACATTTTCCTGCCTATAAAAGGCTTCCAAAGTTGTATTAGAAGACATCTTCTTCAGTTTTGAATACATTACAACTTATAAAGCTTTTCTGAGTCTTTTAACTCAAAAGTAAGAGTCGATTGTTGATTGTTCTTAGTGTGGTGTTGTTTGCTTTATCACTAATAACTTCATCTTTCGCCAATCTGATTAATCTTCGGTGGTGTTTCATTACTTACCCGAGGGTTAAACAGGTTGTTAGGCTTGGTGGTGGAAACTTTATCCAAGTCATATCCATCGTTCTTAGTTCTAAGTTCTGTGACATATTTTTAACCTATCTCCCGCATATCAACTGGTATCAGAGCAAACCAGGTTACCCTTGGTTTGTTTTGTCATTCTACCGATTCTTCCATTATCTTCCTGAAGTCTTCCTATGGCAATTCCTCCCAACATGACAGCAGCAGAAGCCCAAAATTTGAGGCGTGAAAGGCAGATTGAACAACTCCAGAAACAAACAGAACTCATCACCCAACAACTTGCTAGGCTTCTTAAGGAACAGCCGCGTAAGTTCAAACGAAGAAACCAGGAGGATGTGTATTCTTCCAGTGACGATTCTACCTACCAAAGTGATTACAAAAGTGGCTACAATTCTGATGATTCTGGCCAATCCTTGTTACATGGAAAGAGAAGGGTTCGGGATGATTTGCGGGATGTGAAAACAGAACCACCGGAGTTCCATGGGGGAACAAACCCTGATGATTTTATCGAATGGCTAAATGACATTGAGAACATCTTTGATGTTAAGGGATATTCTAATGAAAAAAGCTACAAAGTTGTTGTTTTAAAGTTTAAGAAATATGCTTCATTGTGGTGGGAGAACGTAAAAACTAAAAGAGAGAGGAGTGGAAAGGCTAAGATCAAGTCATGGAGGAAACTCAAGAAGCTGCTCAAAGAAAGGTTCCTACCAGATTCGTACAAGCAAGATCTCTATATCAAGATTACCAATTTCAAACAAGGTAATCTTAGTATTGATGATTATACTCGTAAATTTGAACAACTTATGTTACGCAGTGGCATACAAGAGAAGCAAGAGCAAACCATTGCTCGTTACATCGGTGGATTAAACCATGATATAGCTGAGAAGTTGGAGTTGCAGCCTTATTGGACCTTTGATGAGGTGTGCAAGTTAGCTTCTAAGATCGAGAAACGAATCAAAGTTAAGAAGGTGGAAAAATCAGCCCCTAAGCTGTTTTTCAAGGAAAGTAATTCCTTTACCAATCCATTTTATAAAGCAGGGAATCCTCCAAAAGTTGAAAGCTCAACCAGACAACACAAAGACAAAACACCTACCCTAGATGCACCAAAGAAAAAGTGTTTCAAATGTCAAGGTTTGGGACACTTTCAAGCAGAATGTCCAAATCGAAGAGTCATGACTGTAAGAGAGATTCAGGAGGTTACTCTCGTGGAGGAAGAGGAAGAAGAGAAGCCAATCTATGACGATGAAGGTTGTTTTGAAGAAAGAATCAGGCCTGATGAAGGAGAGCTTTTGGTTATACGACGAGTACTTCATACAAAAGAAGTAATTTCCAATGATGAGCAAAGAGAACACATATTCCACTCAAGATGCACAATCAAGGGGAAGGTGTGTAGCCTTATAATTGATAGTGGAAGTTGTACAAATGTTGCATCTACAACCCTTATCAACAAACTCAGCATTCCTACATCATCTCACCCGCATCCGTATAACCTTCAATGGCTAAATCAGGGAACTGACATGAAGGTAACCAAACATGCCTTACTTTCATTTTCTATTGGTAAGTCTTATCAAGATCAGGTTCTTTGTGATGTTATACCTATGGATGCATGCCATATATTACTTGGTAGACCTTGGCAATATGATAGACAAGTGTTGCATGATGGTCACCAAAACACGTACTCTTTTATCATGGACAAGAAGAAGATCATTCTCGATCCATTACCACCTGCTTTGCCCCAGAAAACTGAGCAGAGGCTGATGAACCAGGCTGAGAAAAGTTTGTTCATCACTGAAACACGAATGGAGAAAGCTATCAACAAGGGTAAGACCATTTACATTCTGTTTCTAACTGAAAACAGGTTGAGTGAAGGTGAGAAACATGTGCATCCAGCTGTTGGGCCACTTTTGAAAGAGTTCAAATAGGTGTTTCCTACTGATCTACCTCCAGGATTACCTCCACTTAGGGGTATTGAACACCAGATTGATCTGATTCCAGGAGCACCCCTTCCTAACAAACCCGCATATCGTTGTGACCCAGAAAAGACTAAAGAACTACAGCGACAAGTTCAAGAGCTCATCGATCGAGGTTATATCCGTGAAAGCATGAGCCCGTGCTCTGTTCCAGCCTTGTTGGTTCCTAAGAAAGATGGAACAATGAGAATGTGTGTTGATAGTCGGGCCATAAACAATATTACAGTCAAATATAGGTACCCTATTCCAAGATTAGATGATATGCTTGATGAACTCCATGGTGCCACTTTGTTCTCTAAAATTGATCTTAGGAGTGGGTATCACCAAATCAGAATGCGTGAAGGAGATGAGTGGAAAACTGCTTTCAAGACCAAAGGTGGTTTGTATGAATGGTTGGTAATGCCATTCGGACTCTCTAATGCTCCTAGTACTTTTATGAGATTAATGAATGAGGTACTTAGATCATTTATCGGTCACTTTGTTGTTGTGTACTTTGATGACATACTTGTTTACAGCAAAGGAATGGAAGAACATGCTCAACATTTGAGGAGAGTATTTGAAGTTTTGAGGAACCAAAAACTTTATGGAAAACTAGAAAAGTGTGAATTCTTTTCTCCAAAAGTAGTATTTCTTGGGTATGTTGTGTCTAAAGATGGTATTTCGGTGGATGACTCCAAAGTTACAGCAATCAAAACATGGCCCACACCTACTAATGTAACCGAGGTAAGAAGTTTCCATGGTCTTGCCTCATTCTATAGGAGATTTGTTAAGAATTTCAGTACCATTGTTGCTCCTCTTACTGAATGTATCAAGAAGAGTGCCTTTGAATGGACTCAATCGGCCCAAAAGGCATTTGAGCAAATCAAGGAGCGCTTATGTGAGTCTCCTAGCTCTGCCAGATTTTAACCAATTGTTTGAAGTTGAATGTGATGCAAGTGGAGTTGGCATAGGGGCTGTTCTGTTGCAGAATAAACGCCCAATCGCCTATTTTAGTGAGAAACTAAATGGGCCAAGGAAGAACTACTGCACCTATGACAAGGAATTTTATGCTATCGTGCGTGCTTTGGATCATTGGAGCCATTACTTGAGGCCAAAACAGTTTGTACTTCATTCTGATCATCAAGCTTTGAGGCATATCAATGGCCAAAGTAAACTAAATCCTAGACATGCAAAGTGGGTAGAGTTTCTCCAATCTTTTACTTTTGCTTCAAAGTATAAAACCGGGAGTTCTAACATTGTTGCAGATGCACTTTCAAGGAGACATGCCATGCTTACTGTCCTTGGTGCCAGAGTTTTGGGTTTTTCTTTCATTAAAGAATTATACCTAAATGATTCCGATTTCTCTCATGTAATCTAAGAATGCAAAGAGAAAGCTTATGGTCCTTACTCTGTCCAAGATGGGTTTCTGTTTAAAAACAACAAACTTTGTGTTCCTAAAGGAACCACAAGGGAGCTGCTGATTCGAGAAGCCCATGGAGGAGGGTTAGCGGGTCATTTTGGCATCAACAAGGCCCTTGGTGTTCTACAAGAACACTTCTACTGGCCTCGCATGGAGGGTGATGTTACTGCCCTTATTTCTAGATGTGCAACCTGTCACCAAGCAAAGAGCAAGTTTCATCAAGGTTTATATACTCCACTACCCGTTCCTTCACAACCTTGGGAAGACATTTCTATGGATTTCATTGTGGCCTTGCCGCGTACCCAACGTGGAAAAGATGCTATAATGGTTGTGGTAGATCGTTTTTCCAAAATGGCACACTTTGTTCCTTGTCACAAAACTGATGACGCTATACATATTGCTGATTTGTTCCTCAAAGAGATTGTACGTCTTCATGGTGTTCCTAAGACTAAAGTTTCTGATAAGGATGTCAAATTTTTAAGCCATTTTTGGAAGTCGCTATGGAAGTTGCTTGGTACAAAATTGTTATTTAGTACGGCCTATCATCCACAAACGGATGGGCAAACTGAAGTAACCAATCGTACACTTACAACTTTGCTTAGGACCATGGTGAGTAAGTCCTTAAAAGACTGGGATACTAAGCTTCCCTTTGCTGAGTTTGCTTATAATCGCTCTCCTACATATGCTACTGGTCGTGCACCATTTGAGGTAAATTATGGAGTAAACCCTCTCATGCTTATTGACCTAGTACCTTTTCCTAAGGGTAATGAAGTACATTTTGAGGCAGAAACTCGCGCTAAAGAAATGCAGAAGATTCACGAACAAGTCAAGAAAAAGATTGAGCATGCCAATGATTTGTACAAGAAAAAGGCAAACAAGCATCGAAAAAAAGCTCTTTTCGAACCCGGAGATCTAGTATGGTTGCACTTAAGGAAGGAGAGGTTTCCCTCAAAAAGGAAAAACAAACTACTGCCAAGAGGTGATGGACCATACAAGGTGTTGGAAAGAATTGGAGATAATGCTTATAAGCTAGAATTACCCGGAGATTCCAAAATATCAGCAACCTTCAATATCGGGGATATGTCCCCTTACTTCGAGGATGGTCCATTAGAAGATTTGAGGACAAATTCTTTTGAAGCAGGAGGGGTTGATGCGGGTGCATCAGGGCTTACTAACCCAGTGAATATGATTAGTACAAAACAGGCCCATTTTGTGTATGGTACTCCCCTCGGGCCAGATTATGGTTCACAAGACTTATTTGGGTTCAAAACTCTTAGGGGCATGAATGTGATTTCATGGCAGCCCACTAGTCCCAGCCCTAAGTCAAGCCCGTGAACCCATAAAGAACACATCAGTCATCAGTCCTTTTTGAGAACTGCATTTTCAGCATGGAGATTTGGTTTTTATTTATTATTCGCCTAGTTTACTGTAGTTTTTAATGCTTCAACTACTTATCAGTTTTTCAAAGTTTTTTTTGTCTTTTCCAAAGCAAGGATTAAATGTTTGCTTTGGTTACATTTTCCTGCCTATAAAAGGCTTCCAAAGTTGTATTAGAAGACATCTTCTTCAGTTTTGAATACATTACAGCTTATAAAGCTTTTCTGAGTCTTTTAACTCAAAAGTAAGAGTCGATTGTTGATTGTTCTTAGTGTGGTGCTGTTTGCTTTATCACTAATAACTTCATCTTTCGCCAATCTGATTAATCTTCGGTGGTGTTTCATTACTTACCCGAGGGTTAAACAGGTTGTTAGGCTTGGTGGTGGAAACTTTATCCAAGTCATATCCATCGTTCTTAGTTCTAAGTTCTGTGACATCTTTTTAACCTATCTCCCGCGTATCAACACATTATTTTCTTCTGCTCATTGGCAATTAGCCGGACCATATCCCCCTGACAACAACAAAGTTTCAAGATAAGTAATGTTGCCAACTGTCTTCTAACATCAGTAAGTATGGAAATATACATAGTACCCATGGCCAGAAACATAGAAACATTACAACATACATATAATAAACCAAGTCAATAAGACCTGGAGACCGTAAAATGTATTATTGAACACAAATACATATATATATATATATATATATACTAGGTTCGAACCGTGTATTACACGGGGTAATTTAAAAAAATTAAATCATGCCAAAAAACTTATCAACTATTATGAAAGATTAATTTAAAGTGAATTGACGGGAAGCATAACAATTTGACTTTGAAAATATCATTAACTAACCATCTGTTGATAACTGATATTATGTAGTTCAATTAAAATTAGAGGAAATAATATAATCATGATTAAGAAAGTATAAATAATTAAATAAATTATACTAAAATATTTGCATATTTATATTTTTGAAAAAGATTCGAACTCATAATCCAAAAGTCACTTGATAAGTGATATTTTTTTTCCAAGTAATTAAATCTCTTATGATAATTTTAAGAGTGTTTTGTTGACATAATGGAATTTGATAGAATTGTAATTCGTCGAAGGAATTCGACTTTGAAGTAAAAATTGATATGAAATTGCAAAAAAAAAAATCACGACAATTTAGTGATTATTTGTATCAAATCCCATACTAATCACGACACATTAATTCGTATATATTTATGATATTTAATAATACAATTAAATCCAAAAATATTCAATATTGAGCTCATTTCGAAGGTATTGACGTAGCGATTACAATGGTTGGTATAATTTGTAAAAAATAGAAATGTTTTTAATGCATTTTAGTTCATATACATTATTTATGTTAATATGATAAGAGTCTAAAATAAAAAATAAAAAAGTAAGGGATTAAAAGTAAACTACATACCTAATTATAAGGGTAGTAAATGTAACGTATAAATTAAAAAAAATGAATTAAGGAGAGATTTAAGGAGGAGTGAATGTGGGTGTGCTAATTGAACTTATAGTGTAAACTGCATCCAGATACATGTTTAGGCGGGAAAATACTGAAGTCGGCTCACCAGAAGACGACATGTGGCATGCTAGTTACTTATTTATTATATATATATATATATATATGAGATATGTCTAACACCCAAGGTACATTAGTACCACCGGATGAGTGCAAAATCATACCCACTTTTAGTCTACTTTTAGGTTCTCATTATATCTTATTTCTATTTTCACCATCACAAATTGAGTCTCTTTATCCTTGTTTTACCTTTATTGAGCCTGGAGCTAGGTTAGTGAGTTTGGTCTTGTTTTGGTCAAAAAAGAATGCTTGTACTTGTTGCAGCATGTTGCTATAACCTCTGTGACCAGACCTGTTGGGAGAATCGGCCAGATTTCAAATTCTTGTTAAAGCTGTCTTTTGCTGAAGTAAAGTTGGAATTTGATTCATGACTGATAGAAGATATTTTGAGTAGATGTTATTACACTTAAGATGCTTGTACTTGTAGTTTACTTGGGTGGTTATTACCCAATGATTTTATGTTTTTATTCCCAAATTTAAGATTCCCTCAAAAGCTCCTAGGCACTAGTATAAACAGAGGAGCTCAGTAGTTGTTTTATAAGTAGAAACAAGTTTCCAAGCTTCAGGAAACTCGGTTACTATAATTTTTGTTCATAATTCAAGTAATCATTTGGTACTCTGATTTGCTACAGCAACTTTCTTACTTTGCGCATCAAATTTACAATTCCACCACGATTACGTTTTCAGCAAGTTTACATCTGCAGCACGTTTAAAATTTCAGCAAGTTTACATTTGTCAGCACTTCACATTTCTTGCGGTTTAATTCTGTTAGATATAGTAATAGGGCTTTGCTTTCTTAGTACCCTTTCCTTAATTAGGTTGTTTGGTTGTATATATATTGTGTAGAGTTCCCTACTAGTTTAATGAGAAATACATCACCTTATCTGAGTGATTACAAATTCCATGTCTTTATTTTTTCCAACGATGCAGGGCGAAACACCCTAGCTTGGGTAAGAGTGAATGTTGGGAGATTAAGCCCAAGAGTTTTGTGGATAATTGCTCTTGCCATAGAAATTGACTCCACTATTAACTCTTTGTTGCAATGTTTCATCCAAGTAATCTTTGACAAACTGATGCATGTTATTTTACTTAGACGAGTCAGACTTAAAATTAAGACAATGTAAATGTTAAGACTTTGAATGTTGTATATGGCCATAAAGAGTTGCAACAACGTTCATAGGTTGCAACCTATATGGAAAGAAAGGTAATATTTGTACCATGCTTGGATTTGTGTTCATCAAAACACTGTCAGACTGTCAGTGAGGGTCTAATTTGAACTTCGGAAGATCCAATAGTGGATGTTGAGAATTATTGCTGTAGCAACCTCATGTAATGTTGTAGTAAGGTTCTACTGCACTTTTGCCGCTAGAACTCCAACCTAAACTTGCACCAAAGTTTTCATCTGAAATCTTGTTGTAAGATTGACTTGTTGGATATTCTCACTTTCTTTGTCCATGAGGGTAACTTGGTATTCTTACCATTATTAGTTGTTTTAAACAATATGGGATGAGCATGTATACTTGCATATTCTTCCATTTGTTATAGCCTTTATGGGGCTGCATGAATTCGTACAACCACCACCAAGAATTAGAAGTTTCAAATGTTTGTTATAACTCCTTGTTTACTCCCCCTAAAACTATACATGCTATGATAATCAAAACTAATGTGGCAGCTATAAAAGCTAAAGTAGGGGTTGCTGGTTATTCAAGAATTTCATTACAAGAAAGGAATACATCCATCTAACATCATTCACCCTTCACCTCCTATAATGAGGTGGTACAGAATAATCTGCATAACACTTGAATTGTAGTTGAACTAATTCCATATAAGACTTATGCCGCCATAGTTTATCAAATGGATGACATATACGTCATACGAGTGCATTGGCATCATAATCCTTCACGTCCATTTTTCACTTGCATCATTTTCTACAAAATTTCACTTAAATACCCTTTTGGCCGCAAAAGGGGGGAAAATAGCCAACACACAAGTGGGTAAAATGCTAAAAAATGAGCCTTCTGATGAGGGATTTCTATTGAGGAGGAAATTCTTCCCTGGGATCCCTATGTGGATTTGAGTCTGTATCGTCTTCTTCACTTGTAAGTTGTAACCCTTTAGCTTTCTTTCCTTTTAATCAAACCTATTACGTAATACTGTGATTACGTAATATATGACTGGTAACTGGAAAACGTGTACCCAGAAATGTGGGCACAAATGTTCCCACAGTGGGGGCGCAAGTATACACCAACACTGGGATCGCTACAAGTAATAAAGTGGTAAAAGTACCGAGTATCGTATCCACAGGGATTGGGATTCAAAGTTCCGAGTCCTAAGTCGAGAATACACCGATTTCAATAAGAGAAGAAGAAAATATATTTTTGAGTGAGTTTTGGGGTTTTAACAACAAAAACTAAATAAGTAAATAAAATGGGTATGGGTGTAAGTTTTCCTTGAGATGCTCGTAGTGACGAAATGGTTAGTCACTTTGTAGTACGAAATGTCTATAAAAAGCCCGATCTCTCGAAAGTGGATTTTTACAGACCGGTCCTACAAAATGCTCATAAAGTCACCATTATTGTTGACTCTTAATCTTGCCGATTTAACTAAGTATGACTCAAAAATCAAAGTTCAATCAGTATGGAGATTTACACCCAAATCTCTTTGTGATATAAATCTCGACCGAAGTTCGAACCTTAGTAAATCATGCAGAACCCGTATCTCTACGTGGTTATCAAAGACTCTCTCAAATCTTTGTGCATCACTTAAGCCGTATTTCGGATCCGCCCCTCTCGAGGTCTAAGATCTAATATTAACACTTCAAGGTGATCAGCTTATCTGCGTTGAGTTTAAGTCCCGACTTAAGTGACCAAGCTTAAGAGCTAGTAATAATGGCAACACTCAAGTGTCGCCTACTAGTCTCAAGTTTGACTCACACCCACACCCAAAGAGGTGATTAGCTCAAAATAAAAGTAAAAGACATCATAAAAGAAAAGGAATACGAAGTAACTACTTTCATAAAGTTAAATACGAGAAATAAAATACATAATTTAAACTACTACACCTCAAGCCTAATGCTTGAGGTGTTTGTTGGAAAGCAAAGAGATGAAAACTTAAACTAAAGAAAATATGGATGGATGATGTTGGTTCCCCTTGATACTTTGCAATTTCTTCTCTTTTATAGCTACCAAACACTCATTACATCACATGGGTTGCAGAAAATGAGTGGCCATCCATACACCTCACATCCACTTGCAAAAGTTGCAGCTATTTGGGCGGTGGGTGTTTCTTCAAGAGTGCCCACAGTGGGCACTCCCTGCCCACAGAGTCCAGCAGTGTATTTATAACCCAAAATGATGTGTTTAACCTAAAAATATCCTCAACAACTCCAAATGAAAATAAAATAATAAAAGAAAGAAACACAAACAAATAAAAAGGAAACACAACTAAAATGGAAGAAAAACACACACAAACGGAATGTAAATAACGCTCAAAATGAGAGTTATCAATGACCTTAGCTCAATCAACAAATAAAGGATAGGCCTTAGGGCTTCTCTCCATAGGTCGTCAGTTCGAGTCACCTCAGGCCTTAGGCCCACCGAAGATTTCCAAGTTGTATCTTCATAGCCCCATGGGATCAGTCAAGGTGCAAGCTGGCCCGGACACCCACAGTTACAAAAAAGGCTACCCTGAAATACACAGGAGCAAAACCGGCACAAAATAAGCCTGTTGCCGAGGCAGAATTTGTTGGACTGGGTTGCGATGACAGAAGCAGTAAGACTAAGACTGGTGGTGGTGATTTGTGGCTCCCAGTCTCAGCTGTAGTTTGCCTGGTGGGCAGCGGATAGAGTTTTGTCATAAAAGCTAGTACTATGTGACAATTAGGGTCCAAAGGCTCAACTCTATTGAATAAAAAATCGAATATTGAATTACTTATACAATAATGCGATTACTTTGACATATCGGGACGCCAAATAATTAGATCAAATTCTCACTCGCCCATGCTGAATCAAAAAAAGAACTCTAACAATGCATTCACGATTAGCATTACGCAATTCAATGCACAAAAAGATCAAGTTCCCCCATAAACGATGCAAATAGAGGATGTTCATGTAATACCTTACGACCTAGGTCATCCATTGGAAAGCACTCCACAGCAATAAGTTTATTAAAATCATCAGCTGTAACTACATATTCTGGATTTGTGGCTCCTGGGTCATTGAAAAATTGTGGATCAAGAACACAAAACTATCAAGCCCAACAAAATCTTTAAGAAAGCAATGGCACTTCAAGAGGCTCCGAGAAGTCAGATTAGGAGAGACTTCATGATTTTGTGTTACAAAATTCCCTTCAACTAATGATGTCAAAAGTTACCCCCGTCACCCCTTACGAACGCAATAATTTCCATTTCGTGCATCCCATAGGCGACATATTATCATAAATTACAAACCAAGATATTCTGTGTGGATGTGGCCCAACTGAGCTTGTCAAGTGGTTTGATACATATTCTGGATAACCTAAAGATTCTGACTTAAAATCCCCCACTAGAGTACTGACCGACTAATTACCAGGGGTTGTTGATGGTTGGGGGGTAGAAATTTCACATGCATTTATGGGTTCACCGCTATCTCCTTCAACTTGAAATTTTGCAGTCTCTCCAAGAAATTAGTACTTCCCTCCTTTTTTCCTATGATGTGATATCAATATATTGAAGCATTACTTAAATCTTTGGGAACATCAGAAATCAATTAGCAGTCAAATAAATATATACACAAATGGGTGCTGCAGGTCATTGAAGTCAATGGCATAGAGGAGTTTTTTAGAAACATACCCTCAATGTACTCCATAGTGCCATCTGGAAGGTAATGAACCCACTAATACAGAGGCAAACAAATAATGATGTATTTTAGCTTAAAATTTGCATCTAGAAGCTTCTTACTTGAAACACGCATAATGAGGTCCCATGCACCGGATATCCACATCCTAAAAGTTTACCTCCTAGTTTGGCATCCCCAACTATTTGGAAGCCTTCGATTCCTGGTAAATCTTCTCTTGGAAAATATAATATATTAGCATGGTAACATTCTAATCATCTGTTGAATTTACTTAGAATTACCCAAAACTCCAATCACCATTTGCTGGAAAAAAACTAACCCCAAGTTGAGGGTGACAATAACATTGGTAGTGGTGGTGGTGGCGATCTCATTAGTAATTGTGGTCTTGGCAGTGGTGGTGGCAGTGGCAGTATAGATGTCGTTTGTGATGGAGGATTGTTGGAAGTCTTGATGATTGGGGCTCCAATCTAACAAAATGAAACAAAAAAAACTAATACATTTAGAAGCTGTCAATATTTTGATGGAACTGATCAAAACAATATTTCATACTTACTTGAATTCTGAAGACAGTCTCAAGTGTGAGTGCAACCTCAGCAATTGTGGGCCGTAGTTCTCGAGTTTTGTGTAAACATTTATATGCAATAGCTGAAAACATGTTCAACGGTTCTGCCATGATCTGTTCCCTTATTCTATCATCAATAATCTTGTCTACCTCTCCTTTTTGGTAGCGGGTTCGAGCGAAATGGTGGAGGAAACGTCGCTCATCACTATACTGGAAAACACATGCCAACCTTCCACACAAAACTTCAAATAAAACAACACCAAATGAATAGACATCTGATTCTTTTGTTAAAATACCTGTCCTTTCGTATTGTGGGTCACAATAACCATGTGTGCCGGCAAGGTTAGTGACCACAAAGGTGTTTTGTTGATTTGCTAGACAAATCTTAGATAACCCGAAATCTGAAAGTTTTGCATTTCTATTCTCATCTAACAAAATATTGGTGCTTTTTATGTCACGATGAATTATTCTGTGGTTTGTTGAAACATGATTGTGAAGAACACATATATTGAGACGTTTTTCCCATGATAGTAGTCCCAACATAGAAGGATCGCTTAAATATGCATCGAGGCTTCCATGGCTTGCATATTCATAAACAAGGATCATCTCGTTGCCATCGTCACAAAACCCTATAAGGGTTACTATGTTCTTATGTTGATATTGCGAAAGCATTAGGACCTCCGTGTAGAATTCCTTACTGCCTTGAAACCCTGTGACATCTAGTTGTTTTACTGCAACCGGTAAGTTTTGGTAATCCATCGAGAAGAGGAATCCCTTGTAGACCCTTCCGTATCCACCCTTTCCGATGAAGTTTGTTTCATTGAAATCTTGGGTACAATTCTTAATGGCTTGGAGGGGGATTTTGAGGTGGTTTAGCCCCTTCATCTGAGACATGATTTGGAGTAATCAAAATTGAACTGATCTGAAACATCAATCCAATTAGAGTTAATGTTTTATTGTTTTTAAAATTTTGAACAACATTAAGAAACCCATTTTGATAGCAATTGACTCAACTTCTTGATTGAGAAATTGTGGACATTTTCTCAAATCGGAGAACTCCATATATTAAGAACTGATTAAGAATGTCATGGGGGACGCTTGGTTCATTTTAAGGGGACGGTATATTAAGGAATGATAATGTTTGGGAATGAAAAGTCATTCCCCCCAATTTACTAAGAGCATCTCCAATCGCACGGCAAATCAAAAGATTTGCGTGTATCACGTCTCCAACCGTCCGGCATAAGGAAAAACAATTTGCCGGCCAAAGAAATGAAACTGCATATATGCCGTGCAAAATGCAAACGGCAAAAACATGAGACCCACCTCCACTTCTATTTCTTTTAAATATTTAGTATTAAATAAATTGATTTAATTATTAAATAAATAAATCATTGATTTTATGATAATAATATGTACTTATATGTTATAATTATTGTTATTAAAAATAGTTAATATTAGACAAAAATATGTTATTATAATGTGAGATCCACAAATTTAGGTTATTTTTAGAGTGTGGTTGGAGTTGGAATTTTTTTGGTTTGGATGGACCCACCAAAATTTGGAGTTTTTTTTAGTGTTATGGTTGGAGATGGTTTAGCTAAGAGCATCTCCAACAGATTCCAAAATGAAGAATCAAAATCCAAAATCTCTAAAAGATTCTCATTTTTTTAAGATTACATCATTAATCATGTTATTAAAATATTACATATATATTATAAAATATAATTTCTCATTCATAAAGATTTCATATCAATATCAAGGTTCAAGGTTTCTTATTGGTGGAATATAATAAAAAAAAATCATATATCTCTCATGTTAATCAGTGTTGGACTAGATAATCTGGAGCAAAAAAAAATGCCCAAAATCCTATTTTAAAGAAGTTGTTAGAAATGCTCTAAGGTACAGATGAATGGGATGATTAGCCACTTCTAAGTACTCACCCATTGCATTACAACGTTATTCATTCTCATTCTCATTCCTCATCGACTTAAACCGCATGTTCAATAAGTTATTGGGCTATGTTAATTATTAGGCTCATTAGGGTTTAATTGGAATCGACGAGAATAGAAATGTTAAACAGAGATAGAAATCGAAATCTCTGAGATGTATTATTTTAGTTTTTCTTAAAAGTGTATTGGTATAGTAAATTTATATAAATATTTGAATAATACAATTAATTATTAATAAAATCGTAGCATGAATGGGCGGGTTGTCCCTTGCTGCTGCGTTCTGTTAGGCTATGGATTACACCACTCCATCCACCAAATTATGTGTAAACAAAATCACTAAATGGAAGCAGATAAACAGAAGCAAACCTGAAATCACATATCCAAACCCTAACAGTCAGATTGAGAGAGATGGCAGATCAAGACGCCGAGATCGGATTGAATCATTTCACCAACAATTTGGGCGTTGACTCATCCCAATTGATATTCGAGCGCCACCAACAACTTCGACATTGTCTTTTTTTCTTATAAGAAGTAATTTTTTTATCAGCTAGCTTATCAGTCAACAGCTAAAAATAGCCTAATTCAACGAGAGGTTTAATTTTTCCAATTATAAATGTTTTTGGGGATTTAGTTGTGTTTGGGATTGCTTATTTATAACTACTTATCCTTTTATATAAAAGTAATTTATGCCTTTTATATAAAAGTGTTTAATAACTTATGTGGTGTTAAGTGGAAGTTTTATTAAAATAAAAATTTGGATTAGCTTATGGTGGTACCAAAAAGTTGATAAGTTGTAAGTCAATAAGTTAGAATCGAATGACTTGTCAAAAACTCCTTATCACCTGTGTCAAACCGTTATAAGCAGTTTTCTTTTTTAACCATCCAAACACTAAAAACTGTTTATTACCAGTATCACACCTG
This sequence comes from Saussurea involucrata, assembly GCA_033807775.1. Taxonomy (NCBI): domain Eukaryota; kingdom Viridiplantae; phylum Streptophyta; class Magnoliopsida; order Asterales; family Asteraceae; genus Saussurea; species Saussurea involucrata. Next base: position 31,536,427 of record CM066325.1, on the reverse strand, counting down.
AATAAGTTAGTAAACACTTTAATTAAGCAATCCCAAACACCCCCTTAGCAACACAAATTATTTATTTATTTTGAAAATTTCCAATCGTCAATGGGCAATTTATCATGTAACCGCTTACGTGGTATCACTTACTTTATCCGTTACCCCGTAAAAAGCATAATAAAGAATAAAAATTTTACTTCGTAAGTGTGGGAAAGACTCCTATTTGGTAAGTTTTAACTGTGTTAACATACGTTTATCAACAATTAATATTAACGGCTGAAAATGTACTGGATAAAGGAAAAGAGGATGGTGACTTTTGTTGGTAAGCGATCGCCCGATAAGTATATACAGAGATGATATTTGCATATGATGGGTGTCGAGCCCGACAAATAATAAAATCATATTATCTCAAATTACAACCTAAATTATAATAGTGACAAGTCTGATCGAATCCACAAGGATTGACTGTGAATGAGATTATTGACTTCTACACTTTATGTAAAATTGGGGGGGGGGGGGGGGGGGGGGGGGTAACACCCCTAAGTTTAGAAAACAACAGATAATTTAAAACTTTCAAAATCCTTTAAACACGTAGCTTTAATCATAAATTACTTGAAGTTTACAAAGGAATAAGATAAGAAGATGTATCAGAGTTCTAAATTGGACTATCTAATTCCTCATAACATAATTAGAGTAAGTCGGGTGTTACTAAAACCATGAAATCTGCTATCATTCCAAAATCGGATGACGTCTTTAAAGCCATCATATCGAAACCTCTATAGAGCTCTGAATGCCTTTCAGATTCCACTCAGACTATACACATGTCGATAAGAAATATGTTAGGCTTACCACCTAGTGAATTGAAATGGCCAATGCAACTACATAAGTTGAAAGACGTATTTTTCAATATTTAACAAATACATGACACCTATAACATGAATAGGTCCATAAACGACACTTCATTAAAGCATAATGGCCAAAAGGCCCAAACCCTTATGGTTTGTATTTCCAAAATCTTCACAAAGTCAAAGAATGACCAACCTCAAGGGTTTATACATTTAAGGTATAAAAAAAGGATTAAAGTGTCAACATCAAAACTCATAAGTCGGGTAAAATCCCAAAACAACCATTGACTCTAAATATGGTCAACAAACACTTCAACTCGTCCAACAAATCCATTGAGCATGTCAACAAGACGCATGATGTATGCGTCACGAGCATGGACACATGATGGTGGCATTGATACATCATGTCAAACCACATATGTGGTGCGGTTTGTGTTTTTACCTCAAACCACACCGCGAACACCCCTACCATATAGTTTTTATCAACCCTAACTATTTCTCTATTATAATATACAACTCATGAAATGAGATAGGTGAACGAGATCGATGATTAAGATGGCACCAATGATCAACATAAGGAGTTAAAAAGTAAGTGCAATCAACATTGAAAAGTGATAGGTTTTGTTAACACCAAATATATGACTGTGAATCCGTAATGATAATTTCTAAATTTAGTGTTATGATATAACTGAAAATGCAACAAAGTTTATTTTAGTTAATATTTAGTGTAACTATTAACCTTTGTTTTATCATTAGTGTAAAAAATGATATAGGTATTTGTACACATATTAACAAAGAAATTATATATCTTTTTACTATTTATGACGTGGTTGACAAATTGTCCAGTTATAATGCGATTACTGATTAAATGTAAAAACACGTTACACGTATGTTGAAACCCATTTATCACTTAAAATGAGTATGAAATACACAAAATTTAATGATTTTAAACTAATTGATGAAAAAATCACCGCTACACTAAGTATGAAGTATGACAAACTTCGTTACATTTTAATGTATTATGTCTTGTGATAAAATGCATCATAGTGTAACCAACTTTCAAAACATTCATTTTGGGGTTTAGAAGCAAACTTTGCAAAAATTTAAGGGCCAAATGAGTTGTTTGCCTACAAATATGACATGGCTTCGATAATTTGACATAACATTACCCAATAATATATAACAACTCAAAATTAGTTATAGTTTAATGTCATGGGGTATTTTAAGAACGAATAGTCTATAAATAACATCTGAAAGCACTTGATTAGGTGTTGATGAAACAAATAAGCGGTTTTTGAATGTAAATGATTTTTACACTGCCTATTAAACGATAAGCTAAAAACATCTGAATAACATTTGAAATCAATGTTCCACTTTTTATGTCACGTGTGTTGCACATGATGGAGCCTTGCATGTAGGGATGGCAAAAACCCCTGTCCCCAACGGGGATCCGACACCCGAACCCAGTTTGACCGGGGAATCCCCGAGTTGACGATGGGGAATCCCCGAATTTGTTAACTAGGGATGGGGATACCTCTCCAACCCGACCCCGACCCCGAGTATTTAATATAAGTTTTTATATATAGTATGTGTTTATATATGAGAGGATATTTTACAACCCTCAAAAAAGGTTGCAACCCTTGCAACCAACATCATGACCATTAACTTATACATCTACGGTTAAGATTAAAACATTGATTTATTTAAGAATTATTATTTTTTAATTATTTTAACAGTGCATAAAAGACCCGCTAAAGGGTATTTTGGTCAGATTGGTAAACGAGAAAACCATGCTAATTAAGTAAACCCTTCCTCAGTATCAAATCCCGTAAAATCCTCTCCAATTTCTATTCAGTTTCCAAATCTCCTTCATTAATAACTCAAATAGGCTTCTAGGCATTCTACTTTCTGGAAATAAGCTCTTGGACAAAATATTTCATAAGCAACAAGACGAAACCCTACTGGAAGGAGAGATGCACAATGATGAAGACAATGATGGCATGAAGACTGTTAGAGTATTAATGTCAATATGTATAGTTCAGGGTCCTTTCTGTAATTATGTGTAACTTACCTTGTATAAATAGTCTCTTAGGGTTTCATTATTAGGTTAGACTCTCTATTGTAAACTCTCTCTCAATATATGAAAGTCGGCCGTATTCAGCCATCTCGAGTCTCTCTATCAATCTATCGATTCTACAATTCTAACATGGTATCAGAGCTGTAGGTAAGTATCCTACCATATCCTCCAGATCTGCTTTTCATTATTTTTCTCTATATTTTGCTGCACTTTATTCTGCTCCGAAAAACCATTATCTGTTGGTTTTTTTTGACAAATCACCAAGTTTTAAAGCTGCCAAGAATATTGTCACAAACATGCGTACCAAATTTCAGCCAAAACCGACCTGTTTTGAAAACTCGATTCAAGAACACCTTACGACTCATAACTCTCGCAACTCACACACTCATAACCCTCGCAACTCAGAAACTCATAACTATCGCAACCTTTAGAAACCCATAAGTATCGCAACCTTTAGAAACCCATAAGTATCGCAACCATCACTTGCGACAAACTACTCTATCGCAACCTTCTATTTTGTGAACAGTATCCCTATCGCAATCATCTATTGCGACAAGCCTCTTTATCGCAATCCTCTATTTTGTGAACAGTATCTCTATCGCAATCATCTATTGCGACAAGCCTCTTTATCTCAATCCTCTATTTTGTGAACAATATCTCTATCGCAATCATCTATTGCGACAAGCCTCTTTATCGCAATCCTCTAGTTGGTAAACAGTGTTTCTATCGCAACCCTCTACTGCGACAAGAGCTCCTATCGCAACCTTCACCTGCGACAAAGCCTTATTATCGCAACCCTCTATTGCGATACCAGTCACTTGCGACATCAGTTTGCTGCAACAAGAACTCCTTTTCAATCCAGTCCGTTCAAATGGATCTCAATTCCAGTCACTCCAATCCCATCTCCATCGTTCTCAATGGGAACAACTACGTTCTATGGCATCACCATATGTCCATTCTCCTTAAGTCTCATGGACTCTATACCTACGTCACTGGTATATCTACCCTTCCTGTTCAAAAGAAAGAGGAAAGTGCAGTTGAATTTGCAAAACGTATGAATGATTGGGATATCGCCAATGCTCGCATCCTTGGCTTCATAAACGCTTCCACCACTACTGAGATCAATCAGCAGTTCCTCGGCTATACCACGGCAAAAGGACTATGGGATTTCCTTGCAAACAGGTACACTTCTACAGGTTTATCTCATCAATATCAGTTGTGGACTACCTTCCAGAACAAAAGGCAACTGCCTGATCAGTCTGTCAACTCCTACATCTCTGAGATGCAAGCTCTTAGAGATCATCTGAGCCTGGGTGCACCTCAAGTCTTTGATGAAACTGCTCGGAAGTTTACTGCTTACTTCAGCCAATTGCATCTGATTACTATTCTCATGGGTCTCACTGATCGCTTTGAGAACGTTCGAGCCTCACTTCTACATCGACATCCTCTACCTACTCCTGAACAAGCCATCACTGAACTGCTAAGTGAAGAAACTCGTCTTCAACAGCGGTTTCCACTACCATCAGACACTGTGCTCTACACTCCCAGCTTAGGGAAACCAAAAGGCAAATGGGGCAACCATGACCAGTCAAGACCTGCGGGCAAGGGGAACAATAGTGAATGTACCTTTTGTCACTCTACTTCCCATCTTCTCCTCAACTGCCCAACTTGAAAATGTCGTTGGTGTGGGATCACACAGCCACGTCACTATGCGTCTGACTGCCCAAAATGTCCATATCCAAAGAACTCTGGTAATCAAAGACAACCGTCCAAGCCTCAACCAATTGATGGCTCCATCACTCAGGACTCCCCATCGCCAGCACCTATGGCACAACACAACAACCACTCAACGTCTGACCTCATGGAACTCATGCGCCGAAATCAAGAGCTCATGGAGCAAATCATGACAGGTTCTATGGGTATGAATTCTCAATGCAATGCAACTACATCAGGTAACCCTTGTCTTTTTGACTCTGGATGTTGTAATCACATGACACCTAAGGCTGATGGTTTTGTCTCTAAACAAACTTCCAACCTGTTTTCATCAGTCCGTACTGCCGATAATACTCGTTTACCGGTATCCTTCAGTGGAACTGTATCTACCCTCGATATTCAATTACCTGATGTGATGCATATACCTAACTTATCTCTGAGTCTGATTTCAATCACTCAGCTTATGGAAGCCGATCTAATCGTTTTATTTCACCCTTCTGGTTGTGTTGTGCAGGATCCAAAGACCAAGCAGATCCTTGGAGTAGGCTGTAAAGTTGGTCGGATGGTTGAAGTGGTCTATCTCCGCCTTCCCTTACCTTCATCAAATTTTGTTGCTTCAGTCTCCAGTACTCCTTTTGAACTATGGCATGCGCGCTTAGGCCATTTATCCTTAGCTAGAATAAAAGTTTTAGCTAGTTCAGGACTGTTAGGAAACACTTCCTCTGAAAATGTTTCTTGTCTATCTTGTCAACTTGGCAAACATCATGCTTTACCTTTTCAAACTAATGATTTTAAATCTGCTTCTGCTTTTGATCTTATTCATTCTGATGTATGGGGACCAGCACCACACCCATCTATGGGAGGTGCTCGATATTTTGTAATCTTTATCGATGATCACACACGTTTTACATGGATTTATCTCATGAAAAACCGCTCAGAATTACCTAAAATTTATATCACCTTTGCTCGAATGATTCTAACCCAATTTTCAAAGCCTATAAAAGTTCTTCGAGCAGATAATGCTATGGAATACAAAGAATCGTCTCTTCTCTCTTTTCTTCAATCTCAGGGCACTCTTTCTCAGTACTCTTGTCCAGGCACCTCTCCACAAAATGGTCGTGCCAAACGCAAACACCGTCACATCCTTGACACTGTCCATACTCTATTAATATCAGCCAAGTGTCCAGAACGTTTTTGGGGTGAAGCAGCCTTCACGGCTGTCTACACCATCAACCGTCACCCGACTCCATCCTCAATCAAAAGTCTCCCTATGAAATGCTTCATGGGAGTACATCTACCACATTCACCACGATCACTTTTATCATGTTTTCGTTCATTGTTTCCTTTTCTTCTCCTATGTTTTTGTCCCCCAACATCATGAACTAATCTTTAGATGTTGGGGGTTGGATTGAATTAGGTTTGAACATATGAACGGATGATGAATGACTTTTATCAGTTTTTCCTATTTTAATGAAGCTTGTGATTTAGTTTTTAATGCTTTTGAGAGTTTAGCTAGCTTTCAATTGTTTTGTTGCTTCCAGTTGAGTTTGAGAGAATTAACTGTTAGCTAGAACTAGGAATTGCATGCCTAAGGCGAGAATTTGGTGATAGAGATATACCGAATACGCTTTAGTCCTAATTGAACCATTTAGGTTGAGATCGAGAGATTAAATCTATCTGTTCAAACATGACTCTTGCACTTAATGTGTTTTGAAATCCATAAGTTGAGATCGAAAGATAAAACTTGTCCTTTTCAAAATAAAACCCGATGTTGCTCGAAAGAGAACAACGGTGATTTTAGAGATTGGGTATTCATTAAGGGGATTAACTGGTAATTGTTTTAAGTCAGATATTCGTATGTGAAAACCTAAGGATTTCCAACCCTCATCTGTTTTCTCTATCGAATTTTCCTCAAGTTGTCTATTGTTCCATTTGTGATTTTCTTATTGCAATTAATTAGTTTAATACCAACCATCTCTCAATTTCGACAGTTCAGTTAATAGTGATTATAGTAATTGTGATACTTAGTTCCTAGTTCCCGTGGATTCGATACTCGTACTTCCGTACGTATTACTTGATTTCGACACCGTACACTTGCGGTTAGATTAGGGGGGTGTTAACCCGCCTATCAAGTTTTTGGCGCCGTTGCCGGGGAACTAGTTGCAACTGATAGCACTACCAGCTATAAACGCTATTACATTGAACAATTTTTTTCTGTTATTTTATTTCATCACTTCAGTTTTTGGATTGCTAAATTTGTTTTCTTTCCGTTTCAGGTGCTAATTGGTTTATGCCAAGGAAAACCCGAGGGGAAGGAATCGAACCAATCGATCCGGAGATTGAAAGAACCGTCCGCCGTTTACGAAAAGAAACAAAAGCCAAAAAAAGATATCAAGATCGAGATGGCCGACGAAGCGCCTCCTCGCAACAATCCTCCGCCTCCTCCTGAGCAACGCCCTATGAACCAAGAACCTGCCACTGGGGCGAATTCTTTTGAGCTCAAACCGAGTACCATTGTCATGGTACTACAGAATCAATATGGAGGAGCGCCGACTGAAGATCCTTATGCACATCTCCGTGCATTCGAGAGCATTTGTAACACATTCAAGATTAATGGGATGGAAGAGGATGCCATCAAGCTGAGGCTATTCAGCTTCTCTCTCAAGGGCCGAGCCGAAACATGGACCGAGAGTATCCAACCGAATTCGATCACCACCTGGGCACAACTGAAAGCTGCTTTTCTTCAGAAGTTTTTCCCACCAAGCAGAACCGCCCAACATATGGCGGAAATCACACACTTTGCTCAATGGGAGCAAGAGACCTTATATGAAGCTTGGGAAAGATACAAAGACATGATCAAGAAGTGCCCTCACCATGGATTGCAAGGTTGGGTCATCATCCAAACATTCTTTGGAGGCCTTCACCCATAGTTCAAGAACGAAATCACAGCTGCGTCGGGTGGAGAACTAATGGATAAGTCGTATGAGGAAGCATGTGAGCTGATCGAAAATCTAGCCGAGCATAGTTTTTCTACCCCAAGATCAGCTGTAAGAAGAGTCGCGAGCATTCAAGAATCAGATGAGCTGAGAGAACTAAAAGCTCAACTAGCTTTTATCACGAACCACTTGAAGGGACGTAATCCGGAAGCACCTGAACAAGTGCAATTTTTGCAAAACCGGAACAATCAACCGAGGAACGACCCGTTCTCCAATACATATAACGAAGGGTGGAAGAAACACCCCAATTTTTCGTGGAGTCAACCCGGTCAACAACAAGGTAATTTTTCTAACTCTTCTAATTCTTCTCATACTAATAATGTGTACCGTCCTCTAGGTTTCAACCAAAGGAACGAAGGACCATCCGTAGAGAAGAAACCGGGGCTGGAAGATATGATGATGAAGTTTATGGCCAAGATGGACAGCACGGTTGGAGAGCTAGCGAGCACGGTGAGCACAGTCAAGGCGGCTACTGATCAGAACACCGCATCCATCAAGATCTTGGAGAGGCAAGTGGGGCAAATTTCTGAAGCCCTACAAACCCGACCTCCCGGAACATTCCCGAGCATGACTGAAAGGAAAAACCGAGAGGAATGTAATGCCATTTATCTGAGAAGTGGCAAGGAGCTGAATGGAGATCTTACAAGAGAGCCGCCATCAAAGGAAGTCGAGCCCGAAAGGCAAGATGTGGAGATTGTAGATGTGGATGAGTTGGAGGCTGATGAAGAGGTGGTGATTGAAGAGAGCTCAAAGAGTGAAGAGAAGAAGAAAGAGCAATCCACCACGGTAAAGCAAACACCGGTCAAGCCGGTAGTCCCGATAGTGCCATATCCAAATAGGCTTAAAGCCCAAAGGGAGGATCTTAACTTTTCTAAATTTCTTGAAGTTTTCAAGAAATTGCATATTAACATCCTTTTTGCAGATGCGTTGGCACAAATGCCCTCATACATGAAGTTCATGAAGGAGATTCTATCCAATAAGAGGACGATCGATCACCAGTCCACCGTTGCACTTACTGAGGAGTGAAGCGCAATTATTCAGAACAAGCTTCCCCCGAAGCTCAAAGATCCAGGGAGTTTTTCAATCCCTATTCAAATTGGGAAGTTTTCTTTTGATAAGGTATTATGTGATTTAGGAGCTAGTGTTAATTTAATGCCTTTATCTGTTTTCAGGAAACTGGGATTGGGAGAAGTGCAGCCGACGTTCATGACGCTCACGCTCGCGGATAGATCGATCGTATACCCGTACGGAGTGATAGAAGATGTGCTCATCAAGGTTGGAAATTTTTATTTCCCGGTGGACTTCGTGGTGCTGGATGTTGATGAAGATGTAAGGGTCTCACTCATTTTGGGGAGATCATTCCTGGCCACAAGTAGAGCGTTGATAGATGTGGAGGAAGGAGAGATGACCTTAAGAGTTGGTGATGAGAAAGAGGTTTTCAAGATGTTCGAGCATGGAAGGCGTAGAGACGGGAATGGCAAAGGAGAGCCAGATGAGGAAAAATCCGCGAAGAACCGCAAGTGTGGGCGATTCGAGTCCGCGGATACCGAGCTGAGTTGAGAACCACATAGTCGTGCCACGACTCTAACTACGACGCTGGGTGGGAGGCAACCCACCGAGGTTAGTTTTCTTTTTAATTTCCAGTTTTCAAGTGTGTTCTTATTTACGAAAAACCATAAAAATGAAAAAACGAAAAATAAAAAAAATAGCTTAAACAGGGACTTACGCGGCTTGTGCCGCGACCTACAAACCGCGTGCCAAGTCGCGGGGCTCTCTGTGGGTTTTCGAAACAGGGGGTTACGCGACTTCTTGCGCGACTTACAACCCGCGCGCTAAACCGCGCGGGTTCCCCTGTTTTCGTGCCGTGTTCGCTTTCTTGTTTTGTGTATTTCGTTTTTCTGTTTTCTTTCGTCTTTTGCTTTGTTTCTTGTGTGTTTGATTTCTCGCTCTCCATCTCCCCTGATTGGCGCTCAAATCTTTCAAGATAATCTCCTCCGTCCGGGCAAACAGGTATGTTCTCAACTTTGTGTGTAACGAGTGGTGTAAGATGTTTGGTTTCTTATTAGTTAACGAGATGCAACAAACCTAAGTTTCACTTAGGTTTGGGGTGCCTCATCATTTCAACATCTACACACTCACTTTTATCCCTGTGAAAACCTCGGTTTCGCCGAGGTTTGGGGTTGGCTTTGTTTGACAAACCTAGGCCACGGCCTAGGTTTGGGGTGGCCATGTTTTTGAAAATGCTAGAATAACTCTTTGTTGCTTCATGTTATACTATGCCTTGCCTGTCTAATACATGTAATAACCGCACAACGATACTTGTCTTAGTATCGCCTACGCCGACACTTGCACATTGGGGACAACGTGTGGGTAAGGTTTGGGGTTGCCCAATCGGGCCCACGTTATGCACGTAGATTTCCTGCACTTCTGAGTACCTAGATCACTGACATGTGTGAATGGTACATGCGAAATAAACCACAGCGGGTTGTAATCTGTCCACAGTGGGCAGCGCAAGTGTACACTGTCCACTATGATCGTCACGGCAAGTAATAATCGGTAAAATACCGGAATCGTATCCACAGAGACTGGGCTATCAAGACAATACGGCTTTTGTGAGTTCCTTTCACGAGTTTCAATTAGAGAGGAAACAATATTTTGAGTTGGATTGGTGAAATAACTACTTTTAACGATTTTACTAAAGATTTAAAAGATGGAATGTAGGTTAGATTTTCCCTAGATTTTATAATAAATACTTGATCTCAAAAGATGATCCTTGTAATTGAAGTCGGTCTTTTCGCTAGAAAAGCCCGGTTACAAAATACTCACACCGTTAAGCAAAAATCCCATACTAGTCGTACTTGTTGTTTTGTCAATGGTAATCTCAGAATGGACCCTCTCGGGCCTCGATGGAATGTGTAGAGACAAATACTCTAAGTGTTTTAAATACACAAATTAGCTTGTCTACTACTCCAGTGGGGAGAGATTAGCTCACTGTGCTGACCTCACTCTCGTAAGTGTCATAAGAATTCTTTCGAACTCCCTAGCATTATCCAAGCTCGTGTCACTGCGTTCTACCCATTTCTGAGTTGAGAACTAGACTTTTAGATCCTTACAAGTGATCGGCTTGTTCGCATCCTTGGGGTATTATCGAGAATGAATAACCAAAACAACAAATATTCCAAGTATAAAGATTACTCAAGAATTTTCTCTAAAATCTAGGTACTTCTCTTACCTACATCCCAAGGGATGTTTAGCCTAACATAACTGGAGAAATTAAAACGAAAGATGAAGATTTAAACATGATTGAAAATAAAAGTGACTTTGAATTACCGCTCACAGTGGGGAACGTAAGCTGCCCACTGTTCGAGAATTACAACTGAAAATTAAACTAAGAATTTAAAGTACTAGAAATTTAAACTACAAAGCTACAGAAAATTAAATCTAACTATGAAAGCTTTAGAGGAAATTAAATGCTAAGGATTAAGGTGCTTGCTAAAATTAAAGATAGATGATCCCATTAAATGACCCAAGCCCTTCCTTTTATACACCAAGGAAAGAGCTTGGGTAATACCCAATGAGATCTTTTGACTTTGCATCAGCTGAGTTATGGGAGCATAAGGACCATTTGTGCCCCATGTTTCTTCTTTAACCAAGGGCTTGATGCTTCTATCCATGGGGTTCTTCAAAAAGTTGACTTTTAGGCTCTTAGGTATGAATATTAAATTCACTTTGCCATCTTCTTTAGGAGCAAGCCTAGAATAAAATAATCCCCATGCTTGTACTTGTTGCTGAACCTTCTAACTGCTCCCACCATGCTGTCTAACTCAGATTTCTTCTTTTTGTCTTTTCCAGCGGCAGCAGTGGGGAACCGGAGTGAGCACTGTTCACGTCACAGCAGATAAAACGTGAAAACTACCCAAAATCCACCAAATAATTTATTAAAGACCATGGTTCACTCCTTTTGCTTGTTTTCGTAAATCATACCAAGAATGGGGGTTTTTAGAAGTGAAATGGCTAAAATTGACAAATTAAAGTGAAAAATAAATGGAAATAATAACTCTAAAAATAGAGTTATCACAACCTCAAACTTAAACTATTACTTGTCCCCAAGTAATAAAAAGAAAGAAATAAAGTAGACAAAACGCACTAGAACTTTTTAGGGACTTACATACTTCTTGACTTGAATGGGCGTTGATCTCCTTCCTTCAATACTTCCTTCGGTTCAAACTTGAAAATTTCACTTTTGTGTTTGACGAAATCTTTTTCTTGTATTCCATTAATCAATAGGGCTTTCTTGGGTTTTATGGGTTTATGGCTTTGAATATTTTCCCAAGGGTTTTTTGCAAGTATTTTCAAACATGAACCGAAAATCTCGCTTGGAGATTTTTATTTCTAGAAGTGGCTGTTTTGGATTTTTCATTAGTATGTACGCACACTTTCAGGCTTTATTTTGGGTATGGCTATTTTTGTGAGAGTGGGTATTCTGATGGTCCAGAATAGGCACACCATCCTTTTTCTGGGAGTGAGCACTTTGATGGTCCAGAAAAGGCACACCATCAATTTTGTTAGTGACACTCCGTTTTTCTTCTGTTTTTGTATTTTTGTATTTTTTTTGGGAGGGGGTATGGCTTACCCACCTCAAACTTGGACTTCACAGTGTCCCCACTGTGGGCAAACTGGAAGTTCCCACCTCAAACTTAAAATCTCACAGTGTCCCCACTGTGACATTGAATTAACGAACAAAGGTGGTGGTTTGGGGTACAAAAAGGATCGTGTTTGGATGCGAAAAACGGCCTATATCATTTCATGGTATCAAGTTGAGATTCGTACTTACAAAAGGGACCTTTTTAAGTCGGAAGCCGAAAGTTGTACCTTGAAATGGAAGTGAGATCAAACAAGCATTCAAACAACAAATATGTTAGTACCCAAAAGTACCTACCCAGTGGTAGGATTTCATGCATTACAAACCAAAATAAGAATTCAGCAAAGTGTCAAAAGCCTAGCCAAAGGCATAAAATCAAACCAAACAGAAATTAAAATTGTTTTTGAGAGCAAAAGAGTGGAACCAAAGTTTTAACAAACCATTCAACGGGTCGGGGCGGCCTCTGGTGAACTAGCAGGAACGTCTTCATCAAATTCGTCCTCACTGTCATAAACTGGGCAGATATCCTTCGGAAATTCTGGTAGCTGAGCAGCTAGCATTGGGTTGGCCTCTTGCATCATCAGGCCCGTCACCTCATCCCGTTCTCTTGTATACATCCAAAATTTCTGCGTGGCCCGGTTCTGATATCGCTGCTCACTTTCTAGCAACTCGATCCTGTATGTGAGCTTCTTCAAAGCTGCCAAAATCTCTCCCATTTGGTTGCTGGACGAACCTGCCTCAGTCTGACGCCTCGATGTATCCGCAGTCCGCACATCATGCTCCTCAGCGATGATCACAGTGGGGTTAACAGTCCCCACTGTGGGGATATCTTCTGCCTGCTCGGGTGGAGGAGTGGTGACGTGCCGTCCCATCTTTCGGATGGTACCCACATTGATATTACTCGTGGAATCTAACCACTGGTCCTCCACAGCCGACGGTACACCTGCGTCTATCATCAATGAAGTAATAAGGCAAGGGAGGGGTAAAATTACCTTCTTCCGGGTACGTGCTTGATCGATGGCTCCATGCATGACAGTGCCTATGTTGATCCTTTTTCCCGTGAGGATGCAGTACAACAGCGCACACTTGTGCATCGACAAAGTGGTGTCGTGCGAAGTTGGGGCTAATGAAGCACGGAGAAACTGGAACCAAACGACAGCCTCGGTAGTGAGAGAACTAGCGTTTAGGCACCGTCGTTGACCGTCCTTATTCCATGGTTTCCCTACAGCGGCTATCTCTCTTAAAATGAGGTCCTCACTTGCTGGAGTCATCTTCTTCAAGAATTGCGCAAACTCACAAATACCCGCATTTCCTCTCCCCAATACTCGGTTAATTTCCCCTGGATTGTAACAAACTTTCCTACCTCGAACTACCACAATTGGGTCTTTACTTTGAGAGGCCTCGGCGTAAAATTCACGCACAAGTGAGGCATTGGCACGTCGATTAGCAGCAGAAATAATCGACCAATCATGCACCACAATTCTATCCTTGACAAATGAATTAGCTTCAACGAAATCGGGGTCAAAACCCCTCTCTAATTTTAACTTTTGCTTGGCGATGCAGTCAAAATGGGCAGCCACCTCCGGAGAGGTGAACTGCCTGGGCACCCCACTGGGGGCATACTCAGTACCTACGATGGATTGATGTGGGTTTTGGGTTTGAATTTGTTCATCCCCACCATCAGTTTCCATAGACGATGAACTTAAAGAGGTTGCAGGGTTTTTACCTTTTCGTGAATCTTGCTTAGCAGGCCTCTTTGTCGGTGTTTTTCGTGCCCTGGCTACCGTGGATCTGGTAACAACTCTTCTCTTTTTTTCGGCTTGGGGAATAAGGTTCTCCCCACTGTGGATATCTCCTGAAACAGCACTCTTCTCCCTATCAAACTTGAACTTCTCATACTGACTTTGATAATTTTCCTCCACCTCTCTCTGCAACTTCTCATTCTCAGCAAACAAGTCTGCCTCAGCCTTCTTCCTCTCTTCCTCGAAGATCCTCTCCTTTTCTGCCCTAACTCTTGCCTCCTCTAGTTTCTTTTCTTCCTCTTCTTTTCGGACCCTTTCTTCTTCTTCTCTACGCCTTCTCTCGGCATCCTCCTTCCTCTTTCTTATGGCTTCCTTTCGTTGAATGTACTCCTCCTCCAATCGTCGCTCTTCCTCTTCGGTTTGCAGAGCCTCGGTGTCAAAAAGACTGGTGCTCGTGGTTGAGACGCGTGGAGAAGAAATAGCCTTCGGGCTTCGTTGTTTGGAGGAGCCTTCGTCTGGTGCACCAGATGTCATCGGTGCACTGGAAGTCGCCGGATTTTCGCCGGAGACCGGCGGCGGTTCGTTGAGGTCACCAGTGATGGTTTCTGGTGGGTTTTCGGTGTTACGACGGCGGACCGCCGCCCGGTTGGGTGCCTGAGGGTTTGAAATCGGCCTCTTGCTTCTAGCCATTGGAGGGAATTTGCTTCTGGTTCGTGTAAGAGAAATGGGGAAGAAAAAGATGGTTTTTGAATATTTGAAGTTAAAGGTGGTTTTTAGGATTTTTGCAATGGGTTTAGGGTTGGACCGTCGGGTTTTAGGAGAGAGAGGGAGAGTACAATGATGGTTTTCTTGGAAAATGGAGAACTAATGACATGTGGCAGCAAAAGTTGATTAGTTGGCAGAAAAGGTGAAAGCTTGTTATCCTTGGGCCCCACAAATTGTCCCATCAACCGTCAGATTCCAGAGTGGGGAACGCAGTGATCAGCTTCTGCCCACTGCGAACCACTTTATTGACTTTTGCTTTAAAGCTCGGGATTTTCGCCTACACACATACAAGTAAACTACCCTTGCAATATTAAAAAGAACAAAAAGAATAAAAACACAGCAAACAACAGAAATAAAATATTTACAATTGGACCTGATGTTTCTTAACCATAGTGAGGTGGAGAGTGGGCAGGGATGTGGGCACTCTCATGCAGAAAATGCTTTACCCTTTGCCCGTTGACTTTAAAGGTCTGATCAGACTGTGGAGACTTTAATTCCACTGTTCCAAAGGGACTTACCTTGACAATGGTGTATGGTCCAGTCCATCTTGACTTGAGCTTACCCGGAAAAAGTTTTAGACGAGAGTTGAACAATAATACCTGCTGTCCTTCAAAAAATTCCCGATGATTGATCCTTCGGTCATGCCACATCTTGGTCTTTTCCTTGTATAACTTTGCATTTTCATATGCGTGATAGCGCATTTCCTCAAGTTCATGCAATTGCAAGGTTCTTTTAATTCCCGCGGCATCTTCACTCATGTTGAGCTCTTTTAAAGCCCAAAAGGCTTTATGTTCCAATTCGATTGGTAAATGGCAAGCTTTGCCAAATACCAACTTAAATGGAGACATTCCCAAAGGGGTCTTATATGCCGTGCGATACGCCCAAAGAGCGTCATCAAGCTTGCTGGACCAATCCTTTCGATGGGGTTTCACCACCTTTTCCAAAATTCCCTTGATTTCTCGGTTTGAAAGCTCCGCCAAACCATTAGTTTGGGGGTGGTAGGCGGTTGCTACCCTATGATGAATATCATATTTAGCAAGGACCGCGGTCATGACTTTGTTAACAAAATGGGATCCTTCATCACTAATTATTGCTCGTGGTGTTCCAAAGCGAGTGAAAATATTTTTTTGCAAAAACTTCACCACAGTGTTAGCGTCATTAGTGTGACAAGCAGCAGCTTCTACCCATTTTGAAACATAATCTACCGCTACTAAGATGTAGAAATTGTTGTTGGAATTTGGAAAGGATCCCATGAAATCTATTCCCCACACATCAAAAATTTCCACCTCAAGGATATTGTTGAGGGGCATTTCATTTCGTTTTGATATATTCCCAGTGCGCTGACACTGCTCACAGTGACGAACAAACTCATGAGAGTCTTTGAACACAGTGGGCCAAAAGAACCCACTCTGCAAAATTTTCGCAGCAGTGCGTGTTCCTCCGAAATGACCTCCATAGTGGGATGTGTGACAGCCTTGGAGTAAATGTTGTTGATCACTCCCATGAACACATCGCCTCAACACTTGGTCCGTTCCTATCTTATATAAGAAAGGATCGTCCCAAATGTATTGACGAGTATCATACAAGAATTTTTTAAAAGGCTGTCCACTCATTCCATGGGGTCGTAATCCACTTGCTAAAAAGTTAGCAATGTCAGCATACCAAGGAATATCATGATGTTGGGCGACTAACAATTGTTCATCAGGAAAATTTTCTTTTACCGGAGTGGGATCTACAGTGCCCACTGTGGGCTCAAGTCTGGAAAGATGATCAGCGATCTGGTTACTTGTTCCTTTTCTATCGATAATCTCAAGGTCGAATTCCTGCAGCAACAGCACCCATCTGATCAACCTCGGTTTAGAGTCAGCTTTGTTGATCAAATATTTGATGGCTGCGTGATCGGTGTGTACTATGACCTTTGCTCCAATTAAGTAAGACCTGAAACGATCAAAAGCAAAAACTACTGCAAGTAATTCTTTTTCGGTTACAGTGTAGTTGATTTGAGCCTCGATCAAAGTCTTGCTTGCATAGTATATTGGATGAAAAATCTTATCTTTTCGTTGGCCTAGTACTGCACCTATAGCCCAATCGCTGGCGTCACACATGACTTCAAATGGGAGTGACCAGTCAGGAGTGGTCACTATGGGTGCAGTAACTAAGGCATTTTTGATTATTTCAAATGCGTCTCTACATTCTTTGGTAAAAACAAACTCTCTTTCATGTTGCAGCAGGTTACATAGGGGTTTAGTTATTTTGGAAAAATCTTTTATGAACCTCCTATAGAAACCTGCGTGACCTAAAAAACTGCGAATGCCTTTTACCGTTGTGGGCTCGGGAAGTTGGGAGATTACTTCTAGTTTTGCTTTATCAACTTCCAAACCCTTTTTCGACACAAGATGACCCAAAACAATGCCCTCTTCGACCATGAAATGACATTTTTCCCAATTTAGAATAAGGTCGTGGGTTTCACATCTCACCAAACTTTTTTCTAGATTCCTCAAACAGTTATCAAATGATGTGCCGATCACAGAAAAATCGTCCATAAAAACTTCTATGGTATCTTCTATCATATCAGTAAAAATGGCCATCATACAGCGTTGAAAAGTAGCGGGAGCATTACATAAACCAAAAGGCATTCTCCGGAATGCAAAAGTACCATATGGACAAGTAAAGGTGGTCTTTTCTTGGTCCTCGGGTGCGATGTGGATTTGGTTATATCCGGAGTATCCATCTAGAAAACAATAAAATTCCTTTCCCGCTAATCTATCAAGCATTTGATCAATAAAAGGTAACGGGAAATGGTCTTTCTTTGTTGCTAGATTCAGTTGCCTATAGTCCATGCATATTCTCCATCCCGTAACAGTCCTAGTTGGAATGAGTTCGTTCTTTTCATTTGTGACCACTGTTGTTCCTCCCTTTTTAGGGACACATTGAACGGGGCTCACCCAACTACTACTGGCAATGGGATAGATAATACCAGCATCTAACCACTTCAAAATCTCTTTCTTAACTACTTCCTTCATGATGGGGTTCAACCTTCTTTGAGGTTGGACTTTTCCTGGGCGGTCACTCTCTAAGTTGATCTTATGTTGACATAAAGAGGGGCTAATTCCTCTAATGTCTGCTATGGTCCAACCAATTGCCTTCTTATGCTTCATCAACAATTCGATTAAAAGTTGTTCTTGATTTTCGCTAAGTTTGGACGAGATGATAACAGGAAGTTTGTTATTCTCGGCGAGATAAGCATATTTCAAATGAGGAGGCAATGGTTTAAGCTCTAACTCGGGAGGTTGTTCGATGGATGGTGGTTGGATCGTCCTATCCTTAAAGTCCAAAGGTTCAATAGATGCCACCATTTCGTTACACTCATCCTCAAAAGTATCTTCTGAGTCAGAGTGTTCACTCTCACTGCCCACTGTGGACAGTGAGTCGAAACAGTAGGATCCATGAATCGCACTCACAGCAAGGCAGTCCTCGGTGTCTATGTATTTAAGAGATTTGAAAACATTAAACTTTACTTCCTGGTCGTTGACTCTCATGGTGAGTTCTCCTTTGTGCACATCAATCAAAGTTCGTCCTGTCGCAAGGAAAGGACGTCCTAGAATGATTGGGATGTCTTTGTCGGCCTCATAGTCTAAAATCAGAAAGTCGGCAGGGAAGATGAATTTATCCACTTGGACCAAAACATCTTCAATCTTCCCTCTTGGATAGGCAATGGATCGATCGGCTAATTGTAAGGTCACGGTGGTGGGTCTAGCCTCTCCAATACCTAATCTCTTAAAAATTGACAAAGGCATCAAATTTATACTAGCGCCTAAATCACAAAGTGCTTGACCTACTTCTTGTCCTCCTATCGTGCATGGAATTGTGAAACTACCCGGGTCTTTCAACTTAGGTGGAATCTTGCTTGTGAGAAGGGCACTACATTCTTCGGTCAACGCCACAGTTTCAAACTCACCCAACTTTCGTTTTTTGTTCAAAATATCTTTTAAAAACTTAACATAGCTTGGCATTTGCTCAAGAGCTTCTACCAAGGGTATGTTAATGTGAAGCTGTTTGAAAATGTCTAAAAACTTTTTAAATTGAACATCAACATTTTTAGGCTTCATTCTTTCAGGAAAAGGTACACTTTTTGGGTCGATGTGAGTCTGAAGCGGAGTTAACCTTGGAATGGTAGGTTTAGGCAATGGCCCAAAAGTGGGGAGTTCAGGGACTTCCGTCCCTACTGTGGGGATCACAGTGACTTGAGGAGTGCCCATTGTGGGATGAGGTACAGCGGTGATTTGAGGCGATTCTTCATAATCGAAAACGATATCTTTCAGATCCTTTCCACTCCTAAGTGTTATGGCTTTGATTTGTTCTGGTCCCTTTCCTATTACCCTAGCATTTTCGGTATCACTAGGTAATGTCCCCGGTGGTCTATTCTTGACTTCGACGGCTAGTTGTCCTACTTGAGTTTCTATGTTCCTAATGGCCGCTTGAGTTTGGTTCATGAATCCTTTGAGCATTGATTCGAGTGATGGTTGAGCCTCAGCATTATGAGATGGTCGTGGTTGGAATTGTTGGGAGGATTGACCTTGGTGAAAGTTTTGTGGGTGCTGCCCACTGTGGTGTGAGGATTGCCCACTGTGATGTGATTGAAATCCAGGGGGGTTGTGTGGTCTTTGAGCATGACTCGCCCCGTGGGGTTGGAGTCCTTGGTTTCCAGACCACGAGAAATTTGGATGATTCCTCCAACCTGGATTATAGGTCTGTGAGTATGGGTTGTTGCGCGGGTTGGTTCCTATGACATTAATAGCCTCTGGATTTGCTGGACAAAAATCAAAAACATGCTCGTCCCCACAGTAAGAGCAGTTCTCAGTGAGATGTGCAGTACCCACTGTGGGATTAAGTTGTCCTCGATTTTGGTTCAACACTATTTTTGTTAAGGCCACTAACTGTGCATTCATTGTTTTAAGCGCCTCATTATCAATGTTGGTGGACTTTGGTGCAGGCGTTCTCGGGTTGGACCAGTCGGTGTTGTTATTGGACACTTTCTCTAAAATCTGATATCCTTCATTATAGGTTTTGCTTGTGAAAGTTCCTCCTGCTGTTGCATCTAAGATGATTTTGGCTGCGTTGGACAGACCATTGTAAAAGGTCTCCAACTGAATGCAATGTGGGATGCCATGGTGTGGGCATTTTCGGAGTAAATCTTTAAACCGCTCCCATGCATCCGAAACAGCCTCATCTTCGTCTTGTCTAAACAAAACAATATCATTTCTCAGCCTCATGTTTTTGGTTGGAGGAAAATACTTTTGTAAAAATTTATCCGCAAGCTCTTGCCACATGGTTATTGAATGAGGTGCATGCGCATTTAGCCATGACTTAGCCTTGTCCCTTAAAGTAAAAGGAAAAAGTCTTAGCCTTAAAGCTTCCTCACTCACACCTTGTAGCTGAAAAGAGTCGGTCATTTCCAAAAATGATTTTAAGTGCGAATGCGGATCCTCAGATGGTGATCCTCCAAACTGACCCATGGCTTGGATCATTTGAAACATCACCGGTTTGAGTTCAAAGTGTGGTGTTTGAAGGTTGGGTCTTAGAATCCCGGAGCTTAAATCACTAACTCCAGTAGTTGCATAATCCCTTATCCCTCGATCTTTGCTATCAGCAATCGTCACTGTGGTTTCCACTAATGGAGGTGGTGGTGGTTGACCGCCCACTCCTGCCATATTTGCGGTGGGGTTCACAGGGAGTTGTTGATTTTTCTTCTTGTTTTTACGTCTTTTTCGAAAAGTCCTTTCTATTTCAAGATCGATTGGTTCCAAAGGTCCGTGTTGTTGCCTTGGCATACAACACGATCGGTGCTAGAAAAACGAGTTACTCGGGCTCAAACAAAAACTAATGTCTTGAGATTTAAAAATCACGCCAGTCCCCGGCAACGGCGCCAAAAACTTGACATGTGTGAATGGTACATGCGAAATAAACCACAGCGGGTTGTAATCTGTCCACAGTGGGCAGCGCAAGTGTACACTGTCCACTATGATCGTCACGGCAAGTAATAATCGGTAAAATACCGGAATCGTATCCACAGAGACTGGGCTATCAAGACAATACGGCTTTTGTGAGTTCCTTTCACGAGTTTCAATTAGAGAGGAAACAATATTTTGAGTTGGATTGGTGAAATAACTACTTTTAACGATTTTACTAAAGATTTAAAAGATGGAATGTAGGTTAGATTTTCCCTAGATTTTATAATAAATACTTGATCTCAAAAGATGATCCTTGTAATTGAAGTCGGTCTTTTCGCTAGAAAAGCCCGGTTACAAAATACTCACACCGTTAAGCAAAAATCCCATACTAGTCGTACTTGTTGTTTTGTCAATGGTAATCTCAGAATGGACCCTCTCGGGCCTCGATGGAATGTGTAGAGACAAATACTCTAAGTGTTTTAAATACACAAATTAGCTTGTCTACTACTCCAGTGGGGAGAGATTAGCTCACTGTGCTGACCTCACTCTCGTAAGTGTCATAAGAATTCTTTCGAACTCCCTAGCATTATCCAAGCTCGTGTCACTGCGTTCTACCCATTTCTGAGTTGAGAACTAGACTTTTAGATCCTTACAAGTGATCGGCTTGTTCGCATCCTTGGGGTATTATCGAGAATGAATAACCAAAACAACAAATATTCCAAGTATAAAGATTACTCAAGAATTTTCTCTAAAATCTAGGTACTTCTCTTACCTACATCCCAAGGGATGTTTAGCCTAACATAACTGGAGAAATTAAAACGAAAGATGAAGATTTAAACATGATTGAAAATAAAAGTGACTTTGAATTACCGCTCACAGTGGGGAACGTAAGCTGCCCACTGTTCGAGAATTACAACTGAAAATTAAACTAAGAATTTAAAGTACTAGAAATTTAAACTACAAAGCTACAGAAAATTAAATCTAACTATGAAAGATTTAGAGGAAATTAAATGCTAAGGATTAAGGTGCTTGCTAAAATTAAAGATAGATGATCCCATTAAATGACCCAAGCCCTTCCTTTTATACACCAAGGAAAGAGCTTGGGTAATACCCAATGAGATCTTTTGACTTTGCATCAGCTGAGTTATGGGAGCATAAGGACCATTTGTGCCCCATGTTTCTTCTTTAACCAAGGGCTTGATGCTTCTATCCATGGGGTTCTTCAAAAAGTTGACTTTTAGGCTCTTAGGTATGAATATTAAATTCACTTTGCCATCTTCTTTAGGAGCAAGCCTAGAATAAAATAATCCCCATGCTTGTACTTGTTGCTGAACCTTCTAACTGCTCCCACCATGCTGTCTAACTCAGATTTCTTCTTTTTGTCTTTTCCAGCGGCAGCAGTGGGGAACCGGAGTGAGCACTGTTCACGTCACAGCAGATAAAACGTGAAAACTACCCAAAATCCACCAAATAATTTATTAAAGACCATGGTTCACTCCTTTTGCTTGTTTTCGTAAATCATACCAAGAATGGGGGTTTTTAGAAGTGAAATGGCTAAAATTGACAAATTAAAGTGAAAAATAAATGGAAATAATAACTCTAAAAATAGAGTTATCAATCACTTTAGCTAAAATTTTTGTTTTGAATGATCGAGACCAACCATTGTAGGAAGAATCTTGTGGCAGTGACGTGACCATTAGGGAAGGACCAGGAAAGGACATGACTGGGGACATTAGTGGAGACCACCCATTAGTGAGATTTGAGCCTAAAAGACGTTTTTCATTTCGAGGGAGTCATACACGAAAATCGTTTACACTTTCTCGAGTTCCTTGTCGTGAATATAGAATGATCTCGCTATATTATTGCATTGAGTAGCAAAAGACAACCATCGGGATATTGGGTAAGGGTGTAGTAGACCATATCGTGTAGACCTTAAGAGATGATTCCAGGCATTGTGTGTTTGTTTAACCCTGTTTTTAGCTATCGTATCCTTTTCACCCATCTGTGTGTAACCATAGCCCCCTTTGTAGCCATACACTCACCCTTTCATTTCAGACCCACCTTTAAACCCGAGCCAAAAGCCTTAGCCAACCCTATCCGAAAGTGTATCAACTAGAAGCGGTAATGAACTATGAAAGATAGAGCGGAAAAGAAAATAGTAAAGGCCAGTCATTTAGAATAAATTGGGTCAATGTAACCCAAGAAATAGAAAAGAGGGCCAATGCAGCCCCAATTTAAGAAAGAGGACCAATGAAGTCCCAAAAAATAAAATAAATAAAATAAATAAATAAATAAATATCCAGTTAGTTTAGACAACTATCTACAGCTGAAAATAAGTGAGTCAATGCAACTCCAATAGTGACAAAGAGGGCCAAATGATAGAGCATAAAGCTAGGAAGTTCAGAATTGCTAAAGTTTGACACACCAAGGATCTTTGAACCGGTTTTCCCCTTCGTTTCGTAAGCCATAACCTTAGCCCCATAACAACCTTTGTAAAGACCTGGATGATCTTCTGGAAAACGTGTTTAAGGTATGCTACCACTTTTGACCAATATTCCCTGTCTTGCTACTTGGTTCCTTTCTGAGATCAATTTTTGGACAATTGTGCGTCTTTCTTTAGAGTTGTCATGTGAATTTTGAGTATTCTTGTACATAACCTCTCTAAACATGACAACATGTGCGACAACCTAGGTTCGAGTGAAACGAGAGTATCCCGTGAGGTAGGGTCGAGGCGAAATGTTTTCCCTAGTATGTCTGGACCTAGAACAACCTTAATGGAAACGGAGCAGTCACGAGTTCAACTTACAATGGAAGGTCATAGATCAAACGGAATAGGAATGAGGCGAGAGTGAGATAGGCATTCACGGGTATGGGAAATCACCAGTGCATTACATGGTACCGATTGGGAGTTGTGCAGTTATTATCATTTCTCTGATATATGCTTTTAGTCTATTTTGTCGCTAATTTTCTTGGGGACAAGCAACGCTCGGTTTGGGGTTATTGATAACGCCACTTTTTGGCGTTATTTTCAGTTCTCAAACCAATGAGATTGGCTTGTATTCTAGCAAAAAGGCGTGGATTTTATGGTTTATCGAGTGATTTCTGCAAGTTATCTAAAAGACAGCGTTCATCGAGAAAAGAAGCTAAAAAGAGCCCAAAAAGAGCCAAAACGAAGCCCAACGGAAGCCCAAGACCCGCGCCCGAACCAGGACCCGAACCGCGAACCAGAAACTGACCCGCACACCTCAGAAAAGCGCGCGACTTGCCACGCGACTTGCAAGTCGCGTGACCGGTCACGTAACCCTCTGTTTCACGAATCTCAGCTTTATTATTCCAACTTTAGGTCATGATTCGGGACGCAAGCCTGACGCAACTCACACACGAAGAACGACAACAGTCTAGGGGCGATTTCTGGAGACTTTTCGGACCTTTCAGAGCCACGATAGAGGAGAGATCGAGAAGAAGTTCACAACGAGACGCAGATTAGAGCCGGGAGAAGGGAGTACATCTACCACATTCACCACAATCACTTTTATCATGTTTTCGTTCATTGTTTCCTTTTTTTCTCCTATGTTTTTGTCCCCCAACATCATTAACTAATCTTTAGATGTTGGGGGTTGGATTGAATTAGGTTTGAACATATGAACGGATGACGAATGACTTTTATCAGTGTTTCCTATTTTAATGAAGCTTGTGATTTAGTTTTTAATGCTTTTGAGAGTTTAGCTAGCTTTCAATTGTTTTGTTGCTTCCAGTTGAGTTCGATAGAATTAACTGTTAGCTAGAACTAGGAATTGCATGCCTAAGGCGAGAATTTGGTGATAGAGATATACCGAATACGCTTTAGTCCTAATTGAACCATTTAGGTTGAGATCGAGAGATTAAATCTATCCGTTCAAACATGACTCTTGCGCTTAATGTGTTTTGAAATCCATAGGTTGAGATCGAAAGATAAAACTTGTCCTTTTCAAAATAAAACCCGATGTTGCTCGAAAGAGAACAACGGTGATTTTAGAGATTGGGTATTCATTAAGGCGATTAACTGGTAATTGTTTTAAGTCAGATATTCGTATGTGAAAACCTAAGGATTTCCAACCCTCAACTGTTTTCTCTATCGAATTTTCCTCAAGTTGTCTATTGTTCCATTTGTGATTTTCTTATTGCAATTAATTAGTTTAATACCAACCATCTCTCAATTTCGACAGTTCAGTTAATAGTGATTATAGTAATTGTGATATTTAGTTCCTAGTTCCTAGTTCCCGTGGATTCGATACACGTACTTCCGTACGTATTACTTGATTTCGACATCGTACACTTGCGGTTAGATTTAGGGGGGTGTTAACCCGCCTATCAGTTATCGTTGTTGGGATCCAGTCTCTAAAAGACTACGTATATCCCGTCATGTCACATTCTGGGAACATCTTCCCTTCTCAACAGTGTCCAAATTTCAAGACATATTCGATCCTTCTACTTCCTCCGTCACTGATAACTCTATCTCTTTGGACTCACTCCAATTAGATTCCATACTGACCTCACCATCTGTTCCACCTCCTTCCGCCTCTTCTCAACCGGAACCTTCATCTGTTCCATCTGAACCTTCATCGACCCCATCTGTGCCATCTGATCACGATCAATCATCTGCACCAACTCCAAGTACTACTACTGAGTCATCTGCTGAGTCTATGGATCCTAGCTCCTCTCAACCACAAGATGAAACACGACGCTCCGCTCGGGTAAGGCAAGTTCCTTCTCACCTTCGTGATTATCATTGTTATGCCACTTTACTGTCCACCCATGAACCAACTTCCTTCAAGGAAGCCGATTCTAACCCTGTTTAGAAGCAAGCTATGACAGAGGAACTTCAGGCACTTGACAAAGCCAATACATGGGAGTTTGTTCCTCTCCCACCGGGAAAGTCACCCATTGGTTGCAAATGGGTCTTCAAAATCAAAACCAAGTCTGATGGATCCATTGATCGATACAAAGCACGCCTTGTGGCAAAAGGCTTCAATCAAGAATATGGCATTGACTACGAGAAAACGTTTGCTCCTGTGGCTCGTGTCACATCAGTTCGTAGTCTTCTCGCCATAGCTACCACCAAGAAATGGCCACTCTATCAGATGGATGTCAAAAATTCCTTTCTGAATGGCGATCTCGAAGAGGAAGTCTACATGAGACTCCCTCCAGGTGTGAACTCCCGTCAGGGACATGTATGTCGACTTCGAAAAGCCCTCTATGGCCTCAAACACGCTCCTCGTGCTTGGTTTGAAAAGTTTAGCAACACTGTCATCTCTTTGGGATTTTCTCCAAGTAACTATGATTCTGGCCTGTTTACTCGGACTACTGCTGCAGGTACTATCTTACTCATGTTGTATGTTGATGACATGATCATCACCGGCAGTGACACTACAGGTATCAATCATCTCAAACAATCTCTCAGCTCATGTTTTGAGATGAAAGATCTTGGCAAACTACACTACTTTCTTGGACTTGAAGTTCTACCAGACTCTTCGGGCATCTATCCCTGTCAAGCCAAGTACATTTCAGATCTGCTGTCCAAAGCTGGGCTCACGGACAACAAAGTTGCATCTACACCCATTGAGCAAAATCTGCACCTTGCTCCGAATGCCGGAACCCCGCTGAAAGACCCTACACGGTACCGTCAACTAGTTGGATCTCTGGTCTACCTGACTGTTACTAGACCATATCTTGCCTATGCAGTTCATATAGTTAGCCAATTCATGGCTGCACCGTGCTCAGACCACTATGCTGCTGTTCTTCGTATACTTCGGTACCTCAAAGGGACAATGTTCTATGAGCTTCATTTCTCATCCACTTCATCCTTACAGCTTCGTGCCTTCTCAGATGCTGACTGGGATGGTGACATAACCGATCGTCGTTCCACTACCGGCTATTGTTTTTTTCTTGGGGACTCTCTTATCTCCTGGCGCAGTAAGAAACAATCGCTGACAGCTCGCTCCAGCACTGAAGCAGAATATCGAGCCTTATCTGACACCACTCAAGAACTCGTATGGATACGCTGGCTACTATCTGATATGAGTGCTCATCAATTTTCCCCAACACCATTGTGGTGTGACAACACTAGTGCTATTCAGATTGCTCACAATGATGTTTTTCATGAGCGTACAAAGCACATCGAGATTGACTGTCATTTCACGCGTCAACATGTTCTTCGCAAGACGGTTAAACTTTTTCCAATCTCAACCATTGATCAGACTGCCGATATCTTCACCAAAGCTCATCTTCCAGGGCGTTTTCGGGCTCTTGTTTCCAAACTCAATTTGGCTCATTCTTCCCCTACTTGAGTTTGAGGGGGGATGTTAGAGTATTAATGTCAATATGTGTAGTTCAGGGTCCTTTCTGTAATTATGTGTAACTTACCTTGTATAAATAGTCTCTTAGGGTTTCATTATTAGGTTAGACTCTCTATTGTAAACTCTCTCTCAATATATGAAATCCGGCCGTATTCAGCCATCTCGAGTCTCTCTATCAATCTATCAATTCTACAATTCTAACAAAGACGATGGATAAGTGAAAACTGGTTCATGGGAAAATTCTTTGACAATTTATGGATGAAGGCGATGAATACATAAACAATTTATGGAATGAATACCGGTTCTGTAATAATATAACCATCTTCGACATCATCGAAACCATCTCTGTCATCATCGAAACCATCTTCAACATCGTTGAATCCTACAGGTTGACTCCGAATGAAACTTATTTCATCGTCTTATCCGCCATCGTCTTCATCGTCGTCTTCATCATCTTCTCCAACCATCGTCTTCATCGTCAGTTTCATCACACATCCCATTTTTCTCCATTGATACAAAAAAAAACAGACTACTTTCATGCTTTTCCTCGATAAACACCAAGATGAACTGTGAGAAATGAATATGCTTTTGGTGAATATGAATACAACCTAATGCATTCAGGTAATGAACATGATAACATCTACCATAAGATGAATGTGGCATCACATAATGAATCTCGTGAATATGAATTCATCCTACTGCATGAAATTCAAAGGAACTGCATATTATCTAATCAATTAATGAATTAAGATTCATGAACCTTTAATCATGTACTGCATATTAATTCATGAACCTTTAATCATGTACTGCATATTAATTCATGAATCTTTAATCATGTAATGCATATTAATTCATGAACCTTTAATCATGTATTGCGAACCTTCTACCTAGTTCTCTTTAGAGATACAACGTAATGAATCAAACGTTAATAGACATTCGTTATTATTATCCGGCACCGAGCACAAAGATAAAACGTATTCATCAACTTTTTCTTCTCACTGTAAATCATGGTTGACTTTGTTTTCTGACATAAGATAATCATCTTTCTTCGAAGCATCATCTTCATCGACTTCCTTGTTCATGATGCTTCCAATTTCCATTGCATTTTACAAGAAACTATCTTGACTCAACCTAACAATCTTGCAATTTACAATACTTGGTTCCGGTTGTTGATAGAAAAATCATATTAATATCAATAAAAACTAGAAAATATAAGGAAAAGGTTTAAACAATAAAAATGAACCCATGATTTGATAAAACTTCTATAGTTAGTTGATGCAAATCCCACTATTTTAGCATCAAATTCTACAATTTCGGAATACAAAATAATCAAAAAATAGATTAAAAGTCATTTTACATATATGCCCTTGCAATAATTTAATATAATTTAGTATTTAAAAAACCAATCAGATTAGATGGACGGTTATGATTAAGGTTGCAAGGGTTGCAACCTTTTTGAGGGTTGCAAAATATCCTCCCTTTATATATATAGGGGTTACATCATGTGAGAACCACAAATATGTTATAAACCGTGAGAACCGATATAAAAAATATTTTTTTACATGATATTTTTCATCAAATGCTAGGATTTATTATACTTTACTTCAAATATATGTGTTTCATAGTATGATAGTTTCACATGAATTTGTTTCACCATGTGAATATTTTTGACGAGTATTTTTCATTTCACTAGGTGAAACAAAATTCGTTTTTCACATGTAAACTTTTCATAAGGTGAACACGAACATATGTGTAACAATATCTTAAATCATAGGTTTTGATGAAAAAAAATCATGTAAACAAAATTTTTTAAATTGGTTCTCACAGGTTTGTAACCTATTTGTGGTTCTCATTTGATTATCGTCCTATATATATATATATAGAGAGAGAGTGAGGATCATACGAGAATGACAACTATTTAAAAGAATAAAGGAATAACTCACAACCAATCATTTTTATGAATAATTCCAAAAATAATAACTTCCAAAAATCAGTGATTATGAATAATTCCAAAAATAATAAACTTCCAAAAATCAATGATTATTTTTGGAATTGTTTTTAAAAATGAATGGTTGAGAGTTATTCCTTTATTCTTTTAAATAACATCCATTCTCGTTTGAACCCACCTCTATATATATGTATATATAACATAATAAAAATAACAAATCCAATGAGTATATATAGTATATATAACACACCAATATAACCAACCAATCTTCGATTATGAGAAAACTTTCAAGATTATAGTATTGGTATTATTGTTCGGAAAAACTTTTAGTTATATAACGTGAATGTATAAAATATTTATAATTATGCATTGTAATTAATATGTCATTCAATCGTGAAATTAACATTTATAAATATATTATATAAAAAAAATTGTAAACTGGAAAAAAAATCCTTGATTCCCTGATGGGGATCCCTGTTCCCCAATGGGGATGGAAAAGGAATTTTGTTCCCGAACAGAGATGGAAATAAAGATGGAAAGTGGGGAGCGAGAATGAGGATGAAAATTGCGATCCCGGTATCCTTGACATCGATATCATCTCTACTTGCATGCCAAGAATGAAAATATGAAATAGAGAAATAAAGACCAAATGTGGAGTCGTTTTTAAATTCCTAACAAACATTTAACATGACTTTTTTCTATATTCTATTTATTTTTAAGAACCAAAACTAGAATTGTTTTCTCAATAGACTTTAAAGTGTTCACACGACACCTTTCTATTAAATATTAATAGCTCTCTTTCCAGAGCTAATATCCATAAGTCCAGAATAGTGTACAACTTTTACTTCACGTTGTACAAGTAATCTGGAAAGCTTTAATCTGGATGGAAAAAAAATATTTCTTTAAAATGAAAATCACCAGTTTCTAAATTTGGAAGGCGGCTGTTGCAACGTTGGTTCCTGCCAAAACAATCCCACTTGTGATTTGTTTAAATTTTAGATTTAATTTATAAAATAAATTATTTATATTGATAGTCTCTAATTTTTTAATTAAATAATACTTATAGTTTCTTAAGTTAATATCGTTCGTTAAATAAACATTTAAAACATAGTTTGGTTGACATGCTTTTACATGTTCAGTGTTCACATATTAGGCCATCTGCAACGTCTCGGGCTCGGCTGCGGGCTGCGCTGCGGGGGCTGCGGGCTTGGGGCTCGGGCTCGGGGTGCGGGTTTGAAAACCCGAAGAACCCGAACGATTTCATGTTTATTTAATTTTTTTTTTTAAATTTTTTATTCAACGGCTACTTTTAAATCAATTTTTTTAATTTTTTTTCAATTTAATCATACTATATATATTAACCCTCAACCTCATATTTTTTCACACCAACAATCTCTCAAACTCTCTCAAATTTCATATGAATCCAAACAAAACACCTACATCCCGTCGTAACCGACCACATACACCGCAACCGCAAGAAGACCCGGAGCTTGGTTTCCAAGCGTTTACACAACCAGGTTATCGTCCGCAATTTTCGCAACAAATTCCGCCACAAATTTCGCAACAATGGTCGCAACAAAATCCGCCACAATATTTTACAACTCATTAGGCCATCCGCAACAAATTCCTTACCAACTTACACGTTCCGGTATGATTGAACAAGGTTTTACTCCGACCAACTTCAATCCTCCTTCACCCTTCATCAATCTCGCCGACGACATTGTTCCGGAAACCCAACATTCTAGCCCGCACACACCACAATCCATCTACACACAACCATCAAACCCTCAACCATCGAGAAAAGGAAAAAACAAACAATATGAAAATAGAGCCCCCAAACAGATGTGGACTAAAGATGAGGAACTCGCGTTAGTGTCGGCGTGGGTTGACGTTTCGGAGGACCCCGTTATCGGTAACGCACAAACCCATGGTAATATTATTATTTTTATTTTTATTATTATTGTTATTATTAATATTATTATTATTATTATTATTCTTGTTAATATTCTTATACTTGAATTTACATAAATGTAGATAGTTTTTAGACCCGAATCGGGGAAGTGTTCTTTAGTTCGATGGGTCGCGAAAATTATAGAACAACTCATCAACTCAACACCAAGTTCAACGACCTCAATAAAAAAATTGCTCTTTTTGGCGGCGTCTACAACAACTTGGTCAATAATAGATCAAGCGGAATGAGTGATGCCGACATTTCACGAGTGGCACACGAACGGTACCAAGCACAACAAGGGTTTGCTTTCTCTAAAGAACAAGCTTGGGAAGTCCTAAAAAAATGTCCAAAATGGGGACCCGTTCCAACGATGACGACAACTTCATCGCGGGGTTCAAAACGTACCAAATCTTCCGATGATGACGATGACGACAACTTCATCGAGCAACTTCAACGACCCATCAGGAGAAACAAGGCAAAAAAAACATCAACGAGTAATACGCCCGGGTCGAATACGAACGAAAGTGTTACTCAGTTGTTGACGACGTTCAACGACAAGATTGATGATACAATGGAATACCAAATGAAAAAACTCGATCTCGAAATCGAACGCTCAAAACTCGAACGAGATAGGTTGGAACAAGAACTCGAAATCGAACGCTCAAAACGATTTGAGAAAGACTTCGAGTTTTTCATGACCTCGCATGATCACCTTACGGGAGACGTTTTGAGGGTTACTTTAAAGAGAAAAGAGCAAATTAAAAAATTTCATAATTGGTAGTGTTTTGTATTTTGTAATTTTTATTTTTAATGAATGATATGAATTTTTATTTTTATTATTTATCTTATTTTTATCTATTAAAAAATATATAAATATTTTTATTTTGTTAAATAATTAAATGTATAAATAAAAGAATTAAAAAAATGAGGTGGCAAGAGGGCTTTTAGTTATGCGCTGGGGTCTTTAGAGCTTGAGGGCTTGAGGAGAAAAGCTGATGTGGCGCTGATGTGACATTGAGGGCTTGAGGGCTTTTATCTATGCGATGTGGATGGCCTTAGGATGTGATTCAGAAAGAGATGGTAATTTAAATATATTTTATAAAATAAGTATAGTTATATATTAAAGAGTAAAGGTTATGAAAGAAAAAGTTGCAAGCAGAGGTCTTAGACTTTGAATGTCAATGCCCAAGTCAAGGCTACACACACACAATATATATATATATATATAGAGAGAGAGAGAGAGAGAGAGAGAGAGAGGTTTAAGGGAAAACCTAAAAAAAATGGAAAACTGAAGAACAACATGGTGGTCCTTCATTTGGACGGTATGCACTTGTGCATATAGGTAAATTATGTTATTTTTTTGGTTTTTATGCACAAGTGCATTATGCATTTGTGCATATAGGTAATTATGTTATTTTTTTTGGTTTTTATGCATAAGTGTATTATGCATTTGTGCATATGCACAAATGCATGTTACAAATTCCCTGTATGCATAAGTGCATACCGTCCAGATGAAGGGCTACCAGAGTGTTCTTTAGTTTTCCATTTATTTGAGGTTTTCCCCTGAACCTAACCCTACACACACACACACACACACACACACACACACATATATATATAGGGTCGGGTTCAAATGAGGAGCGCATCAAAACGTGAGAACGTGAGGAGCACCGTCCATGTACAAAATCACATGTGATTCACAACACAAACCGCGGGACAAGCCGCGCGCTTTTGCAAACCGCGTAACAAACCGCGCGTGTCCAAAATGTTAATCACATATGATTTTTAGTCCTGTGTTGTGAATCACATGTGATTTTGTACATGGACGGTGCTCCTCACGTTCTCACGTTTTGATGCGCTCCTCACATGAACCCTCCTCTCTCTCTCTCTCTCTATATATATATATATATATATATATATAAAGGTTCAAACGAGAACGCTAACTATTTAACAAAAACACGAAAACAACCGTTCATGTGAACTAACTATAAAAAATTGGACATGGATGACTTTGGCCGCGACTTAAAGTCGCGAGACAAGTCGCGTGAATCATATATGATTTTGTACATTAGCGGTCGTTCTCATATTTTCTTAAATAACTAGTGTTCTCGTTTGAACCATCTCTACATATGAGGCGGGTTCATACGAGGAGGGGACCTAAATAAGAAAATAAAGGGATGCATCTAAACCATACAATTAATGTAATCCACGGCTGATATTTTCAGTGGCAAATTTTGTAATTTCTATGCCACTGAAATTATTTTCCACGGGGGTAATAATAAAGAAAGGGTAAGAAATAAAATTATGGTTATACCCGATCACGTATGCGAGATACGGAAATCATTATCAAAACCCGCCTCGTTCAAAACCCTTATCGATTCAAAACCCTTATCGTTCCCTTCCGATTTCAAAACTTCTACGTCAAATCTTGGCCGACTCATTTGCATAAAGGAAGAAATCGAAGATTAAAACATAAAATTCGTTCAAACGAGGTCGTGAATCTGAAAACGACGAAGATTACGACAGCAAAATTAATGGATTCAACATGTATGAAGTTTTTAGTGCATGTTCGATTTTAGGGTTTTAAATGTATACAAAACTGTTCCTGATGAAGTTTTGTGTTTGTTTCTACTTGAAGAACGTCGAAAAAGTAAGAGAATAGCAAAAACCCTTGATACGGTTGAAGTCGATGAGTGTGGAATGGTATCAAATACTGAACGCCCTCTTTCAAATCCGATAGAAGGTAGTAGATAGATTATGTTGGTTAAGAAAATGATTTAGTGTCACATTCGTGATTTCCTCTGTCAAATATACATGTTACCAACTTATTAAACTCATGATAATGTTATTAATCTGTGATATGTTATTAATCATATCTGCTTTAGATGTTAACCACAACTCTCTGTCTAGGATTTTGTTCGTTTGATAATGTTCAATTGGTACTATTATTAATCACATATGATTAATGTAATGTTTATGTTATTAATCATCTGTGATTTCCTGTGTCAAATGTACATGTTACCCGCAACTCATTTCCCCCTTTGAAATTGATAATGTTATTAATCATATCTGATTTAGATGTTAACCACAACTCTCTGACTAGGATTCTGTTACTGTGATTTCCTGTGTCAAATGTACATGTTACCCCCAACTCATTTAGAATGAAAATAAAAATTGTGTTGGGTTCATTTATGTTGTATTAAAGAAATAGTTTGATTAAACTCACTGAATCATATGTGATTAGAGTTGTTGTTTTTTTCAATATGACAATTATTTTGGATAAACCATTTAAAGATGCATAAAAAGTTAATTTGATATGGTTGAATCATATGTGATTTAGTAGGACTTTTGTTCATAACACTGTTAATTTATATCTCATATGAAACATTTTCATAACATTTCATTTAAAGATCATATATGATTTACCAGCTAAATAACACTGTGATTTCAAGTAATCAAGGGAAATTGTTATTAATCCTCTGTGATTTCAAGTAAACCTAAATTTACAATGAAAAAAAAATGTGTGTTGGCTTTATTTATGTTCCTTAATTTGAAGTTCCTTTATGTTGTATTAAACTAACTGAATCATATGTGATTAGAGTTATTTTATTTTTCAATACGACAATTATATGTGTAACAGTTATATTAGTTTAACCATTGAATATCATATATGATGTACCATTTTAATAACACTGGTAGTTTGATATTAATTAATCATATGTGATGTAATAGCAATGTTTTTTTTAATTTAACAGTTATGCTAGTGTTGTAGATAGTTTATTGATATTAATGTAGTAACTACATTACAATTGGACAGGATCTTCCTCTGTTAAGAGGAAAAAAGCACCAGAGTCTGTAAAAGATAAAAAGAAGGCAAAATGAATTAGACAAGACAGTGAGAAGGTAGAGAAAGAACACAAAAAGAAAGAGAAGGTTGTTGACAAGGGTAAAACAATGAAACAAGTTGGAAATACAGAGCAAGAAATCAAAAAACAACCAAAAAGGGGTAGGAAGTTGATGGAAAACAAGAAAGCCAAACAAGCAAAAAGTATACGGTTGAGGACAACACCCAACCCACTTTTCAATGCAATAAGATCACTGTCTGCTTCATAGGAAAATTGCATTACTGAAATGGTCTTTGAAGGCCTAATTGGAATGAAGTTGGATGGAATACCATCCAACCTTGGACTCCATGTAGCATTAAACTTTGATCCACACACCATGACCATCAACACTTCAAAGGGGCCAACAGAGATAAATGAATCAGCAATTAGAGACATGATTGGTGCACCCATGGGTAATATCATGTACGACAGTTGTGAAACAGATGACTATGGTGCTACAATAAAGGAAGAATGGATGCAGCAATTCAACAGAGATGTTATAAGACCAACAGATGTAAGCATGATGATAGTATCATCAGATGATGCAGACTGGAACTTTATGCTAAACTTCATCGTTGTTTTTTGCAATACAATGGGAAATTGCAAATACAACGGATCATGTGACCTGAATGTTCTATCCAGAGTGACAAAAGAAACAAATTTCAAAGACATCAACTGGTGTGAATACATCCTTAGCCGTCTAAGGTTCAGCAAGAACAATTGGAGTGGTTATGACGAAAAAGAATTATTTTGTGGGTCATTGACGACTCTTGTGGTAAGTTTAATAGATATATAATTACAACATGATGTTAATTTCCATTTGATAATAACGATTATATTTTTTTGTAGTTGCTTTACGTGGACAACATTAAATGTAGTGTGCCACAGATTATAAGAGTTAGACCTGCAATCAAAGCATGGTCATCTGAGTTATTACTGTAACACCCTAAAAATCAGGGCCAATTTAAACCTTTAAATTTAACAAGGTATATCAAATGTCATCCAAACCTTTCCATATATAAGCAGAGAATCAATTATGAAGGTTCCTTTATACACCAATCGAATTCTCTAAACAACCTATTAATTTAATCATGTCAACTATAATTAGATTAAAAGGGTCCTCTAAGCAATCCATCCAAAGCCTCCTCGCATCGTCTAAGTTCTCCGCTTATCATCAAAAGTTGAATACCAAAAGCACTCGTCCCACATCCCATTACTCCTCTGAACTTGTACCTGGTAAGAACATTGAATTTGAACAATTAGGCTTACACCTAGTGAGAACATCCAATTCAATTTGAAACATTAACAACTTGAAAACTCAGATATTCAAGCATATAAACAAACCTGTTCACCACCATTCTTACCGTACTCGTACTCGTCTCATAATGACGAGAACATACTCAATCCCATGAATATGACTAACATTCAGAACGTCATAACATCAAGTTCGTGAGCCTACTACGAATCATCAAGGATTCTAGTTTATCGATCAAGCCTAAAGACTTACAATCCATTGCCATACCTTTTCTTGGAATGAAAGCATAAATAGCATTTATATAATGCCTATCTCTAATCCACTAAAAGTAAGTGAAAACAACACTTACACTTCATCTAATTCACGTTTCCACATCTCAATCACGAATAGCAACAATATTTTGCCTATTCACTATTTCAATATGAATAGTAGTTTTACCTTGCCTATTCAATCATTTCTTATAGCCTCCCGAAATGGGATTAACAATCCACATTATAGGCTATGAATAGCATTTCTACTTTGCCTATTCAATTATTTCTTATAGCCTCCCGAAATGGGATTAACAATCCATATTATAGGCTATGAATAGCATTTCTACTTTGCCTATTCAATCATTTCTTATAGCCTCCCGAAATGGGATTAACAATCCACATTATAGGCTATGAATAGCATTTCTACTTTGCCTATTCAATCATTTCTTATAGCCTCCCGAAATGGGATTAACAATCCACATTATAGGCTATGAATAACATTTCTACTTTGCCTATTCAATCAATTCTTATAGCCTCCCGAAATGGGATTAACAATCCACATTATAGGCGATCGGGAATTACCATTACGAGCCTGGTCTATTCCACGTTTCTCATCACCTTAGAATCAATGGCCCCCAATGGGATCAATAAATCACGATTCATAGACTGGCCCCTCGATGATTCAAGGTACACTCATTCACAAGAAATTACACCATGTGGCCAATGGCTAGCATCCGGCTCCCATAAGACCGTACCAAGTTACCAAAGCTTTCTTCTGCTTCTTTCTTTCTCTCCCCGTTTCTTACTCTGGACCGACTTCACAAGAACTGATTTGAGATAAAAAAAATATCTCAAATCAGCTTACCCCAATATTAAGTAATCTCACTTTCCATAAATTACCAAACCAACCTTCAAGTCCTAATTTTCACTTTAACATGTAAAGTTTGGTCAAAATTACAATTTTAACCCTAAAGTTTACATTTACAATTTAGCCCACACTTAAACTAAATTACAAATCAACCCCATAAATATAAAATAATATAATGGAAATTCGAGGCGTTACAAATCTCCCCAACTTGAAAATGATTTCGTCCCCAAAATCAGAACTAGATATATAGATGAGAATATTTGTTCTCCATCTCTTCTTTAGTTTTCCAAGCCAATTTATCACTTCTATGATGTTTCCATGGTGATACCTTCACCTATTGATCCAAACCCTCAGTGATTTGATAATGACCCTCTCTATTCAACTTAGTGAAAATTGTAAGTAAACAATATGTATAAGAGTTTCACTATCGCTGATAAGTACTAAGACTGTTTCAGTACCGCTGATAGGAACTCTCGCTCTTTAGATTAGACATTCAACGAACATTGTTCATCCAGTAGCACTGAGCCTGTTCAGTCTCTGAGATGATCGCTGATAAATTGTTCAGCGTAACTGTTCACCATAAAGCTCTGAGTCTGTTTAGTACTTTTGGTGATCGCTGATAGTTAGTTGTTTACTTATGATCTCTGAAGACAAGTTTCACGTCAACATAGGTTCTACGCTGAAGTCGAAGATTAAGCTCAAGAACCAGCGACAAGTCTACTAATGAACTGATGCGGATATCAGCGAAGTCACAGATTTGTCCACTCAACGTGAAGTATCAAGTAAAAGACTTTAGCAATCGCTGAACTTTATCATTCGCTGATAAAGAACTGATTCAACGAAAGCTGATCATGAAGTCTACTCTACAAGTTACTATTGTCTTAACCTCCCTTGCACGTCTCCGTACGAAATGTCAGAACATACATCCTTATTGTCTGTAATCGTACAACAACTCTGATTCTACACTGTGCACCATGCTGCTACTAAAGTTGTCTACAAAGGTCAACCAATCATCTGCTGCCACGTGTAAAGTAAAACCGCCATGCATTAAATGCATGCAGTATAAAAGAAGAACCCTACTTCAGTTTTTGAAGTGCGCTCACTTATCTTAAGTGCCCGACCATCTTCTTATCTCTTTCTATATGTGAGTTAGGTTATTATTCGTAATTTCCTTATCTCCTTCTAGTGCAAGAAACTTAGTGTTCTTAACTTGTTTAGATTAGGCTTAGCCCTTATCTTGTTCCGCAACAAGTTGTAAATTGTTTTATGATTTATCAATAAACAATTTAGAAAAGTAAAAATCATGTGTTTGTATTCAACCCCCCCTTCTATAAACTTGTATAACCCTCTCGGGACCAACAAGTGGTATCAGAGCAGATTTGTTTAATCTCATAAACAAGATCTTATCTATACTAATCTTCTCTCTTCTTTGTAGAAAGTAAAAATGGCTACCAATACAAACACAAATTATATTGACAATGGTTCTCTTGCAAAACCCCCTAGATTTTCCAGAGATAACTTCA
Source organism: Saussurea involucrata (assembly GCA_033807775.1). Classification (NCBI taxonomy): domain Eukaryota; kingdom Viridiplantae; phylum Streptophyta; class Magnoliopsida; order Asterales; family Asteraceae; genus Saussurea; species Saussurea involucrata. The sequence goes on along the minus strand of CM066325.1, from coordinate 31,497,699 downwards.
GTCTATGGAAAAATAGGATGATACTCTTCTTAGAAGGTGTAGATCCAACTATACCTTACTATATCGAAAATGGTCCATATATCCCTGTTAGAATTGATCCTGAAGTTCCAGCCGCTGATAATAGAGCTGCTATTCCAGAAAGATTGGTTCCTAAGAAAATCCATATGTGGACTGATGAAGATAAGAAGAAAGTGGGTCTCGACACCAAAGCCAGATCCATTCTTTCCATGGCTCTTCCTGACGAAGTGTTTCATTCCGTCATGAACCTGAAAACAGCCAAAGCCATGTGGGACACAATCTGTGTTCAGTATGAAGGTACATCTGAAGTCCAGGACTCACGAAAGATCAACCTGGTAAGACAGTACGAAAGATTCATTTGTGGTAAGAATGAATCTCTCTATGAAGTACATCAACGTTTTAACTGTTTAATAATAGATCTAAAAACCGTTGGTAAGGAATATTCTAACTTTGAAATTCTGACAAAGTTCCTAGAATGTTTAGCTGAAAGCTGGGACAATTATTCTATGTGTCTCAAGCTCTAAAAGGATCTTAAATTTATGACTCTCTACCTTATATGGCACGATGCTGAATCATGAGCAATCGAGTCATCTTAAGAAGAATCTTCTGAAAGATTCCAAAAGCACCCCTGTTGCTTTACTCTCAGAGACACCTTCCACTCAGCGAGCTTCTATCACTATCACTGAGTTGGAAAGTAACTCTGAAAGCTCATCAGATCTTGACTCTTCAGATCTTGAGGAATCTTTGGCTCTCCTTTCTAATAAATTCAGGAGATTTTCCAAAAAGAAAATTTTCAGAAAGAACAAACCTCTTGCTAATACTGACAAGCCAAGATCATCAACTCCTGTTGATAAGGCTACCGCTACTTGCTATAACTGTGAAAAGATAGGACATTTTGCTAGCGAATGCAGGTCAAAGAAAGTTTCTAAAAACTCAGCTTTTCCCAAGAAATCCTCTAACCCCAGGTCTAGAGATGACAAGTACCAAAAGCTGAAAGAAAAGTATGCAAAGCTGAAAAGCTTTAAGAAGAAAGGCAAAGGCTTAATGGTTGACTATGATTGGGCTGCCTCTGACGAAGAAGAATCATCATCTTACTCTAAAGATGATGATCAGGCCAATCTCTGTCTCATGGCCAAAATTGAAGAAGAGGATGAAAAGCCTGACATTCCCTCTACTTCATCCTCTACCTCTAAGGTATCGCCTTCTTTCTTTACCACTATTTCTAATATTGATGAAGCTGATAGTCTTCGAAAGATCGATCTTCTGACTATGAGTTTATATGATGCTATGAATGGCAAAACTATTGCTGAAAATCAAAATATTGATCTCGCTGAACAACTTAAAAATTGTCACCTTCAAATAGAAAAGCTTTCTAAAATTGAAGAAGATTTAAGAGATCAAGTTCATATAAATCAGCTAGTCAAAATTGAACGCGAAAAAGCTATCGCTGCATTAAAAGCTGAAAAAGCTACTGTTGATGGATGGTATAAATCCTCAACAACGATCACTGAGATAATTAAGTCTCAGATTCCTCTGAGTGACAAACGTGGTCTTGGTTATAAAGCTAACGCTGAAAAACCTACCACTGACCATTCCATGCTTAAATTCGGAATGTTTGTCTCCTCTATCCCTGACACTTCATCTTCTCAGTGTTCCTTTTCAAAAACACCAACTCCTGAGGAAAAACCTACCTTAGTCTCTAAAGACAAAGGTAAAGAAATTGTTTTTAAACAAAAACCTCAGAAGGGTACCTTTGTACCTAAGCTGAATGCTTCTACAGCTTCAGTGACTCATCCCTCTGGTTCAAAGAACAAGATCCCTGGATCAATTCAGCGTGGATTTATTCAGCGATCTACTCCTAGAATCAAAGTGGATGTAACTGGTAAGAAATCCGAAGAACTGATAGTTCCTCCTATTTCCAATACCAAAGGTATGTTTGGTGCTGGCCCTGCTCATTTTAAACAAATGGCTCAGCATGCAAATGGTCCTAAAACTATTTTTAGTTATAGTAAATGTTATCATTGTGGACTTACAAATCATATTGCTAGTAAGTGCCCCACAGCCACCAAAGCTGAAAAGATAGCTAAGGTGAAGATCAATGTGTCCAAGACAAAGAAGACCACTGAGGTTAAGAAATTAACCAAAGTGAAGACTGACAAAGCTGAATCTTCAAATGCTACGAAGATTGCTGAACCTTCCACTTCCTCTACCACCACTGACAAATCAAAGCCCAAAATGATATGGGTGCCCAAGTCTAACTAATATTCCTTTGTTTATAGGTTAAGAAGGGTATCTGGTATCTCGATAGCGGATGCTCTAGACACATGACTGGTAAGAAAAACCTGCTCGCTGAATACAAAGAAGAAAAGGGTCCCTCAGTGACCTTTGGTGGAAATGAAAAAGGCTATACCCGAGGGTTTGGTGTACTCTCAAATGGTACAACAACCTTCAAAAGAGTCGCATATGTTGAAGGGCTGAAGCATCAGTCAGCTTTGCAACATGGATAACAAAGTAATCTTTACTAAGAAATCCTGCTTTGTCACTGACAAAAAGGAGAAGATAGCTCTCAGCGGTTATCGTATGGAAAATGTCTATGTAATAGACATGGACTCTATAACCACTGAGAACTCCTATTTCTTCTCAAAAGCCTCACCTGATGTCAACTGGCTATGGCATAAGAGGCTCTCTCATCTCAACTTCAAGACACTAAATACTCTTTCTTCAAAAGAGTTAGTCTCCGGTCTACCTCAACATTCATACGCCAAAGAGTCCTTATGTTCAGCGTGTGAGAAAGGGAAGCAGACCAAGTCAAGCTTCAAGTCTAAGCAAGTCTCCTCAGTGTCATCTCCTCTACAACTACTCCATATGGATTTGTTTGGCCCTGTTAACAAACAATCCATCGCTGGAAAGAAATATACTTTGGTCATAGTTGATGAATTCTCTCGCTATACATGGGTGATGTTTCTCCGTTCCAAGAGTGACACCCCTGAAGAACTCATCACATTTGTCAGGAAGATGGAAACCCTGAACAATATGACCGTTCGCTCAATAAGGAGTGATCACGGGACTGAATTCAAAAACAGTTCTCTTGATTCCTTCTTTGAGAGTAAGGGTATTTCTCACAACTTTTCTTCAGTGAGAACACCACAGCAAAACGGAGTCGCTGAAAGAAGAAATCGAACTATCATCGAAGCTGCACGTTCCATGCTCATAGATTCTCACCTGCCTACTCAGTTTTGGGCAGAAGCTGTCAACACTGCTTGTTTTAATCAAAACATGCCGCTGATAGTCAAAAGATTCAAGAAGACAGCCTATGAACTCTTCCATGGGAGAAAGCCTTCAATTAGCTTTCTTCACATCTTTGGTTGTCAGTGCTTCATTCTAAACAACAGATATGCCCTTGGAAAGTTTGATCCTAAGGCTGATGATGGAATCTTTCTTGGATACTCCTCAGTTTCCAAAGCCTTCAGAGTCTTCAATCGTAGAAGACAGACTGTAGAAGAAACTATTCACGTCACTTTTGACAAATCCCGTTCAGCGAACTCAAGACCTTCTGCTGATACTGAAGAACTTAATCAATGGATGTTTTCTCATCTTTGTGATTCAGAAGATGTTCCCACTCCTCCATCTCATACTCATACCGCTGAAGATGATGATCCTACCATCATCCCAAGCATGTAGACTAGTGAAGCTGAAACGTCATGGGTCTCAGCTGTTCCTCTTAACACAATGCCTGCTTCTGAACCATCTACCTTAGACATACCATCTACTTCTCAGCAATCAGTGAATGAATTGCCATCTGCACCTTTTCCTGTCTTAGCTGATATACCAGAAGTTGCTGAAGTCTCATCTTCAGCCCCTCCAGTTCAGATTGAGTCAGCGACTTATGCTCCGGCTCAGCGATGGACTGTTAATCACCCTATTGATCAGATTCTTGGTGATCCAAACGTTGGTGTTCAGACTCGACGAAGTGCAGGTAACATTTGTTTATTCGTTAACTTTATTTCTCTGATTGAACCAAAGAAAATAGATGATGCCCTCAAAGATCGAAACTGGGTCAGCATAATGCAAGAAGAGCTGACAGAATTTGAAAGAAACAAAGTTTGGAATCTTGTTCCAAGACCATCTGACAAGTCAGTGATAGGCACTAAATGGGTCTATCTAAACAAGTTGGATGAACATGGAACTGTAACCCGCAACAAGGCTCGACTTGTTGCTCAGGGATACAGACAAGAGGAAGGCATAGATTACGACGAAACCTTTGCTCCAGTGGCTCGTCTAGAAGCCATTCGTCTTTTCTTAGCTTACGCTGTACACAAAGACTTCAAAGTTTATCAAATGGATGTCAAGTCAGCGTTCCTTAATTGAAAGCTGAATGAAGAAGTTTACATGGAACAACCCCCAGGATTCTCAGATCCTAAGCATCCAGGTTATGTTTATAAACTGGATAAGGCACTTTATGGCTTAAAGCAAGCTCCTCGTGCATGGTATGACACTCTATCCACTTATCTCCTTAACAAAAAATTTGAGCGAGGTAAAATTGATAGAACGCTATTTTCCAGGAAAGTATCAGGTCATATCATTCTTGTTCAAATATATGTCGATGATATTATATTTGGTTCCACTAACCCTGACCTTTGTATTCGTTTCTCTGAAAGGATGAAAGCTGAGTACAAAATGAGTATGATGGGTGAGCTAACATATTTCCTTGGTCTTCAAATCAAACAAAATGAAAAAGGAACTTTCATTAATCAGGGAAAGTATGTTAAAGATATGCTGAAGAAATTTGATTTAACTTAGAGTTCAGCTATGAAAACCCCTATGGCACCGCCGCTGACACTTAACAAGGATCCCTCAGGAAAACCTGTTAATGTCACTGTATACCGTGGGATGATCGGCTCTCTTCTTTATCTTACAGCTAGCCGACCAGATTTCATGTATGCAACTTGTTTATGTGCAAGGTATCAAGCTGAACCTAAGGAATCTCATATGATAGCTGTAAAGTGAATCTTTTGTTACCTTATGGGTACTCCTAACCTAGGTCTTTGGTATCCTAAAGATTCAGTGTTTGATCTAATCGCCTATTCAGATAGTGATTTTGCAGGTTGCAAAATGGATAGGAAAAGCACCACAGGAGGTTGTCAGCTCCTGGGTGGTAAGCTGGTGAGTTGGACAAGTAAAAAAAAACTCAGTGTCCACCTCAACCGCTGAAGCTGAGTATGTAGCCGCTGGAAGCTGCTGTTCTCAGGTCTTGTGGATGAGAAATCAACTACTGGACTATGACCTACAGCTCTCTAAAATTCCAATCTACTGCGACAACACAAGTGTCATCGCTATAGCCAACAATCCGGTGCTACACTCAAAGACCAAACATATCGAAATCAGATATCATTTTATCAGAGATCACGTGATGAATGGTGATATAGAACTTCATTTTATCCCAACTGACTTTCAGTTAGCTGATCTGTTCACCAAACCTCTTGATGAGACAAGATTCAACTTTCTCATCAGCGAGCTTGGAATGCTGAACTTTGAAGAGTAAAATCTTCAGTGGTTCACATTTGATCAGTGACAAAAATAAACTTGTATAACCCATAAATCACTTACTCTCTGAACAAACTGATTCGCTGATAACAAGGTATGTTTTTCTCTCTTTACTCACTGACTCGCATGTAAATGCAAGATTTCAAAACAAATTATATCGCTGAAAATCTTTTCCTTATCAGTGATACTTTTGAAATTTCTTAAATCTAACGCTGATATTTCTATCAGTGCTTCATGTTTTCAAAAAGGGTCCCTGAGTCTTTAAAATCCTCAGAGACATCCTAAAATGTGAAAGGACGTTTATGACGTCATCCTAACCGGATAACCCCTGGCACGTTCCTCTGACACACGTTTGCATGTTTTGTTGTCTCTTCCAATCAAATGTAAACACGTGTCCGTGTCATGATGAAAAACTTTTCCCGCTCATAGTTTTTCTGTCTCTAATCTCACTATATATACTCCTTCGAGTGTATATTTTTCCTCACGCGAAAAACTTCTTCTTCAAGAAAAGATTTACTATTGCATTTCTGAACTCAAGTTTTTCAAGAAACTGTTCATCTCCTTCTTCGAACAAACAGGTAAAGAATCTGAACATCTACTTGTTTTTAACTTGTTTTTGATCTTATCTTTGCTTTTAAAAGATCAAACAAAAGAAAACCTTCTTAAAATGAAATCATTTTCTCTCATGATTTTATGAATACAACCTTCATGGTTGTTCTTCAAGTTTATATCTAAAATCTTAAACTTGTTCTTCATATGTTTTTCCAGAATCTCTTCTTCAAACAGAAACTAGAAAACACATACTCTTCACGTTTTGTATTTCTTTTTCAAAACAAGAAAACCCAAAATCTTCATTAAGTCATCTTGTGACTGAATGAAATGGAAAAAATTTCAAACAAATGTTTTTGGAAATTCTTTCCATATTAAGACATTTTGTTGTTCATCTTCGTGATTCTATGTGTTTATAACAGAGATGGCATCCACTGACACTCCTACGGCTGCTGAAGTTTCTAAAATCACAAGGGCTCCTCAAGTCAAATTCAGTCTGGAGAAAGTAATCTTTCAGAGCAACAATCCATATGCTCTATTTGACTTCCCTGAAAAGAAACAGGTCACTCATTTGGATGACGCTGTAAACTTTCTGAAGAAATGCCCTCTCTCCAAAGCTCTAACCATTTCTCCTCCAGCTAATAAACACCTACTAGCTCAGTTCTGGTACTCTGCCAGAAGTGCTCAGATCACATCCTCCACGAACCCCAAAAAGACCATCACTGTCATTCTTTTTGACACTGACCATGGCACTTCCAAAATTACACCTGGTAACCTCAGGTGTGCCCTCAACCTCCCCTCAGCCTCAAAAGAAAAACCTTTTGTCCCATTCCCTGACCCCAAGAAAAACTCATCTGACAGGGAAGCCCTGATTGCATTCTTCGATGCAATGACTATGCATGGGACACAGGGAGAGACGGCCTTCCTGAGAAGAAGCTGACCATCATGAAGAAATCCAAGATGCCAAGCAAAATGAACTTCATCTTCGCTCATCTTATCAGCTGCTTGACTGCCAAATCTGGTTCCTCTGATCAAGCCTCTCAACCTCAACAAGCAATGGGGTACTCACTACTGAAGGGTCTCCATGTTGATTGGGCTCAGATCATTTTTGATGATATGCTGTTCAGAGTGAATGCTGCTGATCGACCAGCATGGGTTCCTTATCCCAGGTTTATCAGTGCTCTTTTAGCACAAGTCTTGAAGGACAAATATCCAAAGGTAGGAGACCTGAGACTCTCTAAAGTCGGCCCCAAAGTTCTTGACTTCAAGCCACTGCCAAACGAGGTACGTCTCTCTACTCTCTTATCTATTCTTAATCCTCCTTCTTCTACTTCTGCGGCTACTTCAGTGGTAAACCCAACCGCTGATACCCAGGCTGCAAAATTCATTCCTTCTCGTAAAAGGAAACACTCTTCTAGCCAACTTGACTCCGCAAGGATCAAGAAAACCAAGGAGCAACCCGCCCAGCAATCATATGCTGAAGACTCCACGACTCACTTCTTACAAGAGTCGCTGGATAGTTTCGTGGTACGCTCTGCCACAGCTGAACAAGCCATCCCTTCCATCCAGATCTCAGCGTCTCTACACACTGAGGTTACTAACTTGGAACTGAACCAACCTCCTTCAGCCCCTCTAAGGACTGAAGAAGTTATTCTCAGTGGATCCAACACTGAATCTGAAGCACCATATCTTTTCTCATCCTTCGCTTCTCTCTCTACTCCTTTGGACTCTACTCCAGTAATTCCTCCGTTCTCTGGAACACCCATCATTCTACAAGATACAGCTGCTGATACTCTGCAAAGAATGATGGATGCACATTCAGGACCTGCAGGATCTTCCATGCATCAAGGCACTCTCACTGACGATATGGAACACTATTCAGGTCATCGAAGTTTTGACGACTTCACGAACCCACCTGCAGGTATACACACAACCATACACATTCCTCTCTCTCAACCCCAAACTTCTGAGCTTTCCTCTGTTCATAAGTTATTAACTGTTACAGGTCCTAATTTGGGAGATATCAACACCTCCCTGAAGAATCTGGATACAAAGATGACAGCTCTCACCACAACTCTCTCAGCGAACTCTTCAGCTGTAACAAACGCTGGAGAGAATCTTAGCAAGCTAACTGCTGAAGTGGAAAAGAAAGCCTCCAGTGCTGATCTGGAGAAGGTGGAAAGCAGTCTTGGCAATCTTGCTACTGCTGTTGCTAAAAACTCCACCCCCGTCAACACTCTCTTCAACAACAATCTCAACTTCTCAACCCTGTCCAGCGAGGTCACAACGCTGAAGACAGTGGTTGGTACTCTTTAAGAAGAGGTGTCCTCCTTAAATACGTATGTCAGCACTGCCACCGGGTTACTTCATCAGATACTCGAACGCCTGAACGCCCCTACATGCGCTCCTTCACACTTTACTCAGGTGGACCGAGAAGAACTTTAAAGCCTCAATCCTGCTATATCTGGCCTGGAAGACAGATTAGTTGCGATTGAACTATGTGTCGGTATCTCTGGCCTAGAAGACAGGGAACCAACACTCTCTGCTGATGTTGTTTCTGCTGAATCTGGTAATTCCTCCCCCACTCATCAAGTGGAAGAGGGGGAGAAGACTGAAGACCTTCCCCATGATGATAATGGAGAGGTGGAGAAGAGTGGTGAAAGTCTTCCCCATAATGATCATGCTGAGGGGGGAGACAAATGAGACAACTGCTGAATCAACTGATCAACCTCAGGGAGTTGAAAACCCTGAGGGAACAGAGAAACCTCCCTCTGTATCTGAGGGGGAGCAACTCAAAGAGCAACTCAAAGTTGTTGCTGAAGAGGATGAAGAATCTGATAAAGCTGAAGACGATGAAACTGTAGACATCTCTGATGACGAACCATCATCCAGCAATGATGATGATGATGACTTTGATGATGATGATGACTTCTTTTTCATCGATCCCAAGAAGGTTCCTGCTCAAAAAGGAATTTCAATCAATGAACCTTCAGGGGAGCGGACAAAGCCTGCAGCATCTGAAGCTAACAAAGGCAAAGGCAAAGGTCTCGCTGAAGAAGACAATCTGATGATCTTGCTTCAAAAGCAGTTCGTCAGGTACACTACCTCCTATTCCCTTACACTGCATCCCTCCTCTATCCCTTCTCAATCTCAGTTCTTCTCTCCATAAAACCTCTATACACTTAACCCCATTCTTTTCTCTATCTCTTTTCTTCCCAAATCTTACTCAAAAGATCGCTGTGTTTCAGCTAGTCCTCTCCCCTGCTTGAGGATCCAGCTAAAGTTCATCCAGCTGAAACTACCGTTGAAGAAATAATTCCAGCTGCAACTACTTCTGAAGAAATAATCCCAGTCTTGGATTTAATCACCGAGACTGGTGAACCTGAAGAACAACTGCTCTCTCACACAAACAGACCTTCCTTGGTTCCTCAAACACTAAGTGAAGAAGATCAAAGAAAAATAGAAGAAATGATCAAACAGTTCGAGGATCAGTGAATCATCCTCCCTCACTTCAAAGTCACTTCTGTTCCTACAAAGTTCAGGGTATCAAAGAAAGAATTCGCTGATCATCTAAGAGCTGAAAGATTACTCGCCGAAAGAAAGGAAGCTGAAGAAAAAGATAAGGCCCTCGCCATCCAGCTTGTCCAAGAATCGGTGAATGACCCCGCGCTGAAAAGAACTCCCATTGAAGTTCAACGTCAGCTATGGGAAGATGCCCAGAAGATCGTCGAAAAGAAGACAAATGTATCTCAATCCACCCTGAAATGATGTAAAGAGAAACTACATTTTCGATATCGAGCTGCAAGAATCAACAAGGTACACATCACTGGGAGATCAACCATCAGAGTACCAATTGTTGAAGTCCAGCTATTCAGAGAAAACGGCCAAACTGAAACCTTCTATGCTGATGCCATCACGAAGTATGGTCTCTCTGAATGGTTAGAGATCAGAATAGCCATTCAGAATTCACGCTCAAAGTACAAAGATCATGTCGAAAAACTTCTAAATCGACAGATCGACTTGGTTTCATCTGTTGTGGATATTCCTCCTCCTGCCGCTCCAACGCTGAAAAGAAAAAGGGCCTCTGCAAAGAAAAAGATACAACTATCAGATTCAGGTCCTCCCATCCGAAATGAAAAAGGTATTGGTTTCTCTCGCGCTGAAGTACTTGGTCCTGAACCTGATCTCTCTACCCTCGATACATCTCTGCCACCTGGTGAACGCTTCGTCCCTGGTAAAGTCATAAGCAATCCTTATGGTATATTCTGTATTGACTATGATGGACGACAATGTTTTCAACGTATCTCTGAGCTACCCATCACTCCAATCGAACTGCTCAGAGATCTCATCTATTGGTGTGGATTCAGAGATGACCTTCTCGGACATTTCATGAAACCCTTGATCTTCAAGGAAGCCCAAGAAAGAAGAAATCAGGGAAAAGAAGTCCCTGACTGGATGATCCCTACGACAAAGACCCTTGATGAACTTCTCATTAAGGAAGAACCTCTATAGCTGATAGGATCGCCCTGTTCTTCTATCTTTATCAGCTAATATCTTCTGTACTTGTAATTTAAATTTGCTGTACTTGTGATCTTTCCACTTCCCTCTGTAATCTTATACGAAGTTTAAAGAAAGATTTCAGCGAATGTACTTTACTCCATAAGTACTGAAAAGATCCCAGAAAACACTGAGGGTTTTTATTTTATGAGTTCTTTTTATCCTTATGTTTTCATACTTAGCAATTTTCTCTGTTGCTATGTCAATATCAAATAGGGGGAGATTGTTGATCCAAACCCTCAGTGATTTGATAATGACCCTCTCTATTCAACTTAGTGAAAATTGTAAGTAAACAATATGTATAAGAGTTTCACTATCGCTGATAAGTACTAAGACTGTTTCAGTACCGCTGATAGGAACTCTCGCTCTTTAGATTATACATTCAGCGAACACTGTTCATCCAGTAGCATTGAGCCTGTTCAGTCTCTGAGATGATCGCTGAAAAATTGTTCAGCGTAACTGTTCACCATAAAGCTCTAAGTCTGTTCAGTACTTTTGGTGATCGCTGATAGTTAGTTGTTTACTTATGATCTCTGAAGACAAGTTTCACGTCAACATAGGTTCTACGCTGAAGTCGAAGATTAAGCTCAAGAACCAGCGACAAGTCTACTAATGAACTGATGCGGATATCAGCAAAGTCACAGATTTGTCCACTCAACGTGAAGTATCAAGTAAAAGACTTTAGCAATCGCTGAACTTTATCATTCGCTGATAAAGAACTGATTCAACGAAAGCTGATCATGAAGTCTACTCTACAAGTTACTATTGTCTTAACCTCCCTTGCACGTCTCCGTACGAAATGTCAGAACATACATCCTTATTGTCTGTAATCGTACAACAACTCTGATTCTACACTGTGCACCATGCTGCTACTAAAGTTGTCTACAAAGGTCAACCAATCATCTGCTGCCACGTGTAAAGTAAAACTGCCATGCATTAAATGCATGCAGTATAAAAGAAGAACCCTACTTCAGTTTTTGAAGTGCGCTCACTTATCTTAAGTGCCCGACCATCTTCTTATCTCTTTCTATATGTGAGTTAGGTTATTATTCGTAATTTCCTTATCCCCTTCTAGTGCAAGAAACTTAGTGTTCTTAACTTGTTTAGATTAGGCTTAGCCCTTATCTTGTTCTGCAACAAGTTGTAAATTATTTTATGATTTATCAATAAACAATTTAGAAAATTAAAAATCATGTGTTTGTATTCAACCCCCCTTCTATAAACTTGTATAACCCTCTCGGGACCAACAAGTGGTATCAGAGCAGATTTGTTTAATCTCATAAACAAGATCTTATCTATACTAATCTTCTCACTTCTTTGTAGAAAGTAAAAATGGCTACCAATACAAACACAAATTATATTGACAATGGTTCTATTGCAAAACCCCCTAGATTTTCCAGAGATAACTTCAGTCTATGGAAAAATAGGATGATACTCTTCTTAGAATGTGTAGATCAAACTATACCTTACTATATCGAAAATGGTCCTTATATCCCTGTTAGAATTGATCCTGAAGTTCCATCCGCTGAGAATAGAGCTGCTATTCCAGAAAGATTGGTTCCTAAGGAAATCCATATGTAGACTGATGAAGATAAGAAGAAAGTGGGTCTCGACACCAAAGCCAGATCCATTCTTTCTATGGCTCTTCCTGACGAAGTCTATCATTCCGTCATGAACATGAAAACAGCCAAAGCCATGTGGGACACAATCTGTGTTCAGTATGAAGGTACATCTAAAGTCTAGGACTCACGAAAGATCAACCTGGTAAGACAGTACAAAAGCTTCATTTGTGGTAAGAATGAATCTCTCTCTGAAGTACATCAACGTTTTAACTGTTTAATAATAGATCTAAAAACCGTTGGTAAGGAATATTCTAACTTTGAAATTCTGACAAAGTTCCTAGAATGTTTAGCTGAAAGCTGGGACAACTATTCTATGTGTCTCAAGTTCTCAAAGGATCTTAAATCTTTGACTCTCTCTACCTTATATGGCACGATGCTGAATCATGAGAAATCGAGTCATCTTAAGAAGAATCTTCTGAAAGATTCCAAAAGCACCCCTGTTGCTTTAGTCTCAGAGACACCTTCCACTCAGCGAGCTTCTATCACTATCACTGAGTTGGAAAGTAACTCTGAAAGCTCATCAGATCTTGACTCTTCAGATCTTGATGAATCTTTAGCTCTCCTTTCTAATAAATTCAGGAGATTCGCCAAAAAGAAAATTTTCAGAAAGAACAAACCTCTTGCTATTACTGACAAGCCAAGATCATCAACTCCTGTTGATAAGGCTACTACTACTTGCTATAACTGTGAAAAGATAGGACATTTTTCTAGCGAATGCATGTCAAAGAAAGTTTCTAAAAACTCAGCTTTTCCCAAGAAATCCTCTAACCCCAGGTCTAGAGATGACAAGTCCCGAAAGCTAAAAGAAAAGTATGCAAAGTTGAAAAGCTTTAAGAAGAAAGGCAAAGGCTTAATGGCTGACTATGATTGGGCTGCCTCTGACGAAGAAGAATCATCATCTGACTCTGAAGATGATGATCAGGCCAATCTCTGTCTCATGGCCAAAATTGAAGAAGAGGAAGAAAAGCCTGGCATTCCCTCTACTTCATCCTCTACCTCTAAGGTATCGCCTTCTTTCTTTACCAATATTTCTAATATTGATGAAGCTGATAGTCTTCGAAAGATCGATCTTCTGACTATGAGTTTATATGATGCTATGAATGGCAAAACTATTGTTGAAAATCAAAATATTGATCTCGCTGAACAACTTAAAAATTGTCACCTTCAAATAGAAAAGATTTCTAAAATTGAAGAAGATTTAAGAGATCAAGTTCATATAAATCAGCTAGTCAAAATTGAACGCGAAGAAGCTATCGCTGCATTAAAAGCTGAAAAAGCTACTGTTGATGGATGGTATAAATCCTCAACAACGATCACTGAGATAATTAAGTCTCAGATTCCTCTGAGTGACAAACGTGGTCTTGGTTATAAAGCTAACGCTGAAAAACCTACCACTGACCATTCCATGCTTAAATTCAGAATGTTTGTCTCCTCTATCCCTGACACTTCATCTTCTCAGTGTTCCTTTTCAAAAACACCAACTCCTGAGGAAAAACCTACCTTAGTCTCTAAAGACAAAGTTAAAGAAATTTCTTTTAAACAAAAACCTCAGAAGGGTACCTTTGTACCTAAGCTGAATGCTTCTACAGCTTCAGTGACTCATCCCTCTGGTTCAAAGAACAAGATCCCTGGATCAATTCAGCGTGGATTTATTCAGCGATCTACTCCTAGAATCAAAGTGGATGTAACTGGTAAGAAATCCGAAGAACTGTTAGTTCCTCCTATTTCCAATACCAAAGGTATGTTTGGTGCTGGCCCTGCTCATTTTAAACAAATGGCTCAGCATGCAAATGGTCCTAAAACTATTTTTAGTTATAGGAAATGTTATCATTATGGACTTACAAATCATATTGCTAGTAAGTGCCCCACAGCCACCAAAGCTGAAAAGATACTGTAACACCCGGAAAATCCTTGTAAGTAATAATAGTCCTAATATTTCTTTATATTTTGACTTCTTAGATTATAATTGATTTCCTAAGTAATTTCCGTGATTGTTACTTGTTAATTGAGAACTTCCAATAGAAATCTGTAAGTTTATTCCTTAAGGAAATTGACGAAAAATAGATGATAAGTTAAATATTAGATTTTATGGATTAGTTGGTTGGGTAATTTGAATACGAGTCCAACGGTACTTTCCGGGGTAAAAACGGAGTTCTAACGAAGAAGTTACGGCTAAATCAGTGGAAATTGAGAAGACTAGCAAACAGAGGTTGGCGCCGATGGTGGCGCCGATGCATAGGTGCGGGGATCGGCGCCGAGCACCTGACGTGCTAAAAGGGGATTAAACCCACCTCTTGGTCCTTAGTCATTATCTTTTCATTTTAGAACTCTCAAAATCAGAACTCCTGCTGTTTACTTCTCAGACGATTTTCATCTAAGCTTAAGGTAAACTCATATCTCTCAATCCTAATTCAATTCAAACAATTATTAGATGAATCTTACCAATTAAACTTCATTTAGGGCTTTTACATCTTCATCCTTCTTATTGGAGTGATAAAGTTCAAATCTTCAAGTTAGGGTTGTTTCAATTGAAGATTAGAGGTGAGTAACTTGTATCTAATTAATTGTATTATACCTTATTATCATTCTTTATCTTGATTTTGTTATTGTTAATGAGAAATCTTGGTTAATAAGCTCTTGATGGTTAAGAGGGAAACAAGAAGAGTTCAAGTAAGTTATGGTGGATTAATTGTGTTCTATTATTTAGAATGCCATGATAAATGTTAGTGTTAAAGGTTTGGGTTTGATTATACATCATTGGTATGTTATTATGTTGATGGCTTAATTTATGTCTTGATGAAGTAATGATGGCTTAATGGTCAATATGGACCTATTATTGAATTGTAAATGTGGATGTTTATTATTGATATGATATGGAATATGATTTATTATATATGGATGTATATGAACTACATGGAAGTAGTATTGATCATGTTAAATGGTTGGACCATTGTTATGTGTTAAGTATGCTTTGAATATTATTTGGATTAATATATTTGGTATTCACATAATTGGAGGAGCACCTAGTAGGCATTGGAGGATATATTCTTACACACCGTGGGGTAAGTGTAATTGATTCATACCTTCGGATACCGTGGGGTTTTCCGTTGTGTTATGCCTTGTGACAATACCGTGGGGTACCGATCAAGGTATATCTTCCATTATGATGTAACTGGGTAGCAATATGGGCCTTCTCCATGGAATCCAATTTGTGAATGTATCGAATTGTTATTCCTACATGCTATGATTATGCTCTATATGCTATGTGTAAACCTCACTTAGGCTTTAAAAGCCTAACACTTGTTATGTGTTTTATGTGTTACAGATATTAGTGGTTCCGGACACAAGAAGGTTTAGACCGGGGTGTGAGCATGGGATCATTGTTGGAGAGCTAAAGATTAGAAGATTTATGATAGCACTTTACGACACCTTTTGAAATCTGATTTCTATAGTAGAGATTAGATAAGCTAGTGGTCCATTAGTAATTATAATTATCTAAATCTTTGTATTAATGGGTATGTAATGATAATTATGTATACCTTTACTTTAGAAATGCGTACCACTCTTCCGTTTTATGGAATTTTTTGTTGACCCCTGTTTTGGGGTGTTACAGATACCTAAGGTGAAGATCAATGTGTCCAAGACAAAAAAGACCACTGAGGTTAAGAAATTAACCAAAGTGAAGACTGACAAAGCTGAATCTTCAAATGTTGCGAAGATTGCTGAACCGTCCACTTTCTCTACCACCACTGACAAATCAAAGCCCAAAATGATATGGGTGCCCAAGTCTAACTAATCTTCCTTTGTTTGCAGGTTAAGAAGGGTATCTGGTATCTCGATAGCGGATGCTCTAGTGTAACATCCCGAATTTTTCGTTGTATTGTTTTGTGAATTACAAGTTTTAACTTGGGGTTAAGTTTGTAATTGTTTAAAAGTTGTTGGTTGAAGTATATTTTCAATTTGAGGGTTTGTAGTGTCATTCTTTTAAAGTTGGGGGTTTATTTGGTAAAATGTCCTATGACTCATGTTAATTAAGTGAGGAGGTGTCAAACAACTAGTCATTAAAGACTAATTGTGTGAGTGTGAGTTTGTGTGTGTGTTTTTCGGTTTTGAGAGAAAGAGAAGCCGAGAGATAGAGATAGAGAGATCGAGAAAAGAGAAGGAGAAGAAGAATAGCAGGAAATCATCTAATCTAGTGTTTAGTAAAGAATCATAAAAGGTAAACATCTCATTGATTTCTTCATCTTTATAAGTTAAAAGTTTTTATGAAGTTTTAGGTGGGTTTTGATGATTTAAACATGATTATAAGAATATGAATTTATAGGTATGTTATGTTTAGAGTATTAAACATATCTGCAAGTTTGCATAAATAAACATAGCTTAAAAATATAAAAATCTGGGTTTAAGGATGAACATAGTGAACTGAGACTTGGATGAACATCATAGATGTCGCAACCTTAAGCTGCGACATTCATGCTTGTCGCAATAGACCGTTGCGACTTGGAGTTGGAATCGCAACAGTTGATTGCGACTTGGCATTGGAGTCGCAACAGTTGATTGCGACTTAGGTTAGAATCGCAATGGTGGGTTGCGATTTAGAATTGGAATCGCAATAGTGGGTTGCGATTTAGAGTTGGAGTCGCAATAGTTGGTTGCGACTTGGTCCAGTGCATTGCGACTTGAGATGTAATTTTAAGAGATTAAAGATCCTTAGCTGTGGAGGGTTCTGTTTTATAAATTAATATCAATATACTTGAATATTGAATATTACAGTAAGCTGTGGTAGTGAAGACAGGAGTCCCTACGGCTTTTAAGGATTAAAGGAAGTGACTACGCATCAGGTGAGTTTATTTAACTCTCTTTAAATGTTCAGTAATTAACATTGAAATAATATGAAAAATGTATGTCTGAGCATGATAATTAAAGGACTGGTATTATTCAATAAAGAGTCCAGTTAGTTAACTAATAGTTATGCTATATTGATCCTTGTGCTAAATTGCAAAGAGTGAATAGTCACGAAATCGAGGTACTAGAATTATCAAGATTCTTTATATATATATATACATATGTAGAAATGTATTACTTTGTGTATTATGCATATACACTGATAAGAGTTATAATACTTTTGTATTATGTTGTTGTAATTGCTAAAAGTAGGCATCCGGTCATCGGGGGCACTTGGGTACGGTATAATGGGAACCGAATACTCGCCATTGACCAAAGGGATGTAATTTCTAGTAATTGAGTATACCTTGAATCATCGGGGGTCCCGGTTGTTTATCACGATATAATAATCCCATTAGGACCATTGATTCTGAGGTGAGGATATATGAAATGTGGAATAGGCAGATGTTGATTTGTAATTCCCATTTCAAATGGAAGATCGGAGATTTCCATTGTTATAGGGAAGATCAGAGATTTCCCAATTTATAAAGAGGATTAAGAAATAGGCAGGTTTTGACTTGTAATTTCTTAGACAAGAGTATAGACTTTAAAACTGGTGTGATTTAGGGTAATCTCTTGGTAGTGTTATTGTGGCTAAATCAAATTAGTCATAAGTATGGGAGTGGGGTAGATTCCCAGTATTGAAAGGAGTTGTCATACGGTAAGATGGTTGAGAACAGGTTTGATGTATCTGTTGAGATTTTAATTATTTAACTTTAATTTGATTTGAATATTCTCACTAGGCGAAAGCCTAATGTTTTAAAGTTGAATTTCTTACCAGGTACAAGTTCCGGGAAGTAGGCGGGAAGTGCGATGAGAATTTTTGGAAAGGTTCAAACTTAGAAATAACGGAGGATCTAGCTGATATTTTGATGCTTTTGGGACAAAGGATTAGATAACCAAATTAATCTGATTATTGTTGTATGGTTAGATTAATAGGTTATTTGTTTTAGACACATTGTATATAAAACCTTTACAATTGATCCTCAGGTTATAGAAGTTTGAAGTTTTATGATCATAACTTGTAGCAATTTTAAGGTTTAAATTGGCCCTGTTTTTAGGGTGTTACATTATGGTATCAGAGCTTTAGTTTAAGCGAACTAGGTATGATCTTGAGATACCTAGACTTAAGCTGTGATGAATTAAGTTATGATCCGCGAGATACGGGTAGAAGTACTAAGACTGGGTAGTCATAGAGTCGACAGAAATACGCGAAGTTAGTACTGTAACAATGGTAATGAGAATTCTCATTTATGATATGTTCGCAATTTCAATTAGCTACTGTTATGATGAATATATTATTACACAAGCATACTTGTTCTAAATTGTTACAGTGACTGATTTGCGGTAAAGTACGTATTGTATGTTTAGTTGTATAAACCATTAACTGATGAGTATTCTTTTGTGCTCAATCAGAACAATGGTGAATACACCCCCGAGGTCTCCAAATTCTTCGATGAATAGGAATTGGTTAGACGATGCCGGAGAAAGACAAACTGGATTAGGCGGAGTTCCTGATACGCCACCAGATTTTCTTTCATTAGGAGGAATGCGAAGTCGAGTACATCCAGGAGGTACCAGTACTGCTGATCAAACATCATCAGATTCAGGTATGGAAGGACGGATAATGGATAATGTGACTCGATTGATGAATGCATCAATGGAGAGGCAAGCAGAAATGATGAATTCTATGATGGGGAGACAAGCAGAGATGTTTACGAAGATGTTCAATGATCGGAATGCGGAACCAAGACGAACAGTGGTTGATACCAGTGTGATAAATCCAACTGGAAACCCAGGATCAGGGGCAGAAAGAAGGGTTGAAAGAAACTGCTCCTACAAAACCTTCCTGAGCTGTAGACCGCCGGAATTCAAGGGAGATGACAATCCAGTGACTTGTATGAACTAGATAAGAGAAATTGAACAAGCCTTTCGGGCTTGTGAATGTAGTGATGAAAGGTCAAAAGTTCGATTTGGGTCACAAATGTTACGCGGTAACGCATTGCAGTGGTGGAACGTGTTGTCATCTTCTGTGACGGAAGCAGCTCTGAATGTTGTGACTTGGGAACAGTTCAAAGCAAAGATTCTGGAAGAATATTGTAACGAGACCGAAATGGACCGAATCGAAGAAGAGTTCAGAAATCTCAAGAAAGGTAACATGACAGTGAGAAAGTATACTGAATCCCTTATGGAAAAGCTGAACCTCGTGGGGCATGTGGCTCCAGCTGAGAAAAACAAGATTAAATATTATCTGAAGGGTCTACCGGCGGATATGATGACGAGGGTCCGCAGTTCGAAATCTGCTACTTTAAGAGAGACGATTGAAGAAGCAAAGGTAATAGAAGAAATGTACGTTAAAGACAAAGAGGAGAAAGCGCAACCGGGGGAAAAGAGAAAGTGGGAGGGTCGTTCAGAATCTTCTCAGAAATTAAGGTTATTTAGAAAGAACATTCGTTATGATTCCCGTAAGGAACCAAGTTGGTGTTCTAAATGCAAAAGTAAACATTTTGGCCAATGCCGAGTGGTTGGAAATCAGTGTTTCAAGTGCGGGAAGGCGGGGCATATAGCAACAAATTGTACAGTGCCAGGGTCAGTTTGTTTGGAATGTCAACAACCAGGTCATTTTCGGAGAGACTGTCCGAAGTTGAAGAAGGAAGGAGATCAGGGAAGAAAGTTGGTTATTCCCAAACCAACTGGACGTGCATTTCAAATGACTACTGATGAAGCGAAAGGATCAAAAGATGTGGTCTCGGGTACATTTCTTATAAACTCCATTCCTGCACGTGTGTTATTTGATAGTGGCGCAAATTATTCTTTTGTATCCAAGTTGTTCCAGCGTAAGTTAGCTATGCCTATCACTACTTTAGGAGATACCTTAGTAGTTGAAATAGCTAATGGAGTCCAGTCTTTGGTTAAGGAAAGCTTGATCGATTGTAAAATTATGATAGAGGGAACAGAATTTCCGATTAACTTGTTGTTAATGGAAATTGGAAGTTTTGATATTATTGTAGGGATGGACTGGTTGAGCAATAACCAGGCAGAAATTTTGTGTGCAAAGAAGCTGATCCGAATTCCAATGAGCAATAAAGATGATGTATTCATATTTGGAGAAAAGCAGGAAGGAGATGTTCCGTTGAGTTAGTCTCCGGTCTACCTCAACATTCATACGCCAAATAGTCCTTATGTTCAGCGTGTGAGAAAGGGAAGCAGACCAAGTCAAGCTTCAAGTCTAAGCAAGTCTCCTCAGTGTCATCTCCTCTACAACTACTCCATATGGATTTGTTTGGCCCTGTTAACAAATAATCCATCGCTGGAAAGAAATATACTTTGGTCATAGTTGATGAATTCTCTCGCTATACATGGGTGATGTTTCTCCGTTCCAAGAGTGACAGCCCTGAAGAACTCATCACATTTGTCAGGAAGATGGAAACCCTGAACAACATGACCGTTCGCTCAATAAGGAGTGATCACAGGACTGAATTCAAAAACAGTTCTCTTGATTCCTTCTTTGAGAGTAAGGGTATTTCTCACAAGAATCCTCGTTACCATCATTACAATTCTTAACTCCCGTATTTCCGTCAACTCTTAAGACCATTTTATCTTAGTGCTTCTACCCATATCTCACAAATCATATCTTAATCCATCTCAGCTTAAGTCTACGTA
The DNA here is from genome assembly GCA_033807775.1 of Saussurea involucrata. Lineage (NCBI taxonomy): Eukaryota > Viridiplantae > Streptophyta > Magnoliopsida > Asterales > Asteraceae > Saussurea > Saussurea involucrata. The sequence continues at coordinate 31,476,802 of CM066325.1, read as the reverse complement.
TCTCACAATCATACCTAGTTCACTTAAACTACAGCTCTGATACCATATTGTAACACCCTAAAAATCAGGGCCACTTTTCCATATATAAGCACAGAATCAATTATGAAGGTTCCTTTATACACCAATCGAATTCTCTAAACAACCTATTAATTTAATCATGTCAACTATAATTAGATTAAAAGGGTCCTATAAGCAATCCATCCAAAGCCTCCCCGCATCGTCTAAGTTCTCCGCTTATCATCAAAAGTTGAATACCAAAAGCACTCGTCCCACATCCCATTACTCCTCTGAACTCGTACCTGGTAAGAACATTGAATTTGAACAATTAAGCTTATGCCGAGTGAGAACATCCAATTCAATTTAAAACATTAACAACTTGAAAACTCAGATATTCAAGCATATAAACAAACATGTTCACCACCATTCTTACCGTACTCGTACTCGTACTCGTCTCATAATGACGAGAACATACCCAATCCCATGAATATGACTAACATTCAGAACGTCATAACATCAAGTTCGTGAGCCTACTACGAATCATCAAGGATTCTAGTTTATCGATCAAACCTAAAGACTTACAATCCATTGCCATACCTTTTCTTGGAATGAAAGCATAAATAGCATTTATATAATGCCTATTTCTAATCCACTGAAAGTAAGTGAAAACAACACTTACACTTCATCTAATTCACGTTTCCACATCTCAATTACGAATAGCAACTATATTTTGCCTATTCACTATTTCAATATGAATAGTAGTTTTACCTTGCCTATTCAATCATTTCTTATAGCCTCCCGAAATGGGATTAAGAATCCACATTATAGGCTATGAATAGCATTTCTACTTTGCCTATTCAATCATTTCTTATAGTCTCCCGAAATGGGATTAACAATCCACATTATAGGCTATGAATAGCATTTCTATTTTGCCTATTCAATCATTTCTTATAGCCTCCCGAAATGGGATTAACAATCCACATTATTGGCTATGAATAGCATTTCTACTTTGCCTATTCAATCATTTCTTATAGCCTCCCGAAATGGGATTAACAATCCACATTATAGGCTATGAATAACATTTCTATTTTGCCTATTCAATCAATTCTTATAGCCTCCCGAAATGGGATTAACAATCCACATTATAGGCGATCGGGAATTACCATTACGAGCCTGGTCTATTCCACGTTTCTCATCACCTTAGAATCAATGGCCCCCAATGGGATCAATAAATCGCGATTCATAGACGGGCCCCCCGATGATTCAAGGTACACTCATTCACTAGAAATTACACCATGTGGCCAATGGCTAGTATCCGGCTCCCATAAGACCGTACCAAGTTGCCCCCGATGACCCGATGCCTATTTCTAGTTACAACATGAGAATAACCGTCCCATTACAGACAATAAAGATTTGACTTGCATGCCTTATGGATCCATTACAATTTTAAGTGGATATGTATAACAACATATCGCACCACCTCTCATAACATATTCAACTATAAGAGTAACGGATAATCTAACGTACCCTCAAATGATATTTTTCTAAAATTCTTATTTAGAAAAATATTCCGAACCTCGATCCCAAATAAAATAATCATTTAATGGAATTATATCCTAAATATTTAAGATCTAAATTGGATCTTAAAGCCAAATTTCTTAAATCAATATATATATATATATATATATATATATATATATTACCAAATCTTAACATACCAGGCCCAATTGAAATCTAAACAATTTACCAAATCTTAAATACCAAGCCCCATTTAAAATTTAAACTAATTACCAAAATTTTGATCCGCGTGGCCCAATATTAATGACAATTCCAATTTGTTAATGAATACCGGATCTCATACCTCACGACCCAATTCCAGACTTGTCATGATCCGATACCAACCAAATGAATTCCGGTTCTCCTAATTTCGATCCAGATTCCGGAAGTCCATTCCGGATCCAATACATCCGGTCCGGTTCCGAAAGTTTATTAATTCCGGGCTTTTGGGCCCAATTCCGGTACACAACAAAAATAATTCCGGAACACATATAAAACCCAACTTCCGGTATAAATTTTAATTCCGGAACACACCCCCACTTCCGGTATCCTATAGTTCCAGTACCAAAATCAATTCCGGAACCAACCACTTACGGACCCCATGTCTAGTTCTGGAATTTCTTTAAATTCCGAGACTTCGATACTGATCATCAATTCTCATCAAATTTGTCTTAATAACTCGTCTAAAATTTTGCAAACTGACTTAATCTCTAATTCAAATATACCAATTTATTCAGACATCTCATAAACAACAACAAATCAATTTTCAACTGTTAAATTTTACGATGAAGAAGATGAACTCACATGAGGAAGATGAACCCTCTTCTTTCTGCACCAACCCAGTTTAATTTTGCTGTCAAGTCTTCAAATCATCTATTTCCACAGATAACTTTGCTCAAAACTCCAAAACATATACCAAACTTGATTTGAATTAAGGGTAGAATTTTTACCAAAGCTTTCTTCTGCTTCTTTCTTTCTCTCCTCATTTCTTACTCTGGACCGACTTCACAAGAACTGATTTGAGATAAAAATATCTCAAATCAGCTTACCCCAATATTAAGTAATCTCACTTTCCATAAATTACCAAACCAACCTTCAAGTCATAATTTTCACATTAACATGTAAACTTTGGTCAAAATTACAATTTTAACCCTGAAGTTTACATTTGCAATTTAGCCCACACTTAAACTAAATTACAAATCAACCCCATAAATATAAAATAATATAATGGAAATTCGGGGTGTTACAATTACGAATGAGGGTGCAAGCGGAGCTCGAATCGGGAGGATTATGATTGGGAGAGTTTAATGAACCGTATGTCAAAAACAACGAAAATGCAAATGAGGTTAACAATCCAGAAGACAGCATGACGAATGCAGAACCTCCTTCTTCGCCAGTTAATATGAAGGTACATACCTATACATTTGTAAACACATATCATATGAGATCATTTGTGATATTGTTATTATGCATGCTTCAAATATCATATGTGATCATTTGTGTTATTCATTAGTATGACTATTGAACAATTGCATTATGTCAACCTTAAGTAAACAAAAATCATATGTGATTAAGCACTATATAATTATTATGTCCCACTTATGTAGTAAACAATCACATGTGATTAAGTATAACATAATCATATGTGATTAAGGACTAATAAATAACATATAAACTATGAAAAAAAACATTTAATTTGGCAACTGATACTTGTATGTTTTGTGTTTTATGGTAAAATCAATATTGTAGTGATAATAATCATATGTGATTTAAGTAATGTGATATACAATGGAAACATATACTAGTATGGTTTACTTTAATGAAATATCAATATGATAGTTTTAATAATCATATGTGATTTAAAGTACTTATATGCACAATTGTATATTATTTCAGAAATTGATAGTGTTTAAATCATATGTTATTCAAAGCAGAAGCATATACTAGTATGGGTTTCTTTTTATAATAATAACAATATAATACTAGAATTTTTTTAATAGGGATATCAGAAATTCCTGGACGACACATACAACCAACTGATGTGCTTGAAAACCACATTCAACACAACGTTGGATAAGGCATGTTCAAAGTTTTCGGAAGCGTCAAATCTTGTTGATTGGCGAAGAAAACAGATTGATTTTTTTTCTCATTGAACAACAAATTCCAGAAACTCAACAGGTTGATTTGTCTTGGAATACAGAAAACCAGGATGATTTTCATGTTGAAAGAAACGAAACAGAAGGTGGGGAAGCTGTAATAGGAGAAAGCTGTCCCAAAGAGATAAGAAAAGAGAATACAAGAAGTGTAGAAGAAACGAATGAAACATAAGGTGGGGAAGCTGTGATAGGAGAAACCAATATAGAAAATCAAATTGATATTCTTGTACAGAAGTTAAGCATCGGGAATACAAAGATTATAGGAGAAAAGATACCAACTGAAGGTGAGGAACATAACAATGAGACTTTCACACAATTTTTGCAAAACCCAGATGTTATCGACTCATGTAATCGCTTAGTTGCAGAAAAAACGGCTGAAAAAGAAGCAAAGAAAAAACAAGCATCTGTGGTACAAAGTACAACTAATGAAGTTGTTGTTATGCCGACTGTTTGGGTAAAATTTCACCAGTCCCGACCACGACTAGAAAAAGGAAAATATTTATTACACTTTTTCATGATAAAGATAAAATCATAAACACTTTATCGTCTGACCAAAGTTTAAATCGAAAGTTACTCACGACACTCGACCGTCGTAAGAGACCTTACGACCTCGACCGACTAACGTATAATAACTGTTATGATCTCTATGTTTAATGCAGGATCAACACCATTAATGGCCAACAGACATAACCGGCAAGGGCAATTATGAGCATTAACTCTCAAAGGCCGTTACGACCGTTATTCCGACATTCATGAAGATCATTAAACATTCGAAAGCTATATATATGAAGGCACAACATCATTTTGCGCACAACTGAACTCTCGAGAACACTCACTGCAAGAAAGAAGAAACATTCTCTCTCGAAACAGACGACGCACGACGCATAATCTTTACATTCGACGCACTCGTTTTTATACACGATTCACTTGTTTACTTTACATCTAAAGTCCTTCTTTCATTTGTATTGTAACCATTGTACTCTCAACATCTGAAACATAAGGACATCGCCCCTGTTTGGCGACCATAGTGCAGCAACGACACCCACTGTCGTCCGCGGGTTTTTTCCTCGTTGAGGTTTTTCCCGCGTCACCAAATTCCCCGCGTCCTATTTACGTTTTTTTGTCTTTGTCGCATTGCTTTGTCGAACGATTTCTATCTTTAGTTGTTAAGCTCCACAATCAACCTTAAGTTATCATTCTGGACGATTTTTGGCATTAACAGTTTGGCGCCCACCGTGGGGCCCCATCTAGAGAAAATCTTCGACAAACGTGCGTCTTGCTAACAGTTTCTTGGAGTTTCCTCTTTTTTCTATTTCAGGAAAATGGCAGGTAATGGAAATCAAGAGCAGATCATCGCCCAGATGCATTGGGAGCTTGAAAATGCGCACCGTCAGATCGATGCCCTTGCTGAGCAAAGTCGAAGGGCAGCCAAAGAAATCGTGCGGCTGAGGAATCCATTTGGACCACAGAACGGTCCCAGTCCATTCGTTCAGAATCCAGGTCCAGGATCGTTCGGTCAGAATCCAGGATCTGCTCCGTTTGTCCAGAATCCAGGTTCGGGTCCATTCATTCAGAATCCAGAACCAGGACCATTCGGTCAGAACCAGCAGCGAGGTCCATTCATGCAGAACCAGCAGCAGGGATCATTCATCCCAAACCCCCAGTTCGGGCCGATTCCTCCTCAGCATCTGAGGCCACCACCCATGCAAAATGGGTCTCAGCCGTACTTTGTCCCTTTCAATGGGGACGCCAATGGTTCGTCGTACAGAAATGGCACCAGTTCAGGAGTTAATCCTCCAACAGGTGCGAACTCCGATCCTAACGACCCCGTCGCTCAGCGGCTAAAGATGTTGGAAGATCAGAATGAGTGTGTCCTGTCTTTGCTCGCTAAGCTACCGGGGGCAGCCATACCTGTCGACGTCAAGCCTCGCTCAGGATTTCAGGCGTCGCCCTTCGTTGACACGATAGTGACTGTCGACGTCCCAAAGAAGTATAACATCCTCTCTTTCACGCCCAAGTATTCAGGAATAACCGATCTAACGGAGCATATTGCACAGTACAAGCAGCTAATGTGGACGGTCTCGATCCCGCATATGTACCAAGAGGTCTGTATGTGCAAGAGTTTCGGGGCAACCCTCACGGGTCCTGCCCTCCAATGGTTGATTAACCTCAAACCCAAATCCATCGGGTCGTTCGCTGAGTTAGTCAACCAGTTCTCCCAGCAGTTCGCCAGCAGCCGCAAGATGGAGAAGCAGACCAGCGACTTGTACTATGTCGTGCAGAAGGCCGGTGAATCTATCCGGAGTTACTTCAATAGATTCAACACAGAGATGATCAGTGTCCGTAACTGCGACGTCAAGACCGCGATCGAAGCCTACAAACGTGGTCTAGACGACAGTTTGGGTCTGTACACTGGCTTGACCAAGTATCCTCCAGAGAATTTCGAAGACGTCCGAGCCAGAACCCTTGCTTATATGAGGGTGGAAGACGACGCTTCTTTTCGTCGAAAACATTCTGACGACAAGAGGTCGCTTAGTGTAAAAAGGCCAGAGTTCAAGACGAAGGCAATATCCAAGTCAGAGCCTGCACGACAAATCTCAAACGTCCGATTCAAGACGAAAGCGAAGTTCAAGACCGCGACCGTGACCAAATTTATTCAGTACCCTAAGATATCCTCCTATGGATTCAAAGGGACCACTAAGGACTTGGTCGAGGCCCTGAAGACCATCCAGGCAACCATCTGGTGGCCAAAGAAGTTCGACAAAGACGACGGTAAGAAGGATAAATCAAAGTGGTGCGACTCCACGTCGACCACGGTCATACGACGGGCGACTGTATAGCTCTCAAAAAGGAGCTAGCATACCACGTCCCGAAGGGCAACCTCAAGGATATCATCAACGACGTCGTTACTCCAGCTAACGACACTCGACCCCCGACTCCCGATCATGCAAAGGTCGTCAATTGCATCACTGGTGGGTCCGACGTGTGCGGTCTGACGTATTCCGCAGCCAAACGCCACGCTAGCCAAGCACCCGACGATCGACCTACCCCTCATTCATCAAGACCCAAAGGAGATCTGGAGTTAGAAGCCATGAAGATAACATTCTACCAAGATGACCTCGGTGACTCGTATCGGAAGCATCATGACGGGTTGATCATTCAACTCACGATTGGTAACTATCTGACCCGACGAGTCTTGGTCGATAGAGGCAGCTCAGCAAACGTCATCTTCCTTGATACCATCAAGGCCATGGGAATCGATCGATCGGAAATCACCCGACGCTCGACAACCTTGGTCGGTTTCAATGGAGACGCGACGAGTACCTTTGGAGAGATCACCATGCCTGTCTATGCCGGAGGAATCAACAAGCAGACTAAGTTCAACGTCATCGATTGTGCGTCGTCCTATAACATCATCTTAGGTCGACCATGGATCCATGATATGAAAGTTGTTCTCTCGACGTATCATCAGACCATGAAGTTCCCTACGCCGTGGGGGGTCCAGGAGATCAAAAGTGAGCCGAAAGTCGCCCGCGACTGCTACAAGATGACCCTGAAGCCGCAGAAGCAGGCCATCTAGCAATTACAGGTCCAGGATGCTCCTGGGACAGCCGACGACTATCGCCTGGAGGAAGTCGTCTTGGACCAGAGCAAGCCTGACCAAGTCTTTGTAGGTTAGTCCCTCGATCCCTGCGTTAAAGAAAAACTGATATTTTTTTTGCAGGAACACGCCGATTGCTTTGCCTGGTCGCACGAAGACATGGTCGGCATAGACCCCAGTGTTATTTCTCATAAGCTCAATGTCGACCCGTCATTTAAGCCTATCAAACAAAAGCGCCGTAAATTTGCTCCTGAAAGGAATAAGGTGATAAATGATGAGGTCAACAACCTCCTCAAGACAGCGAAAATCCGTGAAGTAAAGTACCCTTACTGGCTTGCTAACATCGTGGTCGTACAGAAGAAAAATGGCAAATGGAGGGTCTGTATTGATTTCACAGATCTCAACAAAGCTTGACTAAAGGACCCATTTCCATTGCCACATATCGATGCCATGGTCGACGCGACATCAAGAAATGAACTATTGACGTTCATGGATGCTTATTCTGGATACAATCAAATCCTGATGCACGTTGAGGACCAAGAAAAGACTGCCTTCATGACAGACCGAGGTATTTATTGTTATAAGGTTCTGCCCTTTGGACTAAAAAATGCAGGTTCCACCTACCAGCGTCTGGTGAATAAAATGTTCAAAGACCACCTCGGCGACACAATGGAGGTGTATATCGACGACATGCTTGTCAAGTCGAAGCAAGCAATCGACCACGTCAAGCATTTGAGGCAGTCGTTTGACATCCTTCAGAAATATAGCATGAAGATCAACCCGACGAAGTGTTCCTTTGGTGTCGGTGCCGGGAAATTCCTGGGTTATATGGTCACTCGACGAGGAATCGAGGCCAACCCCGACAAGATCAAAGCCATCATCGAGATCAAATCTCCGAGAAATTTCAAAGAAGTCCAAAGGCTCACTGGTCGGGTGGCAGCTCTGAACAGGTTTATCTCTCGATCCTCAGATAGATGCCATTTATTTTATTACGTCCTCAGGAAAAATAAAGGGTTCGATTGGACCGACGATCACGAGCAAGCACTGCAAAAATTAAAGGAGTACATGACGTCGCCTCCTTTACTGTCAAAGCCTTACGATCATGAGGTCTTGCAACTATATTTGGCTGTTAGTCCTAATGCAGTAAGTGTCGTCTTGACACGAGAAGATGAAAAACAGCAACTGCCGATTTATTATGTAAGTAAATCTCTCTTGGACGCCGAAACCAGGTGCTCCTCAATGGAAAAATTGCTTTTGTCGCTAGTCACAGCTGCTAAAAAATTGCGACACTATTTTGAATCGCATTCTATTACTGTCGTGACTAACTTTCCTCTTAAGTCTGTCTTGAGGAAACCTAAGTTGACAAGTCGTTTGGCGAAATGGAGCATATATCTCAGCAGTTACGACATCGATTTCAATCCTAGGACCGCGATCAAATCGCAAGCCTTGGCGGATTTCATTGTTGATTTCAGCCCTGAGCTGGAAAAAGAAGCAGAGCTCGAGGTGTCTACTGTGGCGACTCACGACGACGTGCCCTGGACTTTACATGTCGACGGATCGTCCAACACCAGGGGCTCAGGACTAGGCGTCGTCTTAAAGTCGCCACATGGGGGAAAGATGGTGTATTCCGTGCGATGCGACTTCAAAACCACCAACAATGAAGCTGAGTACAAAGCCCTGATCATGGGAATGAATATGGCCCACGACTAGGGGGCAATAACGCTACATGTCAAAAGCAATTCTCTCTTGGTCGTAAAGCAGATGAATGGAGAATTCGCGGCCAAAGATTCAAAAATGATAGTGTACCTGAAGGTAGCAAAAGAAAAATCCGAAAAGTTCAAATCATTTTCAATTGAACAGATTCCAAGGGACCAGAACACTCAAGTCGACGCCTTAGAAAACCTTGGGTCTGCTCTTGTCGAACCAATATTCAAAAGCATTCCTATGATCCATCTAGCGACGTCGTCCATCGAAAATCATGATGTCGTCCAGATCGAAGACCAAGAAGATGATTGGTCGTGCGACATCCGAAATTTCTTTATGCACGACCAACTCCCAGAAGACAAGATGGAAGCTCGGAAGATTAGATTCAAAGCATCCAGGTATGTCGTGATCGGAGATAGACTCTATCGACGATCATCGACAGACTTAAACCTGAGATGCATCATCAGCAAAAGTCAAATTCATAAGATCATTCAAGAGATGCACGATGGAGAGTGTGGCAACCACTCAGGAGGTCGCAGTTTGGCCAATCGTATCTCTCGACAAGGCTATTTTTGGCCAACACTGCGATAAGACGCCGTCAGGTATGTCCAGAACTGTGATCCCTGTCAACGACACTCAGGTACGTCCCATAAACCTTCTGAACCTTTACACTCGACGTTGATCCCATGGCCCTTCATGAGTTGGGGGATGGATATTGTCGGCAAGCTACCACCTGCCCCTGGGCAAAAGGTATTCTCCTCGTACTTACAGATTATTTTTCTAAGTGGGTAAAAGCAGCTGCCTTTTCCCAAGTTCGGGACAAGGAAGTCGTCTCTTTTATCCAGACTAACATCATATGCAGGTTTGGGATTCCATCCGAAATTGTCTGCGATAATGGATCCCAGTTCATAAGCAACAGAACTCGACAGTTCTGTGAAGGCCGCAACATCAAGCTAACGACTTCGACACCTAGGTATCCCCATGCAAATGGGCTTGCAGAGTCGAGCAATAAGACCATTATTGCTTCGATCAAGAAAATGTTAAAAGTTGCAAAGGGAAAGTGGGTCGAAGAACTCCTTTCGATCCTGTGGGCAAATCGCACGACGCTCCGCTCGTCCACAGGACAAACCCCTTTCTCTTTGGTCTATGGTTGTGAAGCAGTTTTGCCAGTCAAGGTCTGGCTACCAACCTCGAGGCATACTTTCGTCGACCACAGCTTGGTTGATTTAAGTTATGACCTCGACGCCCTTGAAGAGCTTAGAGAATCAGCATTGATCAGAATGGTGTCTCAGAAGCAAGCGGTCGATCGACGTTTCAACAAGAATGTCAAAGCTAAAGTCTTTCAAGAAGGCGATTACGTCCTCCAACGAGTGTTCCAAAGCACTCAAGAGCTCAATGCAGGTAAGCTTTCCACCAAGTGGGAAGGTCCTTATCGTATCTCAGAAGTCGTGGGTAAAGGTGCCTATCGGCTCCAAACCCTCGACAATCGAGATATCCCACGTAACTGGAATGCAACACATCTTAAAAGGTATTTTTTCTAAACCCTTTTTTCTTATACGATTTTTATTCATCACGACCAGTACTGACTTAAACATCGGAGGGTCGTTGGTTAGCCAACGACCAACCTCTGACCTTGTTTTATCGCAAGTAGTGGGTTGCGATAAGTGACAAGATTTTGGGTTATTTAGGATTCTTAGTCTTTAAATAGCCCTATTTAGTAGAATTATATAAGTACCATCTGTATTTGGGTATTTCAGACTTTGTAAAGTTTGGTGACGGAAATCCTTACAACTTTAAGAAGTAAAGTAAGAGTGACGCTACTACTGTCAGGTGAGTTCATTCTTAACTTACCTTTTTATAAATGTATTTCAACTTATGGTAAGGTGTATTTTATAATGAATGTTTCCTGAATGAGTTTTGATACGAAGCAAAATTGGTTATCTTGAAATTAATGGTTTTGCTTAACATCATTAACGTTATTTGAAAATGATTTATATTAAGCAATAACCTGCACGAGTATAAATAACTGTAATGGATCCATAAGCACTAGTTTTTATGAACACATGGAATAGGCATGGATTAATCGTAATTCCAGTGTGTATGATAAACGAGGAATAGGCGTGGACTAATCGTAATTCCCGTTTAGGTGAAATGAGGAATAGGCGTGGACTAATCGTAATTCCCATTTCACATTGATGAGAAATCGTGGGATAGGCGTGGATTAATCGTAATTCCTAATTTCTAAGGAAGGAAAGAGATAGGCATTGCTTAATTGTAATCTCTACTTCCTTTCCAAGAAATTGACATGGATAATTGTGATTTCTTGGATATGAGCATTAATCTAGAATCTGGGGAGATTCGTAGTGGGCTCTTGAACATGATATCATGACTGACTTGGTGTCGGTCATATTCATGGAATCGGGTTTAAACCCGTCATCGTAAGATGTTGAAATGTATGGTAAGAAAAAGGGTAAACCAGGTTTGTTATGCTTTGTTTACATTGATTTTAAAAGTTTTATTTTGAAACTGAATGTTCTCACTAGGCGTTAGCCTAATCGTTTTAAAATATGTTTTCTTACCAGGTACTAGCTCGGGCAAATAGTGGGATGTGGGACGAGAGCTTTTGAGATAGCGGAGAAGTTATTTAATGCAATGAGGCTTTTTGATGGATTGCTTAAATAACCTAGTTAATCTGATTATAGTGACATGATTAGATTAATAGGTTATTTGGAGAATTCAATATTTGTATATATGACCCTCATAGTTAAATTCTCTGCTTATGTATAAAGTTTGGAAGATCTTTTGTTTAAATCTTGTTACAATTTGAGGTTTAAATTAGCCCTGATTTTTAGGGTGTTATAATATGGTATCAGAGCATTAGTTTAAGTGAACTAGGTATGATAGTAAGATACCTAGACTTAAGCTGAGATGAATTAAGTTATGATTCATGAGATATGGGTCGAAATACTAAGACGGGATAGTCTTAGAGTCGACGGAAATACGTGAAATTAGTACTGTAACGATGGTAACGAGGATTCTCATGTATAGTATGTTCGCAATTTCAATTAGCTACTGTCATTATGGATATATTGTTACATAAGCATACTTGTTTCTAAATTGTTACAGTTACTAATAAACGGTAAAGTACGTTTCGTATGTTTGGTTATATGTAACCATTTCTTATGGTTATTTCTTGTGTTATGTTAGAACAATGGTGAATACACCACCAAGGTCCCCTAATTCTTCGGAGAATAGGGCGGTGATTAATTGGGGGTTGGAGGGACAACCTAGAACGGCCGGAACCCATGAAAGTCCGCCAAGGCCACCTATAATAGGTGGATTGCAAAGTCAAACGCACAGAACGAGTACCAGTACCGCCAACCAGGAAACGCCGGAATCGCCGGTGGAGTCTCGTATGATGGAAAACATGACACGAATGATGAATATGGCAATGGCACAACAAACAGAAATGTTTATGAAAGCGCTGAATGATCGAAGTTCGGAGTTACGGCGAACGGAGACTGGTACTGGTGTAATAAATCCAATTCGTAATCCTGTATTAGATGCAGAAAGAAGGGTGGAAAGAGTCTGCTCATATAAAACATTTCTAAGCGGCTATGACATGGGAGTCATTCAAGAAAAAGATTTTGGAAGAATACTGCAATGAAAACGAAATGGATAGGATTGAAGAAGAGTTTCGGACTCTTAAGAAGGGTACTTCTACTGTTAGGAAGTATACTAAATCCTTTATGGAGAAGCTGAATTTGGTGGGGCATGTAGCTCCAACCGAGAAAGAAAAGATTAAAGCTTATTTAAAAGGTTTACCAGCGGACATGATGTCCCGGGTACGAAATGCTAAAGCTTCAACGCTGAGGGAGACAATTGAGGAAGCCAAAGTTATGGAAGAGGTCTATGCTAAAGACAATGAAGAAAAGACGCAAGTGGGAGAGAAACGAAAATGGGAAGGCCGGTTAGAGTCTTCTCAGAAATGAAAAAGCATCTGGTAAAAATATTCGTTATGAATCTCGTCGGGAGCCGAATTGGTGCCCGAAGTGTCGAAATAAGCATTATGGGTTGTGTCGGGTGACCACACTGGAATTTTATAAGTGTGGAAAAAGTGGACATACTATGAATAATTTTCATGTTCAGGGATCGACATGTTTCGAGTGCAAACAACCCGGTCATTTCCGCAGGGATTGCCCAAAGCTGAAAAAGGGTGAAGACCAAGGAAAAAACCAAATGCTCCCAAACCGACGGGTCGGGCATTTCATATGACAGCTGACGAAGCCAAAGAATAGAAAGATGTCGTTTCTGGTACATTTCTCGTTAATTCCATTCCAACGCGCATTTTATTTGACTGTGGTGCAAATTTATCGTTTGTGTCCAAATCTTTCTATCACAAGTTAGTTATGCCTGTCACTACCTTGGAAGATGCCTTAGTAGTCGAGATAGCTAACGGGGGCCAAGTCTTGGTTCACGAAAGACTTGAGGGTTGTTTTATTTCTGTTGGGGAAACGAAATTTCCGATCGACTTGTTGTTGATGGAAATTGGAGGGTTTGATGTAATTGTGGGTATGGATTGGCTAACAATCAACCAGGCAGAAATACTTTGTGCAAAGAAATTAATTCGGATTCCGATGGCTGATAAGGATGATGTACTCATCTTTGGGGAAAAGCGAAAAGGGGAAGTTCCGTTAATTTCTGTTGCAAAAGCGCGTAAATGCTTGATGAAAGGATGTTCATCCTATCTAGCGTATGTTCTAGATGTGAAGTCAGAAAAGAAACAAGTGGAAGACATAAAGGTAGTACGTGAATTTCCGGACGTATTTCCCGATGATCTTCCAGGTCTACCTTCTGAACGACATGTAGAGTTTCGTATTGATCTTATCCCTGGATCGGCACCAATTGCGCGTACACCGTATCACTTAGCGCCAGCCGAAATGAAAGAGATGATGTCTCAGCTGCAAGAGCTGTTGGACAAGGGATTTGTTAGACCAAGTTCTTCACCTTGGGGAGCTCCGGTATTGTTTGTTAAGAAAAAGGATGGCACTATGAGAATGTGCATCGACTATCGCGAGCTGAATAAGGTGACAATTAAAAACAAGTATCCGCTTCCGAGGATTGATGATTTGTTTGATCAACTCCAAGGTGCGGGATGTTTTTCAAAGATTGACCTGAGGTCGGGGTATCATCAAGTTCGAGTAAGAGATGAAGATATTCCAAAGACGGCATTCAGAACGAGGTATAGGCATTATGAATTTCTTGTAATGCCATTTGGGTTGACAAATGCTCCAGCCGTGTTTATGGATATGATAAACAGAGTATGTCGACCATTCTTAGACAAGTCTGTCATTGTATTCATTGATGACATACTTGTTTATTCGAAAAATGAAGATGATCATGAATGCCATCTTCGTGAAGTCTTAGAAGTTCTGAGGAAGGAGAAATTGTACGCAAAGTTTTCAAAGTGTGAATTCTGGTTAAAAGAGGTACAATTTCTAGGGCATGTGATTACTTTGGAAGGAGTCAAAGTAGATCCGGCAAAAATAGAAGCAATGACGAACTGGGAAACGCCGAAGAGCGCAACTGAAATAAGAAGTTTCTTGGGATTAGCAGGCTACTATCAGAGGTTTATCAAAGACTTCTCAAAGATTGCTTCTGCTTTGACCGTGTTGGCTCGGAAGAATGTAAAATTTGTGTGGACTGAAAAGCAAGAGTCGGCTTTCAGAACTTTACGTCAGAAGTTGTGCGAAGCTCCTATTCTCGCACTACCGGAAGGAACAGAAGATTTGGTTGTGTATAGCGACGCATCAAAGATGGGTTTGAGGTGTGTGTTGATGCAACGAGGCAAAGTGATTGCTTATGCATCAAGACAACTCAAAGAACATGAGAAGAATTACCCTACCCATGATTTAGAATGGGCAGCGGTCGTGTTTGCATTAAAGTTGTGGCGTCATTATTTGTATGGAACGAAGTGCACACTTTACACTGATCACAAGAGCATGAAGCATGTCTTTGATCAGAAGGAGTTGAATATGAGACAACGGCGTTGGTTAGAACTACTTAAAGATTATGATTGTGAATTGCATTACCATCCCGGTAAGGCAAATGTTGTAGTTGATGCTTTGAGTAGAAAATAATACAATGGGTGCTTGAAAATGACTAACGCTAGGATTGACGTGACGTTAAGTTTGATTGAAAATATAAAAGAGGCACAAGCGGAAGCTTTATTGAAAAAAAATCTGAAAGATGAAGTCATGAGCAAGCAGCATCTTCCATTGACTGAAGATAGACGTGGGATTAAATTATTCCAAGGCCGAGTTTGGGTGCCAAAGGTGGGAGGAAATCGAGAGTTGATTCTCGAAGACGCCCACAAATCTAAGTATTCTATACATCCTGGAAGTACTAAGATGTATAGGGATTTGAAGCTACACTATTGGTGGCCAGCCATGAAAGTGGATGTGGCACGACTAGTAGAAAAGTGTGTGACATGTTCATTAGTAAAAGGTGAACATCAAAAGCCTTACGGAAGTTTTCAATCTTTGGAGATTCCGGAATGGAAGTGGGAAAACATTACCATGGATTTTGTGACGAAGTTACCAAGGACGCAAAAGGGTAACAACACTATATGGGTAATCGTAGATCGACTGACCAAGAGTGCTCACTTTTTGGCAATGAAAGAAGCATCACCAATAGATAAATTAACGAATCTGTATATTGATGAAGTGGTGTAAAGGCATGGTATACCGGTGTCTATAGTGTCGGATCGTGATAGTCGGTTTACCTCGAGGTTTTGGCAGTCACTACAAGAAGAATTGGGTACGAGAGTCAATTTGAGCACTGCGTACCATCCACAAACGGACGGACAAAGTGAAAGAACTATTCAAACTTTGGGAGATATGCTCAGGTCGTGTGTGTTAGACTTTGGAGGTAACTGGGATACGCATCTACCGTTAGTAGAGTTTGCGTATAACAATAGTTATCACTCCAGTATTGGGAGAGCACCTTTCGAAGCTTTGTATGGACAAAAATGTAGAACTCCGGTGTGTTGGTTAGAAGCTAGTAAAAAGAAGTTTGCTGGTCCGGAACTTGTGCAACAAACAGCTGATAAAGTAAAAGAGATTCGGAAGCATATGAAGGCAGCTCAAGATCGACAAAAGAGTTATGTTGATCCGAAAAGAAGACCAAAAGAATTCCAAGTTGGGGAGCGCGTAATGCTTAAAGTATCCCCATAGAAAGGTGTGATAAGGTTAGGTAAACGTGGAAAGTTGAGTCCTCGTTTTCTAGGACCTTTCACCATAACCAAGAGAGTTAGATTGCAAGCATATCAGTTGGATCTTCCACCTGAATTGGAAGGAATCCACAATACTTTTCATGTTTGCTATCTTCGGAAATGTTTAGCCGATGAGAATGATGTGATTCCACTTACTGACGTAAGAGTGGATGAAAAAAGTCTTTGTGTAGAAGAACCGGAGGCAATCTTAGAGAGATCAGTTAAGAAGTTATGACATAAAGATGTAGTTATGTTAAAGGTACAATGGAAACATCATCGAGGTGCTAACGTGACGTTAGAGTCGGAAGAGGATATGAAGATTAGATATCCTCACTTGTTTACCTAGCTTTGATTTCGAGGACGAAATTATTTTCAAGTTGGGGAGTATTGTAACATCTCGATTTTTATATAACGTGTTGCGTTTGGTTTATTGAATAATTTGAGTATAATTATTTGATAGATTAATTTTAGAGTTTATCCCCGAATAAGTTTCGTTAATTATTTTACGGAGTTATAAGTTAAGGGGTAAGCTTTAATTTTAATTTATAAGTTAGAGGGTGAAAGTTGCCAATTGTTGAAAGTTTAAGGTTGGTGTGGTTAAAGTGATGAAAGATTAACCACCACCACCGCCTCAATTGTTTTAAAAGAAGCAAAATGAGTTAGGTGTTTCATTTTTAGAAACTTTGTGTGTGTGTGTGTTCTCGGCAAGAAGAAAGAAAGAGGAAGAAGAGAAGCAAGATTTGTAAGCAGAAATTTAGTAGTAATTGAGGATATAACCTGGTGAAAGCAAAGGTATAATCTTCTCTTAAATTACTTCTTTTATGTTTATAAAGTTTCTTATAGGTTTAGAAATTGGGTTTTAATGTTTTGGAAAATATGAAAATTCTGGGTTCATATGTCTCTTCTACTGATAGTTTTATGCATATCTGTAAATTTATAGGTTCATGCATGGCTTAAAAATATAAGTTTTGACTTAAATACGTTTTCTGTTAGTTGAGACAAAGAAGAACCATAGTTAGTTGCGATAAAGATGAGAGTTGCGACAAAGATGATTGTCGCAACAGTGAGTTGCGATAAAGTGAGTGTATCGCAACCACTTGGTTGCGATAAGGATTATGTCGCAATAGTTCGTTGCGATAAGTGGTAATATCGCAACAGTTGGTTGCGATAAGAAGTGGTATCGCAACAATGGGTTGCGATAAGCGTGATGTCGCAAGTAGTGGGTTGCGATAAGTGACGAGATTTTGGGTTATTTAGGACTCTTAGTCTTTAAATAGCCCTATTTAGTAGATTGATATAAGTACCATCTATATTTGGGTATTTCAGACTTTGTGAAGTTTGGTGACGGAAATCCTTACAACTTTAAGAAGTAAAGTAAGAGTGACGCTACTACTGTCAGGTGAGTTCATTCTTACCTTACCTTTTTATAAACGTATTTCAACTTATGGTAACGTGTATTTTATAACGAATGTTTCCTGAATGAGTTTTGATACGAAGCAAAATTGGTTATCTTGAAATTAATGGTTTTTCTTAACATCATTAACGTTATTTGAAAATGATTCATATTAAGCAATAACCTGCACGAGTACAAATAAGTGTAATGGATCCATAGGCACTAGTTTTTATGAACACATGGAATAGGCATGGATTAATCGTAATTCCAGTGTGTATGATAAACGAGGAATAGGCGTGGACTAATCGTAATTCCCGTTTAGGTGAAATGAGGAATAGGCGTGGACTAATCATAATTCCCATTTCACATTGATGAGAAATTGTGGGATAGGCGTGGATTAATCGTAATTCCTAATTTCTAAGGAAGGAAAGAGATTGGCATGGCTTAATTGTAATCTCTACTTCCTTTCCAAGAAATTGACATGGATAATTGTGATTTCTTGGATATGAGCATTAATCTAGAATCCGGGGAGATTCGTAGTGGGCTCTTGAACATGATATCATGACTGACTTGGTGTCGGTCATATTCATGGAATCGGGTTTAAACCCGTCATCGTAAGATGTTGAAATGTATGGTAAGAAAAAGGGTAAACCAGGTTTGTTATGCCTTGTTTACATTGATTTTAAAAGTATTATTTTGAAACTGAATGTTCTCACTAGGCGTTAGCCTAATCGTTTCAAAATATGTTTTCTTACCAGGTACTAGCTCGGGCAAATAGTGGGATGTGGGACGAGAGCTTTTGAGATAGCGGAGAAGTTATTTAATGCAATGAGGCTTTTTGATGGATTGCTTAAATAAACTAGTTAATCTGATTATAGTGACATGATTAGATTAATAGGTTATTTGGAGAATTCAATATTTGTATATATAACCCTCATAGTTAAATTCTCTGCTTATGTATAAAGTTTGGAAGATCTTTTGTTTAAATCTTGTTACAAATTGAGGTTTAAATTAGCCCTGATTTTTAGGGTGTTACAATATGGTATTAGAGCATTAGTTTAAGTGAACTAGGTATGATAGTAAGATACCTAGACTTAAGCTGAGATGAATTAAGTTATGATTCGTGAGATATGGGTAGAAATACTAAGACGGGATAGTCTTAGAGTCGACGGAAATACGTGAAATTAGTACTGTAACGATGGTAACGAGGATTCTCATGTATAGTATGTTCGCAATTTCAATTAGCTACTGTCCTTATGGATATATTGTTACATAAGCATACTTGTTTCTAAATTGTTATAGTGACTAATAAACGGTAAAGTACGTTTCGTATGTTTGGCTATATGTAACCATTTCTTATGGTTATTTCTTGTGTTATGTTAGAACAATGGTGAATACACCACCAAGGTCCCCTAATTCTTCGGAGAATAGGGCGGTGATTGATTGGGGGTTGGAGGGACAACCTGGAACGGGTGGAACCCATGAAAGTCCGCCAAGGCCACCTATAATAGGTAGATTGGAAAGTCAAACGTACAGAACGTGTACCATTACCGCCAACCAGGAAACGCCGGAATCGACGGTGGAGTCTCGTATGATGGAGAACATGACACGAATGATGAATATGGCAATGGCACAACAAATAGAAATGTTTATGAAAGCGCTGAATGATCGAAGTTCGGAGTTACTGCGAACGGAGACTGGTACCGGTGTAATAAATCCAATTTGTAATCCTGTATTAGATGCAGAAAGAAGGGTGGAAAGAGTCTGCTCATATAAAACGTTTCTAAGCTGTAAACCGCCAGAGTTCGCCGGAGCAGACAATCCAGTGGCATGCATGAATTGGCTCAAGGGGATGGAACAAGCTTTCTGAGCTTGTGAATGTGATGAGAAATCGAAGGTCAGATTCGGGTCTCAAATGTTACGAGGTAATGCGTTGACTTGGTGGAATATAGTGACGTCTACTGTGACAACTCCAGTCTTAGCGGCTATGACATGGGAGTCATTCAAGAAAAAGATTTTGGAAGAATACTGCAATGAAAACGAAATGGATAGGATTGAAGAAGAGTTTCAGACTCTTAAGAAGGGTACTTCTACTGTTAGGAAGTATACTGAATCCTTTATGGAGAAGCTGAATTTGGTGGGGCATGTGGCTCCAACCGAGAAAGAAAAGATTAAAGCTTATTTAAAAGGTTTACCAGCGGACATGATGTCCCGGGTACGAAATGCTAAAGCTTCAACGCTGAGGGAGACAATTGAGGATGCCAAAGTTATGGAAGAGGTCTATGCTAAAGACAAGGAAGAAAGGACGCAAGTGGGAGAGAAACGAAAATGGGAAGGACGGTCAGAGTCTTCTCAGAAATTAAAAGCATCTGGTAAAAATATTCGTTATGAATCTCGTCGGGAGCCGAATTGGTGCCCGAAGTGTCGAAATAAGCATTATGGTCCGTGTCGAGTGACCACACTGGAATGTTATAAGTGTGGTAAAAGTGGACATACTATGAATAATTGTCGTGTTCAGAGATCAACATGTTTCGAGTGCAAATAACCCAGTCATTTCCGCTGGGATTGCCCAAAGCTGAAAAAGGGTGGAGACCAAGGAAAGAAACCAAATGCTCCCAAACCGACGGGTCGGGCATTTCATATGACAGCTGACGAAGCCAAAGAATCGAAAGATGTCGTTTCTGGTACATTTCTCGTTAATTCCATTCCAGCGCGCATTTTATTTTACTGTGGTGCAAATTTATCGTTTGTGTCCAAATCTTTCTATCACAAGTTAGCTATGTCTGTCACTACCTTGGAAGATGCCTTAGTAGTCGAGATAGCTAACGGGGGTGATAACTCTATTTTTAGAGTTATTATTTCCTTTTATTTTTATTTTATTTTGTCAAATTTTAGCGATTTCACTTCTAAAAACCTCCATTCTTGGTAATATTCCAAAAAATGAGCAATAAGAGTGAACCATAGTTTTTATAAACCATTTGGTAGTATTTTGTTGCTTTTTCACGAAATATCTGCAGTGACTTGCGGAGTGCCCACTTCGGACCCCACTGGCGAGCAAAGAAGAAGACAAAAGAAAAAGAACTCTTAGCTTGAAAGTAAAAATCTGGAGAATAGAAGGTTCAAATGCCAGAAGCATGGGGTGGTGAAGTACAAGCATATTCCCTAAGACATGGCAAGATGAATTGTTTATTGAAACCAATGGTACTTTAAGTGGACTTTTTGGAGAAGGTGAAGGGACCTATGGGTAAAAGTGCTACAAGCTTGTGGATAGAGGAATTACTCAAAGAATCTGAATTTTATGTCTTCTATTTTCAGTCTTTAGCCTTTAGAATAAACCCATCTTTTGTTAGTCCAACCTTTCCTCTTAGTATAAATAGAGGTGTTGGGTTTCATTTAATTCATCCATCAATAACTCCATCTACCACATTTAGAGCAAGCTTAGTTGTAGTGGTTAGTTTATAATTTACTGCAGTAGCTCTCTAATTTTCTGTATTTCGATTTGTAGTGTAATCTGTAGTTTTCAAGTAATTAGCGGCAGTGACGTATCCTCGTTCCCTACTGCGGTTTTAATACAAGTCACTTTCAGTTTACTTATGTGCAATTCTTCATCTTTTGTTTTCTTTATTTCAGTAATTATGGGCTAAGCATCCTTTGGGATGTAGGAAAGAGAAGTACCTGGATTTTAGAGAAAATGCTTGAGTAATCTTTATACTTAGAATATTTATTGTTTTGGTCATTCACTCTCGATTATTGCCCAATGATGCGAACAAGCCGATCACTTGTAAGGATCTAAAGTCTAGTTCTTAACTCAAAAATGAGTAGAACGCAGTGACACGAGCTTGGATGATGCTAGGGGATTCGAAAGAATTCTTATGACACTTGCGAAAGTGAGGTCGGCACAGTGAGCTAATCTCAACCCACTGGAGTAGTAGGCAAGCTAGTTGGTGTATTAAAAACACTTAGAGTATTTGTCTCTACACGTTCCATCGAGACCTAAAAAGGTCCATTTTGAGATTACCATTGACAAAACGATAAATACTAAGAGTATGGGATTTTTACCTAAAGGTGTGAGTATTTTGTAACCGGACTTTTCTAGCGAAAATGCCCACCTCAAGTACAAGGATCATTTTTAAGTTCAGGTATTTAATATTAAATCTAGGGAAAATCTAGGGAAAATCTAACCTACATTCCTTCTTTTAAATCTTAAGTAAAATAGTTAAAGTAGCATTTCACCAAACAAACCAAAACTATTTGCTTCCTCTGTAATTGAAACTTGTAAAAGGAAGCTCAGGAGAACTGTATTGTCTTGATTGCCCAGTCCTTGTGGATTCGATTCTGGTATTTTACCAACTATTACTTGTTGTGACGATCATAGTGGTCAGTGTACACTTGCACTTCCCACTGTGGACAGTTTGCAACCCACTGCGATTAAATCACATATTTCGCACGTACCAAGTTTTTTGCGCCTTTGCCGGGGACTGGCGTGATTTTAAATCTCAAGACATTAGTTTTTGTTCGAGCCCGAGTAACTCGTTTTTCTAAGACGTTCGTGTTGCATGCCAAGGCAACAACACGGACCTTTGTTACCAATCGATCTTGAAATAGAGAAAACTTTTCGAAGAAGACGTAGAAACAGAAACACAAATCGACAACCCCCTGTGAACCCCACTGTGAACATGGCAGAAATACCCATTAACCCACCAGTAGTGGAGACCATAGTGACGATTGTCGATAGCAAAGATCGAAAAATATGGGACTATGCTACTTCCGGAGCTAGTGACTTAAGCTCCGGGATTTTAAGGCCCAACATTATTGCAACACATAATGAACTCAAACCTGTGATGTTTCAAATGATCCAAGCTATGGGTCAGTTTGGAGGATCACCATCTGAGGATCCACACTCGCACTTAAAATCTTTTTTAGAAATGACTGATTCCTTTCAATTGCAAGGTGTGAGTGATGAAGCGTTAAGACTAAGGCTTTTCCCTTTTACACTAAGGGATAAGGCAAAGGCTTGGCTGAACTCACATGCACCTCACTCGATAACCACTTGGCAAGAACTTGCTGACAAATTTTTACAAAAATACTTTCCTCCCACGAGGAATGTAAGGTTTCGAAATGATATTATTTTGTTCAGGCAAGAAGAAGATGAGGCTGTTTCGGATGCATAGGAACGATTTAAAGATTTACTTCGGAAGTGCCCACATCACGGCATCCCACATTGCATCCAATTGGAGACCTTTTACAATGGTCTTTCCAATGCAGCCAAAATCATCTTAGATGCAACAGCAGGTGGAACATTCACAAGTAAGACTTACAATGAAGGATATCAAATCTTAGAAAAAGTGTCCAATAACAATACCGAGTGGTCAAATCCGAGAGCACCCGTGACAAAGACCAACACCATTGATTCCGAAGCACTCAAAACCATGAATGCATAGTTAGTGGCCTTGACTAAATTAGTTTTGAATCAAAATAGAAGCCAAGTCAATTCCGCAACACATCTCCCTGAGAATTGTTCCCTCTGTGGAGAAGAACATGTTTTTGACTATTGTCCAGCAAATCCCGAGTCCGTGAATGTTATAGGAACCAACCCGAGGAACAATCCGTATTCACAGACTTATAATCCAGGTTGGAGGAATCACCCGAATTTTTCTTGGGCTGGTAATCCAGGACTCCAACCCCACGGGGCGAGTCATGTCCAGCAAAGACCACAAAACCCCCTGGATTTCACCAACATCACAGTGGGCATCCCCCACAGAACTTTCAGCAAGGGCAATCCTCGCAACAGTTCCAATCATGACCAACTCACTCCGCTAAGACTCAACCATCAATCGAATCAATTCTCAAAGCTTTCATGAATCAAACTCAAGCAGCCATTAGGAACATAGAGACTCAAGTAGGACAACTAGCCGTCGAAGTTAAGAATTGACCGCCAGGGACGTTACCTAGTGACACCGAACATGCTAAGGTAATAGGAAAAGAACAAGTCAAGTCCATAACGCTTAAGAGTGTAAAGGATCTGAAGGATGTCATTTTTGATTTTGATGATTTGCCTCAAGTACCCACTGTCCCTAAAACCACAGTGGCCACTCCTCAAGTCATTGTCAAACCCACAGTGAGGACCGATGTCCCTGAGCTTCCTACTTTTGGACCTATACCAAAACCTACTGTTCCAAAGCCAACACCACATCAAACTCAAGCAAGTGTACCTTTTCCTGAAAGAATGAAGACTAAAAATGTCGATGTTCAGTTTAAAAAATTCTTAGACATTTTTAAACAACTTCACATCAACATACCCTTGGTAGAGGCTCTCGAGCAAATGCCAAGCTATGTTAAACTTTTTAAAGGATATTTTGAACAAAAAGAGAAAGTTAGGTGAATTTGAGATTGTGGCTTTGACCAGGGAATGTAGTGCCCTCCTTACTAGCAAGATTCTGCCTAAGTTGAAAGACTCGGGTAGTTTCACCATTCCATGCACAATAGGAGGACAAGAAGTAGGTCAAGCACTTTGTGATTTGGGAGCTAGTATCAACTTGATGGCATTGTCCATTTTCAACAAGTTAGGTATTGGAGAGGCTAGACCCACAACCGTGACATTACAACTAGCCGATCGGTCCATTGCCTACCCCAAGGGAAAAATAGAAGACGTCTTGGTCCAAGTGGATAAATTTATCTTCCCCGCCGATTTTCTAGTTCTAGATTATGAGGCCGATAAAGATATCCCAATCATCTTAGGGCGTCCGTTTCTTGCAACCGGATGTACTTTGATCGATGTGCACAAAGGGGAACTCACTATGAGAGTTAATGACCAAGAAGTAACATTCAATGTCTTCAAGTCCCTTAAGTACATAGAAACCAAAGACTGTTTTGCTTTGAGTTCGATTGGTGGTGCCTTAAGTTTTGAAACAGTTAGCACAGTGGGCAGTGAGAGTGAGCACTCCGACTCTGAGAGTGATGACACTTTTGAGGATGAGTGTAACGCAATAGTGGCAGCCTTTGAACCTCTGGACTTCAAGGACAGAAACGTTCAACCTCCTTCAATAGAACAACCTCCCGAGTTAGAGCTAAAACCGTTGCCTTCCCACTTGAAATATGCTTATCTCGCTAAGGATAATAAACTTCCCGTTATTATCTCTTCCAAACTTAGTGAGAAACAAGAACAACTTCTGATTGATTTGTTGGTAAAGCATAAGTGGGCAATTGGTTGGACCATAGCGCACATTAGAGGTATTAGCCCCTCCCTATGTCAACATAAGATTAACTTGGAGAGTGACCACCCTGGAAAAGTCCAACCCCAAAGAAGGTTGAACCCCATAATGAAGGAGGTAGTTAAGAAAGAATTGCTG
The DNA here is from genome assembly GCA_033807775.1 of Saussurea involucrata. Taxonomy (NCBI): domain Eukaryota; kingdom Viridiplantae; phylum Streptophyta; class Magnoliopsida; order Asterales; family Asteraceae; genus Saussurea; species Saussurea involucrata. The sequence goes on along the minus strand of CM066325.1, from coordinate 31,451,772 downwards.
AAGTGGTTAGACGTCGGTATTATCTACCCAATAGCTAGTAGTAGTTGGGTGAGCCCCATCCAATGTGTCCCTAAAAAGGGAGGGACGACCGTAGTGGAGAACGAAAAGAACGAGCTCATTCCCACTAGGACTGTCACGGGGTGGAGAATATGCATGGATTATAGACAACTCAACCTAGCCATTAAGAAAGACCATTTTCCCTTACCTTTCATCGACCAAATGCTTGATTGGTTAGCGGGAAATGAATTCTATTGTTTTCTAGATGGATACTCCGGATACAACCAAATCCATATCGCCCCCGAGGACCAAGAAAAGACCACCTTTACATGTCCCTACGGTACTTTTTCATTCCGGAGGATGCCATTTGGATTGTGTAATGCCCCAACCACTTTCCAACGTTGTATGATGGCCATTTTCACCGACATGATTGAGGACACCATAGAAGTTTTTATGAATGACTTTTCTGTGATAGGGACATCATTTGACAACTGCCTGGGAAATTTAGAGAAAAGCCTAGTGAGATGTGAGACCCACGACCTTATTTTAAATTGGGAAAAATGCCATTTTATGGTAGAGGAAGGTATTGTCCTAGGTCATCTTGTCTCGAGAAGAGGGTTGGAGGTTGACAAAGCCAAGCTTGAAGTAGTGGCACAACTTCCCGAACCCACAACTGTGAAAGGTATTCGAAGTTTCTTGGGTCATGCAGGTTTCTATAGGAGGTTCATCAAAGATTTTTCGAAAATAACTAAACCCCTATGTAACCTGTTGCAACATGAAAAAGAACTTAATTTCACCCAAAAATGTCGAGATGCCTTTGAAACAATCAAGAAATCCTTCGTTACTGCACCCATAGTGACCACCCCTGATTGGTCACTCCCATTTGAAGTCATGTGTGACGCCAGCGAGTGGGCTGTGGGGGCTGTTCTAGGACAACGAAAGAACAAAATCTTTCACCCCATTTATTATGCAAGTAAAACACTGATTGAAGCTCAGATTAATTATACTGTCACTGAAAAAGAATTACTTACGGTGGTGTTTGCTTTTGATCGTTTCAGGTCGTATTTGATAGGGACGAAGGTCATCGTGCACACTGATCATGAAGCGATAAAATACTTGATCACCAAAGCTGATTCCAAGCCACGTTTGATTCGATGGGTTTTATTGTTGCAAGAATTCGACCTTGAGATCGTTGATAGAAAAGGAACAAACAATCAGGTAGCTGACCATTTGTCCAGGCTGGAGAAGACAGTGACCACTGTAGATCCCACTCCGGTCAAAGAGAATTTTCCTGATGAACAATTATTAGCAGCTCAACATCACGATAATAATATTCCTTGGTATGCTCACATTGCAAACTTTTTAGCAAGTGGACTAAAGCCCCACGGGATGAGTGGACAACCATTTAAAAAGTTTTTACATGATACACGACAATATGTTTGGGACGATCCTCTCTTATATAAGATAGGGACGGACCAAATATTGAGGCGTTGTGTCCACGGGAATGAGCAACATCAAATACTCCTTGGTTGTCACACATCCCACTACGGTGGCCACTTTGGTGGAAACCGCACTGCTGCAAAAATCTTGCAAAGTGGGTTCTTTTGGCCCAATGTGTTTAAAGACTCTTTCGAATTTGTGAAAAATTGTGAGCAATGTCAACGCATCGGGAACATTTCATAAAGGAACGAGATGCCTCTTAATAACATCCTAGAGGTAGAACTTTTTAATGTTTGGGGGATCGATTTTATGGGTCCTTTCCCAAATTCAAACAATAATTTTTATATCTTGGTTGCGGTGGACTATGTTTCGAAATGGGTGGAAGTTGTTGCATGTCACACTAATGATGCCAACACCGTGGTGAAATTTTTGCATAAAAACATTTTCACTCGATTTGGAACACCACGGGCATTGATTAGTGACGAAGGCACCCATTTTGTGAACAAAGTCATGAGCTCGGTCCTTGCTAAGTATGATATATATCATAGAGTGGCCACCGCATACCACCCGCAGACCAACAATTTAGCCGAACTTTCAAACCGAGAAATCAAAAGTATTTTGGAGAAAGTCGTTAAACCACATCGCAAGGATTGGTCGAGCAAACTTGATGACTCTCTTTGGGCCTATCGAACGGCCTACAAAACTCCCTTGGGAATGTCTCCGTTTAAATTGGTTTTTGGCAAAGCTTGCCATTTACCGATTGAATTAGAACACAAGGCGTTTTGGGCCCTTAAAGAGCTCAATATGAGTGAGGATGCTGCGGGAATCAAGAGGTTTTTACAATTGCATGAACTAGAGGAGTTGCGATACCACTCCTATGAAAATGCAAAGTTGTACAAAGAAAAGACCAAGATGTGGCATGATCGAAGAATAAACCATAGGGAGTTCATGGAAGGCCAACAGATACTATTGTTCAATTCCCGTCTTAAATTCTTTCTAGGTAAACTAAAATCGCGATGGACGGGACCATACACCGTGGTCAAGGTTAGTTCCTTTGGAACAGTGGAATTGATGTCCCCACAGTCTGGTCAAACATTCAAAGTCAATGGGAAGAGAGTCAAGCATTTTCTAAGCGAGAGTGCCCACATTCCATCCCACTCTCTACCCCACTCTGGTTAAGAAAAGTCAAAACCATTTGTAAATATTTTAGTTCAGTTATTTGCTGTGTTTTTATTATTTTTGGTCTTTTTAATTCTGTGTGGTAGTTTATTTTAATGTGTGTAGGATGGATTGCCCATTTTTGAAGAAAAAGTCAAACAATTGTTTCGCAGTGACATCGAGCATGTCACTGCGCTTCCCACTGTTGGCCTGGCGCTTCGATGAGACGGTTTGGGGGCCTAAGATCTGACAGCAAATCACTTTTTCTTACACAAGGGTCTACTTTTCTGTCACCATGCACCTATTTCGCCTTTTTTCAAGAAAACCATCATAATCCCTCTCTCTCTCTCTCTCTCTCTCTCAAATCAACGGTTCCCTCCTAAAACATAATACCCAGAAAATAAACCATTTCCACACCAAATTCCAAAACCCAACTTTTACTCCAAATATTCAAAACACACACTCTTCTTCCGTAGTTTCTCTCTCAGACCCAAGAAACCATTCAATGGCAAGTGTTAGTCCTAGATTTATCAGGTAACAATATAATCAATGGATATGAACACGAACAATTGATGATTTCAACTCGTCATCCCTCTCGTATTCATTCAATCAAAGTAAAGGAACGATTCTAACAATAAGCTCTTTCTAATTTCTCTAATGAATCGTTAACCTAAATCAACGTTAACACTAACCTTATATACCTAGGCCTTAAACACAAAAGCCCATGGCCCATTAACCTAATCTAAGCCCATTTTATCATTAAAGGCATGTTACAAATAATTAAATAAATCTAATTAAGCACAATAAAATTATTTATATATCTTTCTAAGATGTAGGACATTTATGGTCCTAACAATCTCCCCCTATCTTGAAATCTTCAGATCTTGATCTTCTCTCCTTCTTGGATCTTTGAAATACTTCGGTGCTGCTTGTCTTCATGTCTTTTCAGCGCTCCCCCTTGAATAAAGCTCTTGAATTTGCTTTCAGCTTTAGAAGAACTTATAGAACCAATGTGCTCGAAGGAGGAAACAATTTGAAGCGAACACCACTTGATAAGGAATGAGAAGAGTTGATCACTTGTAAGCACTTTGAAGTCTTTTCGGATTTCGGAACTTGACCGTTACTCCCCCTTGGCTTTTGCATGTGGACTTCTTTACTCCCCCTCAACTTGATAATCCGTGTCTTTGAATCTGTACCCTTTTTCCCCCTCATGATGAGTAGGAGCATCTGGAGCATCATGCACGTTCAAAGACAATAGTAACGAGTAGCAAAAAAACAGATCCAGATAAAACAGTAAGTAACCAGGGTAATCAACTAACACAGAAACACATAAGTAACTGTTATCACAACAATTAAAAAATTGTGTGGCCTATGTTCAGAGTTGGCAAAGGGGTATCTCTGATAGGACTTCCAGTTATCACTGAAGAAAACTTTTAAGATTAACTTCTCAAACTGTTCCGGCAATATCACGAAGATATGCAATTGGAATCACAAAGACTCGTGCATGTGAGAAAGAAAAGAATTCTATCTGATTGGCTCAAAATATTGATTTAACTTGGGACTCAAGTTAAAATCAATTGACATAGTGAATAGAATATGAAGTTCGGAGACCGAAGCTGGTGTCTTCCTGTTTCAATATCTAAGACCTCCGAGTGAGGAATAGATAGAGTATGTGCTAAATCTTCATGAATATATGAAACAAGCATCTGTTGGGAGATACTTGAGTGGCTGGGTGGGGTGACACGAGTTATCGACACTAGGTTAATGTCTGTTTCAATATTCATCTCCAAAGAACGAGAATGAATAGATTGTGTGGTAACCCGGATAACTGACTCGGTTTGGTAAGGACCAATTAATTCTTTTAAGTCCTGTCACAGCCTCACCATATTCTTTTCTCTCCAAACTCATCTATCAATCTAGACCCCTCAATGTAAGTCCTAACACTCCTTTCATGCAACGAGTAGAACAGTTAAGTAAAAACAGTGAAGTACGAGTTCTAAACTGAAATGTTTAGAAGTCGATACTTTTAAGAACGAGTCCTGATCTGAGGTGATCAGAAGTCATGACATTTAAAAACGAGTTCTGAACTGAATTATTCAGAAGTCATGACATTTAAAAACGAGTTCTGAACTGAATTATTCAGAAGTCATGACATTTAAAAACGAGTTCTGAACTGAATTATTCAGAAGTCATGACATTTAAAAACGAGTTCTGAACTGAATTATTCAGAAGTCATTAAAACATTTGAAATATAGAATTTCAAGAAACAAAATCAAGCGCTAAACAGATTGACTCAGTAAGCACAGTATTTGCAAAAAATGAGACAAATGATCATAAAGTTTAATTGTGAAGAACAAGTCACAACTATTATATCAGATACGAATGGAATCATTTGCAAAAATAGTGAACTTGGAAAAACAACTAGGAATTCAAACGTGTGTATTTCCATCGAAAAATCAACAAATATGGGATACATGGAAATAACTGAGTCAAGAAAGTGACACGTGGCAATCATGGAAAGTACTCCCCCTCAAAATTGGCATAACCTTTAAATGCTCGTCATGTGAAAAGAATAATAGTAATTAAAACCGCACTTGACATTCCTGCAAAACAGATTAGACAGATTTTGGTATCCATCTTTTGATGGATCCTTGTCGATTAGATGCCCTATGAGGACCAGGGATACTATAAGTACCATGCCAATACTTCGCATGGTCTTTATTCACAAAGTCACTTGTTCCACAATAAGAGCAACACAGCTTCTGTGTAGATAAGCTGATCAGTTTGTTAACAGAGTAAACTCGATCAGTATTCACAAAAGGCTTAGCATGGAAAGTTGTGTTGTTCTTGACACTTTTAACAGAGACGAATGACTTTGGAGCAGGAGTAGTTCCTTTAACTCTCCACACCATGTTTACTTTCTTGAAGGTTAGATTTTCTTTATTATCAACACGAGAATTATAGACAAGATTGGAAGGTCGAATCTGATCTCTTGAAAAATCATTTGATTTGACAAAATTCTTTAAAGAACGTTTTGTAGAAAATGAACTTGAAGCATAAGAAGGTTGAACACCTTTGAAATTGATTTCTTCAAGTTTCTTGACCTTAACGGATAAGGTATTTCGTTCTTTGAGAATTAAATCAAATTTCTTTTGTAAATCAGATTTAACCTTTTGTTCCTTCAAAATATCGGTTGCTAAACCAGATAATCTCTGTGTAAGTTTAGAGATCTCAGCCTGAAAGATCTTTCTTTCTTTTGCAAAATCATCTGTCAAGCATTTAGCCCTAAATCCTTCAACTTTCTTCTTCTCAGACTCTTTGATTAGAACGTCTAATTCCTTTTCCAAATCAGTTATATTCAAAGAAAGTTCTCCATTCTTTTTAGTAAAAGATTTGCGTTCTAATTCAAACTTCTCTCTTTCTGAAATCAACACTTTTTCAAAGTCGGAGATCTGTTTTGAAAGTTTTAAACACATAAGCTCAAGTCTCTTCTTCTCTTCAAGAGAATTGGTAGAAAAACCAGATTGCTTTTGAATAAACAATTGTCTTTCCTTTTCAAAACTTTCTTTCTCCTTTTCAAAAACCTTTTCAAGGATAATCATGGCAATGCTGCTGGTAGGATCTGGAGAGCTGAGCCAGTGCTTTCGTAAAGGCTGTGTATTCAGAATCAGAATCACTGTCCTCTTCTTTCTTAGATTCTGGCTCAGATTCACTTGGCTCTTGGTCACGTTTGGAACACCGGCTGGAGGATTTACCTTGTTTTGAAGAAGCAGGTGACTTGGACGCAGACTTCTTTTCGCTCAGAATCTCCATCACCTCATCTTCGTCCTGACAAGTTGCTTCATACTGAGATGAAAAAGACATTTGTTACCTGAAAAATGATCGTTGATCGGTGTTACTTTGAAGAATCAACAATGCGGAAGAAAATCAAAAATTAAATTAGAAAAACAAATCTAAAAAATAAGTTCGTTTCCAAAATTTAAAATCTGATTATTATCGAATTCGAACGAACGAAATTACTCTTCGAGAGTGAAATCTGCAAGAAAACCAACCAAGTTAGATCAAGAACAACGAAAATAAATCACAAAAAGAATAATAGTCGCTAATAATTGCAAATCGTCGCAAATAATCTCAAACGTCAAAAAAATTGCAAATCGATCGTTAAGAAAAATCGCAACTTTCGTTAAAGATTCTCACTCACGAAACGTGCTGTAACTCGGGTACCGATCAGAAATTACCACACAAAACTTACCGGATAACACGCTTTCCGGATAAAAGAACACTTACCGGATGAAGATTAAAGTGAACTTACCGGAAACACAAGATACTTACCGGGAACTTGTCCGGATGCGATGAGAATTGTGACTTACCGGGTGATGTGAGACTTTACCGGGTGAGATGTGCTTTCCGGATGAACTTTGGTTACCAATCAAACACTTATTCGAAATTTAACAAATTAAACTCAACACCCAAAACACAAAAGAATTATTATGGAACCGAAAGATGCCAAACAATTTAAGAAAATACGCACTGAATGAAACTTTGACGTCAATTCAACAAAAAATCATGCAAAGTGGGGTGATGTCATGCGAACTGGATAAACAATAATACATGCATGAGATGGTATGGTTATGTATGCTATCCGTTTATGTGGAAAACGATAGCAAAGGATATCTCGAAAGTAATTAAGTGTAAAAGTGGTGGTCAAACATTGATGAAAATCGGTCAACAATTGCATGCGAATATGTCCGGGAAGTATATTCGTCCGGAAAGCTAAAGATTTGACCGGAAAGTATATTCGTCCGGGAAGTATATTAGACCGGAAAGTTGGTGAGAAATTGGAAAACTTACCCGGACACTGCGGCTGTGGTTGCAATTCGGATCTACGATCGATAGGGTTGCTTGATTTCACTCCTGTATGGTTAGATTTTGACCAAAAACACAAAAACAAACATAACCAAATCGATTTCTAAGCAACAAATATATCCTATTTTTCACAAACCACCACAAAAACTTAAGAACACCAAAACTCAAGAATAGATTTTTAAATCACAAAATTGATACCTTTGAGAATTGATGTAAACGCAGGTAAACACGAGTAAACAATCAAGATCAAACAAACGAATTAATAAATCAACGAAAAAGCTTTGCAAACCCGATTGAAGAACGATTTTCTTCAATAAAAACTGCACTGTTACGAAATTATTCTGGGTGCCTTCTGGACCTCAAACAATCAATCCAACCGGTCAGAATGTGTAACGAGATGTCCCGAAGCTACTGTCCAAAAATCGCGACGATCCGACGGTTCAATCTCCGGGAATAGGCGAAACGGCTCGCTGCGTTTTCCAGAAAAATACACTACGAAAATTAAACTTTTTCTCGCTTTCGTTCGATTTCTTTCGTATCTTCAAATCACCGATTCTGCTCTGATACCAACTGTTAGTCCTAGATTTATCAGGTAACAATATAATCAATGGATATGAACACGAACAATTGATGATTTCAACTCGACATCCCTCTCGTATTCATTCAATTAAAGTAAAGGAACGATTCTAACAATAAGCTCTTTCTAATTTCTCTAATGAATCGTTAACCTAAATCAACGTTAACACTAACCTTATATACCTAGACCTTAAACACAAAAGTCCATGTCCCATTAACCTAATCTAAGCCCATTTTATCATTAAAGGCATGTTACAAATAATTAAATAAATCTAATTAAGCACAATAAAATTATTTATATATTTTTCTAAGATGTAGGACATTTATGGTCCTAACAGCAAGAAGCAAGAGACTCAACCCTAACCCTAATGAGCCCGGTCGTGCCGTACTCCGCCGCAGAACCACCGACGATAACCCGCCGGAAAACGTCACCGGCGACCTAAACGAACCTCCGACATCCTCCGGCGAGCATCCGATGACAACCGTCGCGCCTGATGCAGAGTCATCGAAACAAGAGGGGTCGAAGGCGGCTTCTTCCTCGAAAGTCTCAGACACTAGTCTGAGTGGTTTTGACATGGAGAAACAACAAACTGGTGAGGAAATGCTAAAGCTAGAGGAGGAGTACAATCAAAAACTCTTGGCCCTTCCCAAAAAGAAGGAAGAGGTTGAGAAGAAACGAAAAGAAGAGGAAGAAAGGTTGGCACGGGAGGAGGCGAAAAGAGTAAGAAAAGAGGAGGAAGAGAGAATCCGAAAATAAGAAGCAGAAAAACTGTTGAGAGAGGAGGAGGAAAGACAAAGGGTTGAAAAAGAACGATTACTTGAAGAAGAGAAGAAAAGGGCAGAAGAAGAAAGGCTGAGAAAAGAAGAAGAAGAGGACCGAATCAGACAAGAAGAGGACCGAATCAGACAAGAAGATGAAAAACAAAGAAAGGATGCAGAGGCTGCGACACTCCAACATGAGGAAGAGATTCACACTGATCAAAACCTCCAAGTCACAAACACTGTTGATTTGGAGGCACTTCAAAAGGCAGCCCACGGTGAGGAGAGCCCTATGAAAAGAGCTTTGAGGAAGAGAGCTATGGTCACCAGATCTGGGGTGACCATTTCGGAAAAAACACCGACCAAGATATCAAGGAAGACAACATCCGGGAAAGGTAAGGGTCTTGAACCCTCTTTAAGTTCATTATTAGACGAAACTGATGCTGGGGATGAACAACTTCAATCTGAAAACCCACATCAGTCCACAGTGGGCACTGGTGCCCAGGCAGTTTACGACCCCAGCGGTCGCTGCCCACTATGACTACATTTACAAGCAAAAGTTGAACCTGGAGAGGGGTTTTGACCCTGACTTTGTAGAGGCCAACCCGTTTATCAAAGAGAGGGTTTTACAGCAAGATTGGACGACATTGGCATCTGCCAATCGTCGGGCCAACGCCTCTTTGGTAAGGGAGTTTTATGCCGAAGCCTCTCAGACTAAGGACACATTTGTGAAAGTCTGGGGTAGAATCGTGCACTATAATGCAACTGCTATCAACCGGGTCCTTGGAATAAGGACCCCAACTACATGCTCATTTGCACAATTTTTGCACCGAATGACCCGGACAGATGAGGATGCTATTTTGAAAGAGCTGGTTGTTGAAGGAAAGCCCTGGGATAAGGATGGCCAAAGGAGGTGCTTGCACGCTAGCTCCTTCACTACCGAGGCCGCTGTGTGGTTCCAGTTTCTACGGGCCTCCTTATCGCCGACTACTCATGATACGACCCTCTCGATGCACAAGTGCGCTTTGTTGTACTGCATTCTTGCAGGGAAACCAATCAACCTGGGAATCCTAATGCACTCCGCCATATACCAAGCTCGAACCCGAAAGAAGATAATCCTACCTCTTCCTTGTCTTATTACATCGTTACTAATCGAAGCTGGAGTACCAGCTGCTCAGGATGACAAATGGATCACTTCTATGAACAACATCAGCATCGTCACAATCAAGAAGATGGGGAGAGCAATCACTGCTCCCCCCGAAGAACCTTCTGATGAAGAACCCACAGTGAGATCCACCGGTACGTCACTCCGCCAGCCCACTTCAGGAAGCTCCAACAATCCCTTGGCCGACATTCTGACCGCATTAACCGCACTCACTGACCGTGTCACTCTCATGGAAGCCCAGCAGAAGCATATGAACAGAGCAACATAATCTTTCTGGATGTATACGCGCGATCGGGATGCGGTCATGAACCAAATGCTACAAGGTGCTGATCAAGAGTTAGCCGCACAACTCCCCGACTTTCCAGAAGGTATATGTCCCTCCAATGACAGTGACGATGGTCTCAGTCACGACTCTGCAGAAAGCCCACCGCCAACGACTCCTACCCACTGAATGGTTTATTTGGATTTTGGTTCCCACTTTGATTGCTCTCAAAACAATTTTTATTTTCTGTTTGGTTTGGTATTTTGCCTATGACTAGGCACTTGTCAATATTGCTACTATTTTCTTTTTGTTAGATGATGCATGAATTCCTGTTGCTAAGCAGGTACTTTTGGGTACTAACTTATATTCTCATTTGAATGCTTTTTGATCTTTTCAAGGTGCAACTTTCGGATTCCAACTTAAAAGGTAACTTTTGTAAGTACGACTCTCAACTTGTCATGTTGAAATGATATAGGCCATTTGTGCATCCAAACTCGACCTTTTTGGTACCCCAAAATACCTCCTGAACCCCACTTTCCAAGTCACAATGAGGATATTGTGCAATCTTAAGTTTGAGGTGGGGACTTCCAGTGTGACTTCCAGTCTTTCCACAGTGGGGACACTGTGTGGTCCTAAGTTTGAGGTGGGTAAGATATACCCCCCTCCCAAAAAAACACAAAAACAGAAGAAAATCGGAGTGTCACTACAAAAGATTGATGGTGTGCCTTTTCTGGACCATCAAAGTGCTCACTCCCAGAAAAAGATGGTGTGCCTATTCTGGACCATTAGAATACCCACTCTCACAAAAAATAGCCATACCCAAATAAAAGCCTGAAGTGTCCGTACTCACCCTTGCAAAACACAAAACACCCACTTCTTGAAATAAAAATCGCAAAGCGGTAGTTTTTATCCATGGTTGGAAGTATTTGCTACAAAGCCCTTGGGAAAAATACTCAAAGCCACAAAACCTTCGAACCCAAGAAAGTCCTATTGATCAAATGTAAACGAGTGAAAGATGTCGTCGAGTACATAAAGTGAAGCTTTTATTTTGGGACCGAAAGAAGCATCCATGGAGGGAGATCAACATCCATTCAGAGTGAGAAGTCGGTAAGTCCCTGAAAATCCAAAAGTGTTTTTTTTTATTTTTTTATTTTTATTACTTGGGGACAAGTAATGGTTTAAGTTTTGAGGTTGTGATAACTCTATTTTTAGAGTTATTATTTCCTTTTATTTTTATTTTATTTTGTCAAATTTTAGCGATTTCACTTCTAAAAACCTCCATTCTTGGTAATATTCCAAAAAATGAGCAATAAGAGTGAACCATAGTTTTTATAAACCATTTGGTTGTATTTTGTTGCTTTTTCACGAAATATCTGCAGTGACTTGCGGAGTGCCCACTTCGGACCCCACTGGCAAGCAAAGAAGAAGACAAAACAAAAAGAACTCTTAGCTTGAAAGTAAAAATCTGGAGAATAGAAGGTTCAAATGCCAGAAGCATGGGGTGGTGAAGTACAAGCATATTCCCTAAGACATGGCAAGATGAATTTTTTATTGAAACCAATGGTACTTTAAGTGGACTTTTTGGAGAAGGTGAAGGGACCTATGGGTAAAAGTGCTACAAGCTTGTGGATAGAGGAATTACTCAAAGAATCTGAATTTTATGTCTTCTATTTTCAGTCTTTAGCCTTTAGAATAAACCCATCTTTTGTTAGTCCAACCTTTCCTCTTAGTATAAATAGAGGTGTTGGGTTTCATTTAATTCATCCATCAATATCTCCATCTACCACATTTAGAGCAAGCTTAGTTGTAGTTGTTAGTTTATAATTTACTGCAGTAGCTCTCTAATTTTCTGTATTTCGATTTGTAGTGTAATCTTTAGTTTTCATGTAATTAGCGGCAGTGACGTATCCTCGTTCCCCACTGCGGTTTTAATACAAGTCACTTTTAGTTTACTTATGTGCAATTCTTCATCTTTTGTTTTCTTTATTTCAGTAATTATGGGCTAAGCATCCTTTTGGATGTAGGAAAGAGAAGTACCTGGATTTTAGAGAAAATACTTGAGTAATCTTTATACTTGGAATATTTATTGTTTTGGTCATTCACTCTCGGTTATTGCCCAATGATGCGAACAAGCCGATCACTTGTAAGGATCTAAAGTCTAGTTCTTAACTCAGAAATGAGTAGAACGCAGTGACACGAGCTTGGATGATGCTAGGGGATTCGAAAGAATTATTATGACACTTGCAAAAGTGAGGTCGGCACAGTGAGCTAATCTCAACCCACTGGAGTAGTAGGAAAGCTAGTTGGTGTATTAAAAACACTTAGAGTATTTGTCTCTACACATTCCATCGAGACCTGAAAAGGTCCATTTTGATATTACCATTGACAAAACGATAAATACTAAAGAGTATGGGATTTTTACCTAAAGGTGTGAGTATTTTGTAACCGGGCTTTTCTAGCGAAAATGCCCACCTCAAGTACAAGGATCATTTTTAGGATCATATATTTAATATAAAATCTAGGGAAAATCTAACCTACATTCCTTCTTTTAAATCTTAAGTAAAATAGTTAAAGTAGCATTTCACCAAACAAACCAAAACTATTTGCTTCCTCTGTAATTGAAACTTGTAAAAGGAAGCTCATGAGAACTGTATTGTCTTGATTACCCAGTCCCTGTGGATTCGATTCTGGAATTTTACCAACTATTACTTGTTGTGACGATCATAGTGGTCAGTGTACACTTGCACTTCCCACTGTAGACAGTTTGCAACCCACTGCGATTAAATCACATATTTCGCACGTACCAGGGGGCAAGTCTTGGTTCGCGAAAGACTTGAGGGTTGTTTTATTTCGGTTGGGGAAAAGAAATTTCCGATCGACTTGTTGTTGATGGAAATTGGAGGGTTTGATGTAATTGTGGGTATGGATTGGCTGACAATCAACCAGGCAGAAATACTTTGTGCAAAGAAATTAATTCGGATTCCGATGGCTGATAAGGATGATGTACTCATCTTTGGGGAAAAGCGAAAAGGGGAAATTTCTGTTGCAAAAGCGCGTAAATGCTTAATGAAAGGATGTTCATCCTATCTAGCGTATGTTCTAGATGTGAAGTCAGAAAAGAAACAAGTGGAAGACATAAAGGTAGTACGTGAATTTCCGGACGTATTTCCCGATGATCTTCCAGGTCTACCTTCAGAACGACAAGTAGAGTTTCGTATTGATCTTATCCCTGGATCGGCACCAATAGCGCGTGCACCGTATCGCTTAGCGCCAGCCAAAATGAAAGAGATGATGTCTCAGCTGCAAGAGCTGTTGGACAAGGGATTTGTTCGACCAAGTTCTTCACCTTGGGGAGCTCCGGTATTGTTTGTTAAGAAAAAGGATGGCACTATGAGAATGTGCATCGACTATCGCGAGCTGAATAAGGTTACAATTAAAAACAAGTATCCGCTTCCGAGGATTGATGATTTGTTTGATCAACTCTAAGGTGCGGGATGTTTTTCAAAGATTGACCTGAGGTCGGGGTATCATCAAGTTCGAGTAAGAGATGAAGATATTCCAAAGACGGCATTCAGAACGAGGTATGGGCATTATGAATTTCTTGTAATGCCATTTGGGTTGACAAATGCTCCAGTCGTGTTTATGGATCTGATAAACAGAGTGTGTCAACCATTCTTAGACAAGTCTGTCATTGTATTCATTGATGACATACTTGTTTATTCGAAAAACGAAGATGATCATGAATGCCATCTTCGTGAAGTCTTAGAAGTTCTGAGGAAGGAGAAATTGTACGCAAAGTTTTCAAAGTGTGAATTCTGGTTAAAAGAGGTACAATTTCTAGGGCATGTGATTACTTCGGAAGGAGTCAAAGTAGATCCGGCAAAAATAGAAGCAATGACGAACTGGGAAACGACGAAGAGCGCATCTGAAATAAGAAGTTTCTTGGGATAAGCAGGTTACTATCAGAAGTTTATCAACGAGGCAAAGTGATTGCTTATACATAAAGACAACTCAAAGAACATGAGAAGAATTACCCTACCCATGATTTAGAATTGGCAGCGGTCGTGTTTGCATTAAACTTGTGGCGTCATTATTTGTATGGAACGAAGTGAACACTTTACACTGATCACAAGAGCTTGAAGCATGTCTTTGATCAGAAGGAGTTGAATATGAGGCAGTGGCGTTGATTAGAACTACTTAAAGATTATGATTGTGAAATGCATTACCATCCCGGTAAGGCAAATGTTGTAGTTGATGCTTTGAGTAGAAAAGAATACAGTGGGTGCTTGAAAACGACTAACGTTAGGATTGACGTAACGTCAAGTTTGATTGAAAATATAAAAGAGGCACGAGCGGAAGCTTTATTGGAAGAAAATCTGAAAGATGAAGTCACGAGCAAGCAGCATCTTCAATTGACTGAAGATAGCCATGGGATTAAATTATTCCAAGGACGAGTTTGGGTGCCAAAGGTGGGAGGAAATCGAGAGTTGATTCTCGAAGACGCCCATAAATCTAAGTATTCTATACATCCTGGAAGAACTAAGATGTATAGGGATTTGAAGCTACACTATTGGTGGCCAGCTATGAAAGTGGATGTGGCACGACTAGTAGAAAAGTGTGTGACATGTTCATTAGTAAAAGTTGAACATCAAAAGCCTTACGGAATTTTTCAATCTTTGGAGATTTCGGAGTGGAAATGGGAAAAGATTACCATGGATTTTGTGACGAAGTTACCAAGGACGCAAAAGGGTAACGACACTATATGGGTAATCGTAGATCGACTGACCAAGAGTGCTCACTTTTTGGCAATGAAAGAAGCATCACCAATAGATAAATTAGCGAAGCTGTATATTGATGAAATGGTGTCAAGGCATGGTATATCGGTGTCTATAGTGTCGGATCGTGATAGTCGGTTTACCTCGAGGTTTTGGCAGTCACTACAAGAAGAATTGGGTACAAGAGTCAATTTGAGCATTGCGTACCATCCACAAACGAACGGACAAAGTGAAAGAACTATTCAAACTTTGGAAGATATGCTCAGGTCGCGTGTGTTAGACTTTGGAGGTAACTGGGATACGCATCTACCGTTAGTAGAGTTTGCGTATAACAATAGTTATCACTCCAGTATTGGGAGAGCACCTTTCGAAGCTTTGTATGGACGGAAATGTAGAACTCCGGTGTATTGGTTAGGAGCTGGAGAAAAGCAGTTTGCTGATCCGGAACTTGTGCAACAAACAGCTGATAAAGTAAAAGAGATTCGGAAGCATATGAAGGCAGCTCAAGATCGACAAAAGAGTTATGCTGATCCGAAAAGAAGACCAAAAGAATTCCAAGTTGGGGAGCGCGTAATGCTTAAAGTATCCCTATGGAAAGGTGTGATAAGGTTTGGTAAACGTGGAAAGTTGAGTCCTCGTTTTCTAGGACCTTTCACCATAACCAAGAGAGTTGGATTGCAAGCATATCAGTTGGATCTTCCACCTGAATTGGAAGGAATCCACAATACTTTTCATGTTTTCTATCTTCGGAAATGTTTAGCCGAAGAGAATGATGTGATTCCACTTACTGACGTAAGAGTGGATGAAAAAAGTCGTTGTGTAGAAGAACCGGAAGCAATCTTAGAGAGATCAGTTAAGAAGTTACGACATAAAGATGTAGTTATGTTAAAGGTACAATGGAAACATCATCGAGGTGCTAACGTGACGTTACGTTCGGAAGAGGATATGAAGATTAGATATCCTCACTTGTTTACCTAGCTTTGATTTCGAGGACGAAACTATTTTCAAGTTGGGGAGTATTGTAACATCTCGATTTTTATATAAAGTGTTGCGTTTGGTTTATTGAATAATTTGAGTATAATTATTTGATAGATTAATTTTAGAGTTTATCCCCGAATAAGTTTCGTTAATTATTTTACGGAGTTATAAGTTAAGGGGTAAGCTTTAATTTTAATTTATAAGTTAGAGGGTGAAAGTCGCCAATTGTTGAAAGTTTAAGGTTGGTGTGGTTAAAGTGATGAAAGATTAACCACCACCATCGCCTCAATTGTTTTAAAAGAAGCAAAATGAGTTAGGTGTTTCATTTTTAGAAACTTTGTGTGTGTGTGTGTTCTCGGCAAGAAGAAAGAAAGAGGAAGAACAGAAGCAAGATTTGTAAGCAGAAATTTAGCAGTAATTGAGGATATAACCTGGTGAAAGCAAAGGTATAATCTTCTCTTAAATTACTTCTTTTATGTTTATAAAGTTTCTTAGAGGTTTAGAAATTGGGTTTTAATGTTTTGGAAAATATGAAAATTCTGGGTTCATATATCTCTTCTACTGATAGTTTTATGCATATCTGTAAATTTATAGGTTCATGCATGGCTTAAAAATATCAGTTTTGACTTAAATACGTTTTCTGTTAGTTGAGACAAAGATGAACCTTAGTTAGTTGCGATAAAGATGAGAGTTGCGACAAAGATGATTGTCGCAGCAGTGAGTTACGATAAAGTGAGTGTATCGCAACCAGTTGGTTGCGATAAGGATTATGTCGCAACAGTTCGTTGCGATAAGTTGTAATATCGCAACAGTTGGTTGCGATAAGAAGGGGTATCGCAACAATGGGTTGCGATAAGCGTGATGTCGCAAGTAGTGGGTTGCGATAAGTGACGAGATTTTGGGTTATTTAGGACTCTTAGTCTTTAAATAGCCCTATTTAGTAGATTGATGTAAGTACCATCTGTATTTGGGTATTTCAGACTTTGTGAAGTTTGGTGACGGAAATCCTTACAACTTTAAGAAGTAAAGTAAGAGTCACGCTACTACTGTCATGTGAGTTCATTCTTACCTTACCTTTTTATAAACGTATTTCAACTTATGGTAAGGTGTATTTTATAATGAATGTTTCCTGAATGAGTTTTGATACGAAGCAAAATTGGTTATCTTGAAATTAATGGTTTTTCTTAACATCATTAACGTTATTTGAAAATGATTTATATTAAGCAATAACATGCACGAGTACAAATAAGTGTAATTGATCCATAGGCACTAGTTTTTATGAAAACATGGAATTGGCGTGGATTAATCGTAATTCCAGTGTGTATGATAAACGAGGAATAGGCGTGGACTAATCGTAATTCCCGTTTAGGTGAAATGAGGAATAGGCGTGGACTAATCATAATTCCCATTTCACATTGATGAGAAATCGTGGGATAGGCGTGGATTAATCGTAATTCCTAATTTCTAAGGAAGGAAAGAGATAGGCATGGCTTAATTGTAATCTCTACTTCCTTTCCAAGAAATTGACATGGATAATTGTGATTTCTTGGATATGAGCATTAATCTAGAATCTGGGGAGATTCGTAGTGGGCTCTTGAACATGATATCATGACTGACTTGGTGTCGGTCATATTCATGGAATCGGGTTTAAACCCATCATCGTAAGATGTTGAAATGTATGGTAAGAAAAAGGGTAAACCAGGTTTGTTATGCCTTGTTTACATTGATTTTAAAAGGATTATTTTGAAACTGAATGTTCTCACTAGGTGTTAGCCTAATCGTTTTAAAATATGTTTTCTTACCAGGTACTAGCTCGGGCAAATAGTGGGATGTGGGACGAGAGCTTTTGAGATAACGGAGAAGTTATTTAATGTAATGAGGCTTTTTGATGGATTGCATAAATAACCTAGTTAATCTGATTATAGTGACATGATTAGATTAATAGGTTATTTGGAGAATTCAATATTTGTATATATGACCCTCATAGTTAAATTCTCTGCTTATGTATAAAGTTTGGAAGATCTTTTGTTTAAATCTTGTTACAAATTGAGGTTTAAATTTGCCCTGATTTTTAGGGTGTTACATCTAACGACTTCATGCTCTAAGTTTTTTGACTTAGAAAATTTTCATGTTTTGGATAAGCGCCCAAGTCGCACCTATTTACGTTTGCTTACACGATTTAAAAATATAAAAGTCCTACGATTTATGTTATAATCGTTGTATTACAATAGACGCCTAAGTCGCACGTCTTCTTGTTCATTTTTATACGATATGTACTTATTTAATGAATTTCACAATTGATATTGTATCTATTCATGAAATGTATAAGGCAAGATGATGTACAAGTTCAACAGAAAGGAAAATTTCATTCATTGAATGATCGATTACATTCCAAGGGCTCGACCACCAACGGTCGAGCGATGAAAACAAAATTAAGAATAAAATTTTCTAAGGCTGAAGAGGGTCATCGGTCGCGTCCTTGCCTGAAGCCTCGCCCTTGGAGCCTTCATCTATCTCCTCCTCCTCGATCTCCTTCTCGTCGTCCGAGTCGAGGTCCCTCTCAGTCCCGACAGTCGACAAGAAGAACGAAAGCTCATCCGACGCAGAGGCAAGGGGGTTCTTGCCCGACAGGTGTTGACGCATGATCTCCGCCCGTGCGGTCAGTCGAGCAAGAGCAAAGACGGACTTCGCATCGTCCTTAAGCTCCTTTACCTCCCCTTCCAGCTTCACCGCCCTGGACTTGGAATCCTCGACTTCTTTTTCAATCGCAACCAAAGATTCCTTAGTCTTGTCCAGTTCCGCCCTTTGTTCGGCGATCAGGGACAGGGACTGCCTCAGACGATAGTTTGCCTCGTCCCTTGCACGCCCGACAGCCTCCAACTCGTTCTAGGCGTCGTCAAGCCGTATCGACATATCCTCGACGCGCGCCAGAGCCGCCTTCTCCCTGTCCAATGCCGCATTCTCTCTTTCGAGAGCAGAGGACACCAGACCTTCTATCTTCGCCGTTTCGGCGTGCAGAGCCAGGGAGGACTGGAACGCCTGTAAAACATAAAGGAGCATGTCAGTAAACGCTTAACAAAGTTATACAAAACAAAAGACAAGTCTTGAAAGAAAGACTTACCGTAAACGCCAGTCCGACAACATGCGATCCCGTCTCCTCGACGGAGACCCCTCGGAAACGCTCCTTGAAAGACGGGAGCTGGTATTTCCCCAGATGGGGGAAAAGTTTCGTCCTGTCTAGGACATTGTCGCCCATGAAGTCTGAAGGCAACGTAAAGTTGACCGTCATGACCTCAGCCTCTCCAGTCGCATGACCCTTGCCCTTGTCGACCGATGAAGGGGTCGATGCTGTGGACGGAGGCACTGTCGTTTTCTCCGGAAGCGCAGAACTAACAGGCTCTGCGTCAATCGCATCCGAAGATGTCCTCGTCTTCTCCGAGGACACGATTGACACCTTCGCCTTCTCAGGCGTGACGACTCTCGACGAGCCGCCCGTCTTCAAAGACGGTTCCCTCGGGACCGACATCTTTGTCCTCTTCAGGACCCCTGACCCAGTTGTCGTGGCCCCCTTCCTCTTTTCTCTCGCCTTGCGAGCCATTTCGGCTTGAGCTGCCCTCTTGGCCATCACAGACGACGACTTGACATTGGATTCCCCTGAAAAAGTAAGAGAAGAAAACGTCATACGATTGAAACATGGAGAAGAGTAAGTCGAGCAGAAAGGTCAAAGGTACACTTACCAACCATCACTTCTTCTTCTTCTCTCGATTCCTCTTTCTCTTTTTCCACTTTCTCTTCTTCATCTTCTTCTTCTCGTCTCTCCTGACGATTTTCACCCAAGTACAACACGTCTTCGTCCTCGTCCACTAGATGTCGTGTGACGAATGATCGGTTGTCGGTGCTGAGTTCCAAAAACTTCTCGATCTTAGCCTTGGAATCGTCTTTGGGCTTCACGACTTCGAATTTAATGTCTGAAGGCACAAAGAGAGAAGATTAGTTAAGAAACAAAGCAGTAAAGGTAATAAAAAATGCTCGACCAAAGCTAAAAACTCAACCGTCATGTTCCAACCGGACCTAATCCAATCGCTATCGGGATCTAGCGTCGCTACACGCACGAATGCGTACATGGTCTTCCACTTGCGGTCGTTGACCGCGGTCTTCAAGACCAGGGTACGATCGCCTTTATGCTTAGAAAACAGGCTATATCGGCGATACCCGTCCATCTTGACCTAGTAAGCAGTCAAGAGGTCATTCACATTCATCGGCGACTCCCAATTCATGGTAAGTCGCTCGATGACCTGGATAACACGCCAGAATTGGGGCATTAGTTGCCCCGGCGAGAGGTTGAACTCGCACATAAAGGATTTGGCTAGAGGCGAATAAGGCCATTGGAAGCCTATCTTAAATGGATATTCGTATATCACGACATATCCATCGGGGCACATCTCCGGTCGAATCTGACCGGCCTTACTCAATGTAATCCCCGTAGGGATTTTTGCTAAACTCCTAAGGTGGTCGAGATCATCTTGATCTCGAATGGTACTTTTGGGTTCGGTCGACATCGCTAAACCTGTTAACCAAATTTGTCGGTCTGAAACCCCAAATATCCCAGTTTTTCCTAGGTTTTCTCGCAATAGACTTACGACGCATACAAAGGATGAGGAGTCGTACCTTATATAGGCGCTCTAAAACCTCGAAAACTCTAATCGGTTCAAAGATTTTTGCAGGTTTGGAAAGAGTTAGCTGAAAGAAAAGCAAGGATCAAAGACGAAAATAACTCTAAGAGGTTTATGAAAGCGTAAACTGGAAAAGATCCACTAAGGGTCGCTATTTATGCAATTGATCGTGTCAGGCCGAATCACCCGATGATCGACACGTATTCGTGTCTCTTCGTATGCACATACGGATCGTCGACACATGGCGTTTACAGCTGTTAGGCACAATCGCACGTAAGTATGATGTCACGATCTTATCTCCTTTTCAACTTCCCATTCAGTTGGAATTGGACCGATCCAGTTCCAAAGCAACTGAAACGACTTTCGACACGTGTCACGACCACAGACGTCCTACTAACAAAAATTTAAAAATTTGAAATTTGAATTTGCCACTCCATTTCTAAATTTTTGGGGCAAACTGTTTGTGTAAAATTTCACTAGTCCCGACCACGACCAGGAAAGGGAAAATATTTATTACACTTTTTCTTGATAAAGATAAAATCATAAACACTTTATCGTCTGACCAAAGTTTAAATCGAAAGTTACTCACGACACTCGACCGTCGTAAGAGACCTTACGACATCGACCGACTAACGTATGATAATTGTTATGATCTCTATGTTTAATGCAGGATCAACACCATTAATGGCCAACGGACATAACCGACAAGGGCAATTATGAGCATTAACTCTAAAAGGCCGTTACGGCCGTTATTCCGACATTCATGAAGATCATTAAACATTCGAAGGCTATATATATGAAGGCACAATATCATTTTGCGCACAACTGAACTCTCGAGAACACTCACTGCAAGAACGAAGAAACATTCTCTCTCGAAACAGACGACACACGACGCATAATCTTTACATTCGACGCACTCGTTTTTATACACGATTCACTTGTTTACTTTACATCTAAAGTCCTTCTTTCATTTGTATTGTAACCATTGTACTCTCAACATCTGAAATATAAGGACATCACCCATGTTTGGCGATCATAGTGCAGCAACGACACCCACTGTCGTCCGCGGGTTTTTTCCTCGTTGAAGTTTTTCCCGCGTCACCAAATTCCTCGCGTCCTATTTACGTTTTTTGTCTTTGTAGCATTGCTTTGTCGAACGATTTCTATCTTTAGTTGTTAAGCTCCACAATCAACCTTAAGTTATCCTTCTGGACGATTTTTGGCATTAACACCGACAGTTAGCAATAAAAGGCGACAAGTATCACCTTCAGCACCAAGTTCAGCACCAAGTTACAGCCTTGGTTTTACTCAATAATTCGGTAAAGGCTATGACAATGAAGATATAGTGATTCGAAAGGATGGATGTACGCATATAGATACAGAAAATCCAGATGAGGGATGTGAACATGGAGGACTTCTTGTGACAGAGACAGCTAAGGAACCAGAGAGAAATCTAAAGGAGGACTTCTCGTAAGTTTGAAGGTGGATAAAGAAAAGTTGAAAGGGATTCAAACTGACTGTGAAACACCTAATGTCAATCAAATCACAGGTCTGAATGTACAAAATGAAGTGGTAAAACATGATATTAGGGATGGACTACCAATCTGCTCCCCCTATATGAACAGAAAGGTGGACCCTAATGAAGCACTAACAAAAGAAGAAACAATGGTGTATGCCTGGATGTTTGCAATACTTAACAAATACATAAGTTGAAAGACATATTTTCAATATTTAACAAATACATGACACCTATAACATGAATAGGTCCATAAACGACACTTCATCAAAGCATAATGGCCAAAAGGCCCAAACCCTTATGGTTTGTATTTCCAAAATCTTCACAAAGTCAAAAAATTACCAACCTCAAAGGTTTATACATTTAAGGTATAAAAAAAGGATTAAAGTGTCAACATCAAAACTCATAAGTCGGGTAAAATCCCAAAACAACCCTTGACTCTAAATATGGTCAACAAACACTTCAACTCGTCCAACAAATCCATTGAGCATGTCAACAAGACGCGTGATGTATGCGTCACGAGCATGGGCACATGATGGTGGCATTGATATGTCATGTCAAACCACATATGTGGTGCGGTTTGTGTTTTTACCTCAAACCACACCGCGAACACCCCTACCATATAGTTTTTATCAACCCTAACCATTTCTCTATTATAATATACAACTCATGAAATTAGATAGGTGAACGAGATCGATGATTAAGATGGCACCACTGATCAACATAAGGAGTTAAAAAGTAAGTGCAATCGACATTGAAAAGTGATAGGTTTTGTTAACACCAAATATATGATTGTGAATTTGTAATGATAATTTCTAAATTTAGTGTTATGATATAACTGAAAATGCAACAAAGTTTATTTTAGTTAATATTTAGTGTAACTATTAACCTTTGTTTTATCAATTAGTGTAAAAAATGATATAGGTATTTGTACACATATTAACAAATAAATTATATATCTTTTTACTATTTATGACGTGGTTGACAAATTGTCCAGTTATAATGTGATTACTGATTAAATGTAAAAACACGTTACACGTATGTTGAAACCCATTTATCACTTAAAATGAGTATGAAATACACAAAATTTAATGATTTTAAACTAATTGATGAAAAAATCACCGCTACACTAAATATGAAGTATGACAAACTTCGTTACATTTTAATGTATTATGTCTTGTGATAAAATGCATCATAGTGTAACCAACTTTCATAAACATTCATTTTGGGGTTTGGAAGCAAACTTTGCAAAAATTTAAGGGTCAAATGAGTTGTTTGCCTACAAATACTGACATGGCTTCAATAATTTGACATAACATTACCCAATAATATATATCAACTCAAAATTAGTTATAGTTTAATGTCATGGGGTATTTTAAGAACGAATAGTCTATAAATAACATCTGAAAGCACTTGATTAGGTGTTGATTGATAACGCCAATTTTTGGCGTTATTTTTGGCCTACAATCCACGGAGAGTGGCTTGTTTTGAAGCAAAGCAGCATTGCTTTCACGTATTTCCAGTGAATTGTGCAGTTATCCCGAAAGGAAACGACAGCCGAGAAAACGAGCAGAAAGGGGGCTAAAAAAGGAGCTACGTTGAGCCAAATGAAAGTCCAAGATCCAAGCCCAAATGAAAGTCCAAGACCCAACCCAAGCCAATCTGGGACACGCACGAAACACTCTATTTTCTTATTAATGATTTGCGAGTCCAAAGTTAGGGCACACGAGATTCGAGACGACCAAAGGTAGGAAAGGGGCGAATTTGGAGAGCAGAGTTCATCGTTTTCGCATCACGATAGAGAGCCGACTGAAGGGGATTGATATATCGTTTACGGATTAGAGTTGATAGAAGAGAACTGATCAATACTACGTTTTTACATTGCGAACGATGTTTTACATGATTGATTTCTACTACATTCTTGCGTTCTTATCCAACCCCAGCATGAACTAATCTTCAGATGTTGGGGGTTGGAGGAACTATGGATTCAATTAGAGATGACCTGTAACCGACTAACGTTATCGATTTGACTTATAAAGCATTTGATTTGAGTTTTCTTAGCCAATTGTAGCCTGATCAACTTTAATTGATTTAATGGGTTTTGATTAAGTCCGAGAGGATTAATTGACGACTAGATCGGATAATCAAGTGTCGGAAAGGAGATTTGGGTAGAGATAGTCGAATCACCTTTTCGCCCTGAAAAGTGTGACCTAATGTAATTTAAACCACCGGTAGAGATCGAGAGATAAAACTGGTGAGTTTTAGAACAAGATCCGTTATTGCTTGAGAAAGAATAGCGGTGAGCTTTTGCAAACTAGGGTTTATAGTAAGAGTCGGTAATCGTTGTTCAGGTTTTGTTCATCGATATCATAACCATAGGGAATCCAACCCTCAACCTTTATCTCTATTAAAGTCTCTTCAAATATTTCGTTAATCAATTTTAGTTTAATCAGTTTAAAACAATTTCCAAACCACAACTTAAAATTTCGACCGTTCAGTTAATAGAACTTGTAGTCATTGTGATACTTAGTTCCTAGTTCCCTTGGTTCGATACTCGTACTTACCGTACTATTACTTGATTCGACCCGTACACTTGCGGTTAGATTAGGGAGGGTGTAAACCCACATATCAAGTTTTTGGCGCCGTTGTCGGGGACTAGTTGCAACTGATAGCACTACCAGTTATAAGCGTTATTACATTGAACATTTTTTTTACTCTTGTTATTTTGTCTTATCACTTTCGATTTCTGGATTACTAATTTTGAATTACCTTTCTTTTCAGGTACTAACTGGTTTATGCCAAGAACTACCAGAGGGAAAGACATAGAACCGATCGACCCAGAAATCGAAAGAACCGCCCGTATACTACGAAAAGCATCTAAAGCTAAAAGACAACTGAAAAATGGGCGACGAAGCTCCTCCGGAGAGACGTCCTATGCGATCGTTTGCCAATCCGAATGTGGCAGTCGCACGTATAGGCATACAACCTCCCACTACTGGGGCGAACTACTTCGAAATCAAATCGAGTATTGTCGTTATGGTTCAACAGAACCAGTTCGGAGGAGCACCAACATAAGATCCTCATGCACACCTCCGTGCATTTGAAAGGATATGCAACACCTTCAAGATCAACGGAGTGAATGATGATGCGATCAGGTTGCGGTTGTTTTGCTTTTCACTCAAGGGCAGAGCAGAAACCTGGACATAAAGTATACAACCGGATCAGATCACCACCTGGATAGAATTGAAGGTTGCCTTCCTCCAGAAATTCTTTCCACCGAGTAGGACCGCCCAGCTTATGGTCGAGATTACCCATTTTGCTCAATGGGATCAAGAGACGTTATATGAAGCATGGAAGAGGTACAAGGACATGTTAAAGAAATTCCCTCATCGTGTGTTACACGGTTGGGTCTTTATCCAGACGCTCTTTAGTGGACTTCAACCGCAGTTCAAAAACGATATTACGGCTGCAGCGGGTGGAGCTCTAATGGATAAGTCGTATGAGGAAGCATGTGAGTTGATAGACAACCTGACTGAACACAGCTATGCCACTCCGAGATCATCAGTTAGAAGGGTTGCTAGTGTGCAAGAAAACGATGAGTTGAAGGCCATAAAGGCTCAATTAGCCGCAGTCACGAGTCAGTTGAAGGGATCCTCTATCCAACCAACACTTATGGTAGAAGAAGGCATGCCGGAAGGGTTTCCCCCTAATAATGACCCGGAACAAGTTCAATTTCTTTAGAATCGAAACAACCGGTCACGGAATGATCCTTTCTCTAACACGTATAATGAGGGTTGGAAGAGACACCCGAATTTCTCGTGGAGTCAACCGTAAGGCCAACCGAAGGAAACCATGGTCCAGCAACAACAACAGCAATACGGTAACAATTCCAACTTTTCCAATTCTTCTCATTCTAACAATGTTTATCGTCCTCCAGGTTACAACCAAAGGAAATTCGATGAAGGACAAGCCGGGGAGAAGAAGCCGGGGCTAGAGGACATGATGATGAAATTCATGTCTAAGATGGATAGCACGGTTAAGGGACTAGCCGGTACGGTAAGTACAGTCAAGGCGGCTACTGATCAGAGTATGACCTCTATAAAGCTTCTTGAAAGACAAGTAGGGCAAATATCTAAGGCCCTACAAAATCGAGCACCCCGGACAGTTTCCTAGTCAACCCAAAAGGAAACCCCAGGAAGATTGCAAAGCCATTCATTTGATAAGTGGCAAGGAATTGATTAGAGACCCTACCCGAGAATCATCACCAAAGGGGATCGGGCCTAAGGGTAAGACATTGAGATCATAGAAGTGGATGAGATGGAAGATGACGGGGAGACAGTGATAGAAAACTCCAAGAGTGAAGAGAAAAAGCAAGAGCAACCGAATGTTCCAAAGCAACCACTGATTAAACCGGTAGCTCCAAAAGTGCCATATCCGAATAGGCTCAAAGCCCACAGGGATGATCTAAACTTTTCTAAATTTCTTGAAGTTTTTAAGAAATTGCATATTAACATCCCTTTTGCAGATGCATTGGCACAAATGCCCTCATACGTGAAGTTCTTGAAAGACATCCTTCCAACAAGAGAAAGATCGAGGAACATGCGACGGTTGCACTTACGGAGGAGTGCAGCGCGATCATTCAGCACAAGCTTCCCCCGAAGCATAAGGATCCAGGGAGTTTTACTATCCCTGTTCATATTGGAAACTCTGAATTCAGTAAAGCTTTATGTGATCTAGGAGCTAGCATTAACTTGATGCCTTTGTCTATTTTCAGGAAACTTGGACTTGGAGAAGTGCAGCCAACTAACGTGACTTTGCAACTCGCCGACAGACCGATCAAGTATCCTTACGGTGTAATTGAAGATGTATTGATCAAGGTGGATAAGTTCTATTTTCCGGTTGACTTCGTGGTCCTCGATATGGATGAAGACAAAGAGATACCATTGATCCTTGGCCAACCATTCTTGGCCATGGGAGGAGCACTAATCGATGTGAAAGGGGGAAAGCTCGCATTGAGAGTGGGCAACGAAGAAGCTGTCTTCAATGTTTTCCGGGCAGCCAAGCAAAGCATGGGACCGAATGAGTGTTACCGGGTAGAAGTAATGGAATATATGTCTCAAGAGATATACAACCATCAAGTGTCAGACGGTCATCTCATGAAGGCACTAGTGGGGATTGATACCAATCAAGAAAGCGAGCCGGTATTGCAACTCAATGCATTACCATCGTACAAAGGCCCGAGAAGACCCATCATTGAGGATTTGAGAGAACCAATTCCCAAGTCCTAACCTTCATCGAAGACATCGCCAAAGCTTGAGCTCAAACCACTACCCGATCATCTTGAGTATGCATACTTGGGAAAAAAATATACTCTTCCGGTAATCATATCATCCAAGCTGAGTCCCGAGAATAAAGAGAATCTACTACGGGTTCTTAGAGAACATCAAACCGCTATTGGATGGACGATAGCTGATCTAAAGGGTTTAAGCCCAACGTTTTGCTCACATCGCATAAATCTTGAAGACGGGCACCGACCGGTTGTCTAACACCAACGCCGGTTAAACCCGAACATGAAAGAAGTGGTCCGTAAGGAGGTATTGAAACTCCTTGATGCTGGAATTATCTATCCAGTTCCCGACAGTCCGTGGGTGAGCCCAATTCAAGTAGTACCCAAGAAGGGTGGCATCACAGTGATCCGGGACAACAACAACGAGTTAATCCCTTCTCGGACAGTTACCGGTTGGAGGGTGTGTATCGACTACCGGAAGCTGAATGATGCAACCAAGAAAGACCACTTTCCTCTTCCATTCATTGATCAAATGTTGGAACGGTTATCTGGACACGAGTACTGCTGTTTCCTAGACGGCTATTCCGGGTATAATCAGATTCCTATCGCACCTGAGGACCAAGATAAGACGACATTCACTTGCCCGTACGGCACATTCGCATACCGCCGTATGCCTTTCGGCTTGTGTAATGCTCCGGCCACCTTTCAACGATGCATGATGGCAATATTTTTAGACATGGTGGAACGGACCATCGAGATCTTCATGGACGACTTTTCGGTGTTTGGTCCGTCTTTCGACACATGCTTAGAGCATTTGGAAGCCGTGTTACAAAGGTGCAAGGAAACGAGTCTCGTGTTAAATTGGGAGAAGTGTCACTTTATGGTGACCGAAGGGATTGTGCTTGGCCATAAAGTGTCAAAGGCGTGTATTGAGGTGGACAAAGCAAAGGTGGCGGTGATCGAGAATCTTCCATATCCGAATTCCATCAAGGGAGTCTGAAGCTTCTTGGGGCATGTCGGGTTTTACCGGCGGTTTATAAAGGACTTTTCCAAAATTACTAAACCTTTGTGCTCTTTACTTCTTAAGGATGCTAAATTCGATTTCACTAACGATTGTATCCTTGCTTTTGACAGGTTGAAAAAGGAATTGATCTCAGCACCTATCCTCACGACCCCGAATTGGAGTCTTCCATTCATTCTTATGTGTGATGCTAGTGACACCGCTATTGGAGCGGTGTTGGGCCAAAAGAAAGAGAAGCGGATGCATGTGATATACTATGCCAGCAAGACGTTGGATGATGCTCATATCAACTATGCGACTACCGAGAAGGAATTGCTAGCAGTCGTCTATGCTTGCGAAAAAATCCAATCTTATATAGTGGGTGCCAAGGTGATTGTGTACACGGACCACTCGGCATTGAAATATTTATTGGTAAAGAAAGACGCAAAGCCGAGACTCATCTGATAGGCACTTTTGCTCCAAGAATTCGATCTATAGATTTTAGACAAGAAGGGATCCGAGAATACAGTGGCAGATCACCTCTCAAGACTTGAGGGAATTGATGATCAAAACAAGGACAAGACCCTCATCAACGATTCTTTTCCGGATGAACAACTCTTCAAGGTTAGTCACTCAGAACCTTGGTATGCCGACTTGGTAAATTATTTGGTGGGAGGAGTAGTGCCTTATCACATGAACTCCCACCAAAAGAAGAGATTCTTCTTCGAGGCCAAGAGATATTATTGGGATGAGCCGTATCTCTACAAGCTATATGACGACGGCATGATCCGGAGATATGTACCGGACAAAGAGAAGGCCGACATTCTAAACCACTGTCATACCTTAGAATGTGGAGGCCACTTCAGCACCGACAGAACCGTGGCAAAAGTCTTACAGTCGGGATTCTTTTGGCCTTCAATGTTCAAAGAGACTTGCGACTTCATCTATAAGTGTGATAGGTGCCAAAGAACGGGGAACATATCCAAGAGGGATGAGATGCCAATGCAGATTTTTATGGAAGTCGAACTATTCGACGTGTGGGGGATATATTTCATGGGGCCGTTCCCCAACTCATTCCGCAATGAGTATATTCTGGTAGCCGTGGACTACGTTTCAAAATGGGTGGAATCAATTGCAAGCCCGACAAATGACTCCAAAGTAGTAATCAATTTTCTGCGAAAAAACATCTTTTCACGCTTTGGAGTCCCACTAGCACTGATCAGTGATGGGGGAAGTCATTTTTGCAACCGGTACCTCGACGCTGTCCTAAAGAAGTATTCCGTCAAGCACAAGGTCACCACGCCCTACCATCCTCAAGCGAACGGGTTAGCCGAGGTTTCCAACCGGGAACTCAAGCAAATTCTTGAGAAAACCGTGAACACATCGCGTAAGGATTGGTCTTCTAAACTGGACGACGCCCTATGGGCCTACCGCACGGCATTCAAGACTCCTCTTGGCACCACCCCTTATCGTCTCGTATTCGGGAAATCATGCCACCTTCCGGTTGAACTTGAGCATCGAGCCTACTGGGCAATCAAGCGACTGAACATGGATATGAAGGTGGTCGGGCAACGTCAGTTACTACAACTAAATGAACTCGAAGAACTCCGACATGACGCCTTCGAATATGCGGCCATTTACAAGGAACACACCAAGCGGTTCCACGACAAGAATCTGCACCCAAAGATACTCGTTCCTGAAATGCAAGTTCTTCTGTTTAACTCACGTCTTCGTCTTTTTCCAGGAAAACTCAAGTCGAAGTGGTCGGGCCTGTTCACCGTCAAGGAGATATACCCACATGGAGCGGTTGAATTGCAAGGAAAAGATGGGGCGGCCTTCAAAGTTAACGGTCAGCGAGTGAAACCATATTACGGAGGAGAGACGGTGGTAACTGACGCCACGTTTTTGGACGAACCGAAGGAATGATCCGCCATACGGTCGAGCCACGACCGAAACCAAGGCGCTGGGTGGGAGGCAACCCACTGAGGTTTGTTTCGTTTTTAATTAAGTTATTTTAGCGTGTTTTGATTTATAAAAAAGGAAAAAAAGGTGAAACAGTGAGTTGTGCGGTATACCACGCGGCTTGAAACCGCGGTGGAAACTGCGTAACACTCTGTTGGAATTTTGAAACAGAGAGTTGTGCGGCTTTCCACGCGACATCAAACCGCGGTGGAAACCACGTAACAAGCTATTGGAATTTCGAAACAGAGAGTTGCGCGGCTTTCCACGCGGCTTCATACCGCGGTGGAAACCGCGTAACCCTCTGTTTGGGTTTTCCTTTTTCCACACGCACGACTTTCCCCGTGGTTTCATACCACATGGGAAACCGCGCGTATACCTGACGCCTGCAGTTAGGGTTTGCTTTGTGTCTTCTTTTGTTTTCATTTCTCTTCACTTTCTTCTTCATCTCTTCTTCTCTCTCTCTCTCTCATTTTTCTCTCCTCTTGTGCTCCAATTTCAAGGGTTCCCTTCCCATTTCTTCAAGATCAAAAGGTATGTACTCTTACTCTTGCCTCCCTTAGTCTTAATAATACAAGCATCTTCAAACCTAAGTTTCACTTAGGTTTGGGGTTTGTCGATTTATTTCATGAGGAAAATCATCGATTACTTGTAGATGCATGCATTAGGAATTTTGTGACAATGTGCTTAATGAATAACCGTTTGAGTTAAGACGTCTAATTGGGGGATTATTATGTGTTCTTGTGCTTAGTGTGTAATATGTTGTATTCATAGTTAGTTAAACGCGACCCAACAAACCTAAGTTTCACTTAGGTTTGGGGTAACCTTTGTTCAACATCCACACACACACATATACCCCATGGCAAACCTCGATTTTACCGAGGTTTGGGATGCCATATCGGATCAAACCTAGGCCAATGTCTGGGTTTGGGGTGCCAAATGCTCTTTCATATCTAATCATACTCCCCCATTTTGCAGCACCATGAGGCACTACCCAAGCAAACAACTTAACTTCGGTGACTATCCGCGCACCCGGATGCCCGAGAGAGATAGACTGCAGAACACCGAGAATGACGAGAAGGATAACCTCCTTGCGCAGATGGCCGAAAAGAACTGTCAACCATTCGCAGAACGAGGCATCCGGCTGGACGGCCTACCGGCGGGATCACGGGTCGCCGAGATCATCCGGCAACAACAGTGGTCTTATTTTATCCGATCTACACCAATGTATGATGGCGATCTCGTCAAGACATTTTACGCTAGCATGCGCCCGGCCACATACCATGACCGCTACACCGTGATGGTTCGAGGGGTGTGCGTCCGGATCTCGTCGGACGACATTTGTGCGTACCATCGAGTGCCACGACGCCACGAATTGGCGATGAATTATGGGATGTCCCGACATGAGGCATTCGACGTCCAGCTAAGCCCAGTCATTGCTGGATCTCTCCGACGGAACGGGGAGACGGATTGGGACAACACGAACACGCACATCCTAAAGAGTGATCTTCACTACGACCTCACATTCCTTATGTTATTCGTCAAAGCCAGCCTGAAGCCTTCCAGTCACAACACCACGGCCGACAGTCAAATTGTTGAAGTGCTCTATTCACTTCAGCATAATCTGCTCATGGACGTCGGCCACATTATTTGGATGGAGATCCTAGATGCGGGTATGTCACTTGATGAGATTTTACCCTTTCCGTGCCTTATCACACATTTTTGCAGGGAAGTTGGGGTCCCGATCGGGAACCTAATCAGACCGAAGGGAGATTTCGGCGAGCGCCAATACAGAGCACATATCACGGCAGCGGCAAAGCGCGAGAGACAACGGGTGGAGGACCCGAGCACTTGGCGACGACGGGCAGCCCAGGTGGAGCCGATTCTTCCCGACTCAGATTCCGAGGACCCATATTTCGATCCTACCGCACCACCGGCTGACCAAGAGGAGCATTCTGGCGACACCCCCCGTACATACGACGATTGGCTCAGCAGATGGAGGCGGGGTTTCGTGGTGTGAACCAGCGGCTCGATGGATTTGCCACTCGCCTCACCCAGTACGGCATACCGGAGGTACCCGATCCCGCACAAGGCCGAAGGAGAGTGCGCGGAAGGCAATCGGGTGGAGCATCTTCGTCATGGCCCCATTAGTCATGGTTTGTCCTTTTTGTTAGCTTTTCAGTCGATGTTTCTGTTTCGTTTGTTTGATGTATTTTGTTGATGTTCCCTTGATTCCGGATAACTGTAATAACTACATACTTGTATCGTCACATTTTGTACCGCTCCGAATCAACACTTGCACATTGGGGACAATGTGTAGGTAAGGTTTGGGGTTGCCCAATCGGGCCCCTTTATTGCACGTAGATTTTTTCCGTATTTTGAAAGTCTAGATCATGTAAGCCAAAGTCTCTATGTTGAATGATTGGG
The DNA here is from genome assembly GCA_033807775.1 of Saussurea involucrata. NCBI lineage: Eukaryota > Viridiplantae > Streptophyta > Magnoliopsida > Asterales > Asteraceae > Saussurea > Saussurea involucrata. The sequence goes on along the minus strand of CM066325.1, from coordinate 31,418,934 downwards.
ACCGACCATTGAGGGATGAATCTTATGATAGCAATGTGACCATTAAGGGAGGACCGGGAAAAGGCATGACTAGGGACATTAGTGGAGACCACCCCAATAGCGAGATTTGAGCCTTAAATGACGCATTTCATTTCGAGGGATTTAAACACTTAATTCGTATACACTTTTTCGAATTCCTTGTCGTGATTATAGAGTGATCTCGCTATAATGTTGCATTGAGTAGCAAAGATGGCCATCGGGATATTAGGTGATGGTATAGTAAACCGTATCGTGTGGACCTTAAGAGATGATTCCAGGCATTGTATGCATCTTGAACCCAGTTTTTATCTACCGTACCCTTGACCTGTTATGTGTGTACCCAAAACCCCTTTTGCAGCCAAACACTCACCAACTTTTTGTTTTAAACCCAACCATTAACCCCTAGCCAAAAGCCTTAGACAACCCATATTCGAAAAATGTGTCAACCATAAGCAGAGATGAACAGTGGAAGATAGAGCAGAAAGGAAAAATGTAGGACGGTCAGAAAAAGAAATTGGGTCATTCTAACCCAAGTAATAGAAAAGAGGGCCAATGTAGCCCCATCAAAATAAAGAGGGCCAATGATGCCCCACCAAAAAAATAGCCAGTATCGACAGCAGATAAATAAGAGAGTCAAAGCGACTCTAGTGATGACCAACAGGGCCAAGTGACAGAAAACGAAGCACGAAAAGTTCATAACTGCTAAGGTTTGACACATTTAGGATTTTTGATCCGTTTACCCTTCGTTTCATAACCCTAACCCTAGCCCCGTTACAACCTGGTAAAAGACCTGGATGATCTTATGGAAAATGTGATTATGGTATACCATTACTATTACCGATAGTCCTTGTCTTGCAACTTGATTCCCTTCTGAGATCAATTTTTAGACATTGGTGCATATTTCATTAGAGTTGTCATGTGAAGTCTCGAGTATCATTGTACATAACTTCCCTATACATGACAGCCCGTGCGACATCCTAGGTTCGAGTGAATAGAGAGCATCCCGTGAGGTAGGGTCGAGGCAAAATGTTTTCCCTAGCATGCTTAGACTTAGTGCGAACTTAGTGCGAACAGAGCGGTTGTAAGTTCAATTCACAATGGAAGGTATCGGTTAAACAAGATAAAGATGTGGTGAGGATCAGTTAAACATTCACGGGTATGGATAAAATAGACGTGCATTACAGGTATCCGCTTGGGAATTATGCAGTTATTGATTCATTGAGGTGTGCTTTTATTCTTTTTATCGCAATTTTGCTTGAGGACAAGCAACGCTCGATTTGGGGTTGTTGATAACGCCAATTTTTGGCGTTATTTTTGGCCTACAATCCACGGAGAGTGGCTTGTTTTGAAGCAAAGCAGCGTTGCTTTCACGTATTTCCAGTGAATTATGCAGTTATCCCGAAAGGAAACGACAACCGAGAAAACGAGCAGAAAAGGGGCTGAAAAAGGAGCTACGTTGGGCCAAATGAAAGTCCAAAATCCAAGCCTAAATGAAAGTCCAAGACCCGACCCAAGCCAATCTGGGACACGTGCGGTTTCCCACGCGACTTCAATTCGCGGGGAAAGCCGCGCAACACTCTGTTTGCTTATTAATGATTTGCGAGTCCAAAGTTAGGGCACACGAGATTAGAGTTGACCAAAGGTAGGAAAGGGGCGAATTTGGAGAGCAAAGTTCATCATTTTCGCATCACGATAGAGAGCCGACTGAAGGGGATTGATATATCGTTTACGGATTAGAGCTGATAGAAGGGAACTGATCAGTACTACGTTTTTAGATTGCGAACGATGTTTTACATGATTGATTTCTACTACATTCTTGCATTCTTATCCAACCCCAACATGAACTAATCTTCAGATGTTGGGGGTTGGAGGAATTGTGGTTTCAATTAGAGATGACCTGTAACCGACTAACGTTATCGATTTGACTTATAAATCATTTGATTTGAGTTTTCTTAGCCAATTGTAGCCTGATCAACTTTAATTTATTTAATAGTTTTTGATTAAGTCCGAGAGGATTAATTGACGACTAGATCGGATAATCAAGTGCCGGAAAGGAGATTCGGGTAGAGATAGCCGAATCACCTTTTCGCCCTGAAAAGTTTGACCTAATGTATTTTAAACCACCGGTAGAGATCGAGAGATAAAACTGGTGAGTCTTAGAACAAGATCCGTTATTGCTTGAGAAAGAATAGCGGTGAGCTTTCGCAAACTAGGGTTTATAGTAAGAGTCGGTAATCGTTGTTCAGGTTTTGTTCATCGATATCATAACCATAGGGAATCCAACCCTCAACCCTTTTCTCTATCAAAGTCTCTTCAAATCTTTCGTTAATCAATTTTAGTTTAATCAGTTTAAAACAATTTCCAAACACAACTCAAAATTTCGACCGTTCAGTTAATAGAACTTGTAGTCATTGTGATACTTAGTTCCTAGTTCCCTTGGTTCGATACTCGTATTTACCGTACTATTACTTGATTCGACCCGTACACTTGCGGTTAGATTACGGAGGGTGTAAACCCACCTATCATTGATGAAACAAATAAGCAGTTTTTGAATGTAAATGATTTTTACACTGCCTGTGTTAAACGATATGCTAAAAAATCTGAATAACATTTGAAATCAATGTTCCACTTTTTATGTCACGTGTGTTGCACATGATGGAGCCTTGCATGTAGGGATGGCAAAAAACCCCGTCCCCGACGGGGATCCGACACCCGAACCCGGTTTAACTGGGGAATCCCCGAGTTGACGGGGATGGGGAATCCCCGAATTTGTTAACTAGAGATGGGGATACCTCTCCAACCCGACCTCGAGTATTTAATATAAGTTTTTATATATAGTATGTTTATATATATATGTATATATGTATATATAACATAATAAAAATGACAAATCCAATGAGTATATATAGTATATATAACACACCAATATAACCAACCAATCTTCGATTATGAGAAAACTTTCAAGATATATTATAGTATTGGTATTATTGTTCGGAAAAACTTTTAGTTATATAACGTGAATGTATAAAATATTTATTATTATGCATTGTAATTAATATGTCATTCAATCGTGAAATTGACATTTATAAATATATTATATAAAAAAATTGTAAACGGGAAAAAAATCTTTGATTCCCTGATGGGGATCCCTGTTCCCCAATGGGGATGGAAAAGGAATTTTGTTCCCGAACGAGGATGAAAATAAAGATGGAGAGTGGGGAGCGAGAATGAGGATGAAAATTGCGATCCCTGATATCTTTGGCATCGATATCATCTCTACTTGCATGCCAAGAATGAAATAGAGAAATAAAGACCAAATGTGGAGTCGTTTTTTAATTCCCAACAAACATTTAACATGACTTTTTTCTAATTGGTATTTTATATAAATATTCTATTTATTTTAAGAACCAAAACTAAAATTGTTTTCTCAATAGACTTTAAAGTGTTCACACGACACCTTTCTATTAAATATTAATAGCTCTCTTTCCAGAGCTAATATCCATAAGTCCAGAATAGTGTACAACTTTTACTTCACGTTGTACAAGTAATCTGGAAAGCTTTAATCTGGATGGAAAAAAAATATTTCTTTAAAATGAAAATCACCAGTTTCTAAATTTGGAAGGCGGCTGTTGCAACGTTGGTTCCTGCCAAAACAATCCCACTTGTGATTTGTTTAAATTTTAGATTTAATTTATAAAATAAATTATTTATATTGATAGTCTCTAATTTTTTAATTAAATAATACTTATAGTTTCTTAAGTTAATATCGTTCGTTAAATAAACATTTAAACATAGTTTGGTTGACATACTTTTACATGTTCAGTGTTCGCATACTAGGATGTGATTCAGAAAGAGATGGTGAAACAAACATGCTCAAAAATTTTGTATTTCAAAGCTTTCAGTTATAGTCTTATAGACAAGTATGAAACAGTCATGTCGAATATTAAATGTTTAGAACAATTCAAATGATTATATAAATCTGATGGGATTGGGAATCCAATGGTTGTAAATTCGATGGGATTGGGAATCCAATGTTTAGAACAATTCAAATGATTATATAAATGCTCCCATCGGATTTCAACATTTATTCTAGAACATTAAATTCGATGGTTGTAAATCTTATGATTGTAAGTTTGTTTCTTCTTTAACTTTTCATCGGATTTAAACCTGATTCCTTATCAAATCAGATAAGCGAATTGCTATCAGATTTGACCTATTTTGGTGGCAAAGGTTACGAATTTATTTATAAGTGTTTAAACGTCGGATGTTGGATGTCTATATGTGTTATATACAAATCCAAAGGTTGAGACTAGTAATATCAGTTAAAATTATAAACAAAGTTACGTTTTATAAAATAAAAAGTAAGAAGAACATTCACATTTTTTGGAGATTTATTCATGTTCTTTTTTTGTTGACGTGACAATGATATGGAAAGAAAAAACTAAAGATGGAGCCGAGGCCAGGTAATATATTCCTAACACGTCTCGTATATTAATATATAACGTATATCATTAAATAAATATATATATTTATTATATAAATTATGTAGTATATATATTTATTATTAAATATATATTTCTAAGGAATTAAACTTCATACCTTTTAGGTACAGAAAAAATGTATTTTGACTTTTCTTTTGTTATTGATTTATTTGTATTAAATTATGAATCTAAATTCGTTTATTATAAGTCTATGATTTTGGTTATGATAAACTGTGGTTGGTAAACCATTATTGACACTTGACCACATCTATTTTATTTTCAAATATTGGAAAATCCTCAATACCAAATACCTGTTTTCAAATTTTCAAAATTACTTAATTGTTAGACTGTTTTTAATCTCGATTCCTAGTATGAAGATGTGATCATAATCCCCATTAGGATGAGGATGGAGAATTGGGTCCGTGCTCCATCCCCATTTCTTTCCGATGTCTACTCTCGAGTCTCGAGATTGTGAAACATGGTCTATATTTTGCATTTATTTTAAAACAGGAAAAATATTATTTATTTTACTGATTTTTTTTTCATATTTTTCAATCAAAAAGAGTATAAATTACCCATTTGTTGTCACTATCATATTTAATTTTCAACAACTTGGAATGATTTAAATATATTTTATAAAATAAGTATAGTTATATATTAAAGAGTAAAAGTTATGAATGAAAAAGTTGCAAGTAGAGGTCGTAGACTTTCAATGTCAATGCCCAAGTCAAGGCTACACACACACACAATAAATAAATAAATAAATAAATATATATATATATAGGGTCAGGTTCAAGGGAAAATCTCAAAAAAATAAAAAACTGAAGAACACCCTAGGAGCCTTTCATCTGGACGGTATGCACTTGTGCATCAAGGTTATTTGTAACATGCATTTGTGTATAAAACCAAAAAGTCAACTATTTATCTGTATGCACAAGTGCATACCGTCCAGATGAAGGACTTCTAGGGTGTTTTCCAGTTTTCCGTTTTCCCTTGAACCTCATTTTCTCTCTCTCTCTCTCTATATATATATATAGAGAGAGAGAGAGAGAGAGAGAGAGAGAGAGAGTCAGGTTCAGGGGAAAACCTCAAATAAACGGAAAACTAAGGAACACTCTGGTAACCCTTCATCTGGACGGTATGCATTTTTGCATACATGTAATTTGTAAAAACAAAAAAATAACATAATTTACCTATATGCACAAGTGCATACCGTCCAGATGAAGGGCCACCAGAGTGTTCCTTAGTTTTCCATTTATTTGAGGTTTTCCCCTTAACCTAACCCTATATATATATATATATTTTTTTATTTTTTTTATTTTTATGCATTTGTGCATATGCACAAATGCATGTTACAAATTCCCTGTATGTACAAGTGCATACCGTCCAGATGAAGGGCTCCTAGGGTGTTCTTCAGTTTTCCGTTTTTTGAGGTTTTCCCTTGAACCTGACCCTATATGTATATATATATATATACACATATATATTTATATAAAAAGATTCAAACGAGAACGCTAACTATTTAACAAAAACACGAAAACGACCGTTCATGTGAACTAACTATAAAAAATTGGACATGGATGACTTTGGCCGCGACTTAAAGTTGTGAGGCAAGTCGCGTGAATCATATATGATTTTATACATTAGCGGTCGTTCTCATATTTTCTTAAATAATTAGTCTTCTCGTTTGAACCATCTCTCTATATATATATATATATTTATAGAATGTCACAAAATTTTAATTTAAAAATACGAAAATTCAAATATACCTTGTTCGAAAAAATTTAATGGTGATCTCTTTTGACCGTAATTTCGAGTCAATGTGTGCGCACATTTTTGTGTGAAAGCATAGTTGAGTTGTATTTTAATTTTATAAATGATTAATATATAGAGTATAAAAACCTAAGGGCATGTTTGGTTCTGACATGGGAATGAAAATAAGAATAAGAATGATATGAAAATGGAAATGAACATTCCATTGATGATGTTTGGTTAATACCGAAAATCTTTATCACAAAAAAGAATGATATGGCCTAAATCCAGTAAATTGAACTTAAAAAGGAAGATAATATCATCTTCCAAGTAATCCTTTTGTTTACTTTCAATTGTCTCACGCCTGCCATGAACTTAAAAATTGCCCCCATGAATAAACTATTATCAAATCATGGTTTTATCAGTGAACAACAACCATGTGATTGAACAACCTTGCCCTCACTGTTGATGCATTTGTTTTACCAGTGAACAACAAACCTTGCGACTGAATAACCATTGTCGTTTTGGATAACCCTTATCAGTGAATAACCCTTGCGATCGTATGAAAAAAATGTAGTTGATAGAGATCGAAAACATACCTGCACACATAACCACGATCGATTTGGATGGAGTTCTCACAGAGATCGTACGAAAAGAAAATAAAGGAAGTGCAAGGAGAGGAGGAGACACTGATTTGGGGGATAGTAAGCGGGAATGATTTTTCATTCCTCCCAATTTCATCAGGAATGAAAAAATGGGCTTTTAGGGGAATGGACCCATGGCATTATAGAAAACCAAACAGACCCCTTTATTATCAATCCCATTAATTAGTGGTTAAACCCTCGTACCAAACACCCCCTAAACATAAATTTAAGAGTGAATTACACCAGTGGTCCCTGTGGTTTACCTAAAATTTGGATTTGGTAGTACATTATCTACGGTGATGGTTCCTAACCTTTTGATTTACTTTCATTCATGGTTCTTTTATGTTAAACATAGAAGGACCATGAGTGAAAGTAAATTAAACATAGAAGGACCATGAGCGAAAGTAAATAAAATATAGGAGGATCTCGAGTGAAAGTAAATTAAAAAGTTAGAGATCACCACCGTAGATAGAGTGTACTTTAGGGACCAAATTCAAAATTTGAGTAAATCACAGAGACCATCGATGTAATTCACTCTAAATTTAATTACATTTTGTTATTTTGGTTCAAGTGAACAATCAAAAAACTGATAGTATATTATTAGTATTTTATTAATAATAAGTTCTTGATTCATGTAGCTGTTTTTTAATATATTTAGTTTATTAGGCAAAATTCATTCAGACTATTTGATAAATTAACAATTGATTGAAAAACAAACTATTGATTGATAAGTGACTATTAGCTGATTTTTTTTCCAACTAGAAACAAACTGTTTGTTAACTATGAAAATTGTGATCGATGATTTTAAAAAATTATCATATTAATGATGAGACTCAATAAACTTTACACATAATATAGAAAAACTAAGTTGCAAACTCTAATTTTTTAATCTGTAATTAAATAGTTTTTTAAAATCCATTTATTAAAATTATTTATTGGGTAAAAGGTTGATACCGACAACCCTGATTGGCCCCATACCTGACCCTGCCTACTCGAGCATCTGTACGAGGGGACATTAAGAGGCTCACTCAAACAGCTGTGGCTAACGGGAGCCCTGGGCTTGGGCTCGAACTCATGACTTGTTGAAAATTGGACAACCTATTTATACAAATATGGTAGAGGGGCCGAAATGAGCTACACGTCATAGGCTATCAAAATTATTTATGAAATAAAAGAAGTACAACTTCAATCATTATATAGTTTTTAAAAATATTTGATTTTTAATCGACTAAATCTATTGAATAACAAATAATAATACAAATAACTAATACAACTACCAATAAAAATAATCAATAAAAGTTAATAATTAAAATATGGCTAATAATATTTAATAGATAAATATCTCATTATATTATTTACAAATAAATAATTTAAGTACTAATTAATAAAAAACCAAATAATTATTTACTAATTTACTTATACATCATCAATTAAAATATCTGGAACATAATTTGAAAAATAAGCTGTTAGGGATAATTGAAATGATACTTCAAATTGCATACCATAAAACTATATAATAAACAATTAAATATCACCCTTTTAACAAATTAAACAAATAAATTAAACTTAAAAATGCTCTTACTGACTTAGTGAGACCTCTTATTCATATTTTTATGTTAAAATTTGTGAAAAATACATTTCTGTTGTTCATGGGTTCATTGACTACCAGAATTGTTTTCTTTTCTTTTTAAACTTAATAAAAAAATATTAAATTATGGATTTGGTCTCTTAGGTATGCAAAAAGTTATGAAATCGGTCATTTATCTTTAAAAATTACATGATAACCCTCTAAGTATGCAGTTTGTTACGAAATTAGCCTCTCGAGCTGACGGTCGTCTATTTCCTCCATTAAGCTCGAGGGTAATATGGTCTTTTTATCCCTTTTCATTTATTTTACCATATTTTAATTTATTATACCCTTTTTCTTTTATTTTTTCTTTTCTTTTCTTGAATCTTCATCTTCTTCAAGAAGATTATGAAGAACACCATATCAAGAATAAGAACACCAAGAGTAACTCAAATTTAAACACCCAAATGGCTAATCAAATTCATATTAAAATCATAAATACTTAAATCAAACCCATATTTAATCGTCTAAATTAAACCCATATTTAAAAAACCTAAATCAAACCTAAATTTAGAAAACCAAAATTAATATCAAACCCTAAAGCCTAAAAATCCAATATTCAAAAGAAGAGAGAGAGAGAGAGAGAGGTCGCCTAGGATTCAGGCGAAATCGCCGGAGAAGACTAAGTCGTCGACCGATCTGGGTTCAACTCCATCTCCGATTTGGGTCCAATCTGGGTCGACCTCGACGTTTTCTTGTTGTTCGATTTCGTCATTTTTACTGTTCTTCTCCAAATCCATCTCCGATATGGGTTTCTTCATTTTTGCTGTTCGGTTTTCTTGTTGTTCCGTTTCTTCGTTTTTGCTGGATTTGCATCATCATTATCCTAGGGTCATAATTTAGTTTAGATTTTAGTTTGATTTACTTCAGATTTATTGATTATGATTTAGGGTTTTGATTTAAATGATGTTCTTGGAATTGAATTTGGATTTATTAATTGTTATTGGCGTTCTTTTAGTTGGATTTAAAGTTTGTTCTTCATGGTGTTCATGATGTTCTTCATAATCTTCTTGAAGAAGATGAAGATTCAAGAAAAGAAAATAAAAAATAAAAGAAAAAGGGTATAATTAATTAAAAAATGGTAAAATAAATGAAAAATGGTAAAAAGACCATTTTACCCTCAAGCTTAACGGAGGAAATAGACGATCGTCAGTTCGAGAGACCAATTTCGTAACAAACTACATGCCTAGAGTGTTATCATGTAATTTTTAAAGATAAATGATTAGTTTCGTAACTTTTAACGTACATGAAAGACCAAATCCGTAGTTTACTCTAAAAAAAAATTAAAAAATTGTAGCAGAATAACAAATCATTTAATTTAATATAAAAAAGTAAAAAATGTCAAAAATTAAAGAAATGAATTCTCAAATAATTTGATATTCTCTCTCTCTCTCTCTCTCTTTCCATCTCTCTTCCTGGCGAGAGGGAGTATATAACCTTGTTTTCCATTTTTCACCTTGTTCATACCTCTGTCTCTCTTGACTCCAAGCAAACAATTTGGGAAAAATCTCGACCCAAATTTCACAATTTTCTGCAAAAGTTGCTACCAACGTTGATAAACCCCTAAATATCTTCCTCTATTTGTCATTCACTAAATTGATAGATCTGCAATTTTCGCATTTGGGGTTTCCGAAAAATACCAGGTAAAGAAATCCAACTCGTATCTTATTTTAGTTTTCAATTATGCATACTATTTTGTTGATAAGTTCTAATTGTATGGTGTTTTGTTAGGATTCGATCAATTTTTTGATTTTTGCTTCTATTTGTACGTTTATTTACCTGCTAATTTCAGTGGGTGGCATTTTCCTGTGCGATTTCTGCTATCTTCACTAAATAATATGGATTTTGGAGTTTTCAACTTGTTAACTACGTTAAATAAACAGCAAGTACTATGAGTAGGATTGTGTTAGGTTTTAAATTTGCAATAAAACGGATGCAATTTTGCATTTGAGAAGTACTAGGTTTGACATTTAGGTGGACATTTGTTTTTTAAGAGGTCTGAAGTCTTATTTTACTTCTGATTAATAACAGGCGGTGTCTAAGAGGTTATACGACATTATGTTACCTCTTCTAATTTCAGACGTATTTCAGAGTTACGAGCCTCTTAAATCTGAAAAAAAAGAAACGGTCTGAACTTAAAAGCGTCTGACCGATTCAGACTTCAGAGGTATTAAGAGTTTTTAAAAAAAAAAAACAAACAGCCCCTTAGAAAAATAAACAGTTCGAGCTCTGGTTTTGGAACTCATGGAGTAGTGCATCAGGTCTACTTATGCATGGAACCGCATTCTTAATTTTAAAGACTTTATTCTGCTCTGATTAGTTGTGTGTTGTCTGTGGGAATAATTGTGCAAGCCTGGAATGCTGCTGTATTGTAAACTTACAAGTTGACTTTTATAAGGTTAAAGTTTCAGAGGAATCTTGAAGCTTTTTCTTCATGGGATTTATTGATTGGGTCAACTCCTAAGTTGCCTTTTGGAGAGCTTAGTTTGGTTTCACAATTAGGAATTGCAATAATCATCGTAAGAGGCCCTTTCTTTTCTGAAGTATGTATTTGTTTCATAGTTTGGTAGATTACATATTTTGCAATTATGAGAAATGAGATTTATTTTGATTATGCTTATTATTGGAACATAATGGTTGGCTTATTTACACAAATAATATATGTTGCCACTCATGCTTTTTTGAAACTACACAATAGATGTAGTTTCTTTTATTTGTTAGACCCTAGATATGATTGTTGCATACTCTCTCTTATGAGATGTTGTCCAGAAGTGTCAAAGACCATATTTTTACAACTTGCAATAATTAAGTCATGATGAATGCATGTAAATTGTAGGGTACGGGCCAAACACATTTAAAGTTCATTTTATTTGCTAAAGGGCAAACACGATGCAACAAGGCTCATTGGTTTTACATAGGATAGGGAGGTAAGTCTTTGTACGCAGAATTTTTCCTTGCATTTTGCAAAGTGACTATTTTTGTTACGAGTCTTGTACGTGCTCCTAGCCAAGCCTTAACTTTCTTGGTCATAGGTTCATGTCTTTTTAAGCCTAAAATCGGGATTGGACTTGTCTCACCTAAGGCTTGAGCCTTCGCTCATTTCCCACGGCACATATAAGCTTGAGCCTCGTATAAAGCGAAGTTAAATTCTTTAAATAAAACTAGTTCTTATCTTATGGAGTTATGGTCACGTATATGCTTGAGCCTTGTATAGAATTGAAAGTTAAACCTTTCAAATAAGATTGCAAATTAAACCAAGTCTTCTGGAGGCTAGAACTAGTGGCTAAATAAAATATGATTTACCACATGGCTTGTATAAGTTTGGTGGGCTCGACTCCAATAGGATTGTTGAGTTCTCATGCCTAAGCTATATTTGGCTTGAGTGAGCGAAGCTTTTTGATGAACTAGCTATATAGCCCTTGCAAACCGTCTTCTCCTTCTTCTTCTACACCAATATCCATAACTCAACCTAATGACCTTGGTCACAAAGGAGGAATTGTTTAGCCCAACATGCTAGGTTTGATTATTGGCAAACCTAACATGAACACCTAGAATATTTGGGTGGTAAATGTTATGTAACCGACCAAACAAATGAAGGATTAAAGTAATGGAGGACAAGTTTACTGAAGACTCGAAGCTGATCATTTAATGGGAAGTTACTGAGTTGATCCACTAAGGGTGCGTTTGGTACGTGGACAGGATAAAACAGGATGCGACTGGACAGAACAACTGTTCAGCGTTTGGTAGACAGAACTGGACAGAACAGAACAGATAACATTAAATAAAATACAATAAATAAAATTTAAAGAATGAATAAAATATAAAATAGAACGTGTATTTGATGTTTTAGAAGATAATTATATTTTATTTTAAGGTTATATTGGTAAAACATAAGTCTGTTCCACCTTGATCCAACTTGTTCCATGGGGTGGGGGTGGAACATGCCTGTTCCACTCTGTTCCACATAAAAGTCCTGCTAAACGTGGGACAGTGATCCCTGTCCTGTTCTGTCCAGTGTACCAAACGCACCCTAAAGGATCAACAACTCATCAAAGCAGTTGTTCAACATCTGTAGAATCTCAATGGCACTGAGAACTAATGAAGTAGTTCAGTCGGAGTATATATCTATGAAAGTTCTGCCATTGATATGATAAGTGTAAAACCGAAGTCATCACCGAAGCCAAAGACTTATTCACTAAAGAACATATTGCCAAGATTAGACAATGTAGACTCGGTGGACGTCTTTTTAGCTGAAGATGAACAAAGTAAAGTTGATGCCTCAAAGATGCCACCAGTGAAGCTTCACTGAGTTGTGATGTAGGTGAACCTTTGTAAACTTGACGCTGAAGCACTGATTGATCATTTCATCCTTTAAGAAGTCTAGAAAAAAATGACTTTCAAGAACAACCAAGTATGGCAAACAACTTAGCAAATAAACACTTGTTTGGATAGATTCAACGTTTGAAGCCAAGAAAACTAATAACAACCGGGTCTATGTACAACTTACCATTCGATGGTAAGTGTGTATATATATATATTATCATCTGAGGCAACCCCTAAAGAAGTAAAACTATGATATAAATCATATAATCATCCATCTAAAGTTCAACAAACATTGATTATCAGCTAAGAAGATGGTGAACCACTAATAATCGACACTGATGAAGCCAGTTGCCCAACGAAGCCAATGCGATGTTCACCATCTAGTAACTCAATAAGTCTCGTCTTACTCATTTAATGCAAAAGCATTATCAAAGTGTGGACCCACGTGAAGTTGCAGGCAAAGACACAAAGTCAGCCCGATGGTACATTAAAGCAAGCATGCCTTTAATTAAAGCAACATTTAATGCAACATGGTTCTCAATTTATCATGGGCACATGTGTCTCATCAAGAAGAAATTACCATAGCGGCTTCACAAAAGGGTAGTAGAATATCAACAAATGACGATCTTCTGGGTGGCAAACCATCTCACATGGCTGTCCTTCTTTATCACTCGAAGTATATATATATATATATATATATATATATATATATATATATATATATATATATATATATATATATATATATATATATATATATATATATATATATATATATATATAAGTGAAGACTTTCAAGGAGGAAGAAAAAATGAACAAGTGCTTTCATTAAAGAACATGGTGCAACAAATATAATCAAACAACAGATTACACACGTTGATTCTATGAATCCTTGCAGACAATCCCTTCTAAGACCCGTTGATTCAAGTTTCAACGAATACCGAACCCTAGACTTTAAATTCAAATTCACTTGAACTCAAAATTTGGAAGAAAATTAAAGTTTATGGATTCAAGTTCTGACCATCCATCTTACACAAACAGAAGATACATAAGAAGGCCAAGACAAAATGGGCTTGAAAAAGATCATGTGCCAAACATAAAAGCCCAACTAAAATGCAAAAAAGAGGTCAAAATCACAAAATGTCCAAAAAACATGTTTAAACAACGTTTTTAGGCTTCAAAAGTCGGGTAGGCCCCTTCGAGACCTACCCACGGCGTGCACCTCGTTTCAAGCTACAAATCGACCCGTCGTAGGCCTGAAACGGACACTAGGGATGAGATCGGGACCGGACCGGTACCGAACCGGTTGGTACCGAATTTTTTTGGGACTAAAAAGTGGTACCGAAAACCGAACCGTATATACCGGTTCGGTACCGGTTCGGTTTCGGTTTCGGGACGGGAAAATCGGTACTAGTACCACTTAGGACCGAAAATATGAAAATGTATCGAATGTGTATCAAAACCAATAGCAAACCAAAACATCTTCGTAATATTTCAAATGTGTTTCAAAGCAATTCCCGAATCCCAAATTTGTCGATTTTTTGATGTGTTTGTAAGGGTACCGATTTTTTGATGGTTATGTATGCGGGGTCGATTTTTTGGGTTTATGGAGAAGGTTTGGTTAGTTTAGAAGATGATATATCTTGATTAGCAAAGATAAGTTTAGTTTATATAGGAGATGATATGCATACTTAAGTTTTTTTTATAAAAACAATGACTTTTAAAATTCCGGTTCGGTTTCGGTATTTTCGGGAAAATCCCGGTACCGAATACCGAATACCGAATTTGGAGATTATATGGAACCGAATACCGGACCGAATACATGGTACCGGTTCGGTCCCGGTTCGGTTCGGGAAATCGGTCCGATTTGCTCATCCCTAACAGACACCCATAGCAAAAGTTATGGCTTTTTAAGTGCGGTACCATTTGTTAGCCCGGTCATGGGCCTCCATGAACAACAAGACCCGATCCTCCATGCCAAGGCCCGCATCAGAACATCCATCGAGTCCAAGCTTAGTGCGAACTCAAGTTCGTTCCTCCAAGAAGTCTCCGATCACATAATACTTCGTTTGGAGTCTTATGCTTTGAGTGAGTGAGATATCTTGTAATATGTCATTGTACGATAGTGTCTCGTTTAGGCTTATGTTACTAGTTAGTTTATAATCTGTTTCGTAGGGTGTTCAGAAAAACCGCCAGACCACGAAAACCGCTCGAACCAAACCAAACCAAACCAAATCACGCCGTATTTCGTGGGTTAGGTGGTTTGGCAGTTTGGTGTGGGAAAAAGCCAAATTGTGGGGTCTGCTCTGGTATGCGGTTTGAGGTAAACCGCCTATATATAATATTTTATATATTTTTATATATTAAATCAATATTCATAATTAAATAATTATTCAAGTAGAGAGAGAGAGAGAGAGAGTATTCGAAATTACAAACCTTAAGTTGAATATTATTTGATTTCTCTCAACTCTCCTCGCTTACTCGTTTTGTGTCTTCTCATTCTCTCGTTCTCTCCACTCTCGTTGATTGCCTCATTTTTAACTATTCGACTTCTCTCAACTCCTATCAGTTTTTGTTGAACTATGGATGGAAATATTACTTTTTTGTTGAATTACTCATAGCAACATGGATAGATTTTTGTTGAGAGCATCATATGTATACATATGTAGTTCTCTTATACATACTTTTATCTCATTGGCCATCATAATCCCAAACCGCCTAAACCGGTTGGACCAAACCTTCGTGTGTTGGTCTGGTGTGACCAATCCAGTCGGTTCATGCCAAACTGCACGGTTTGAAAAGTTCCCAAACCACTCTTTACGGTTTACTGCGAATATCCCTAGATTGTTTCGCATAAGACTTCATTTTTTGTAAAAAGCTTATGAATAAGAAATTCATCTTAAACTTAAAAAAATGATTTGTATTCAATCCCCATTCTACAGATACTTGTGATATTGTGAAGCTCTTCAGGACCCAATAATCATCTTACCATTTTTTCAAGGTCCCCTTCCATATAGTAGAAAACTAGCAAAAGAACTTGGAAGTACATCCCGAGTTCATGATGATTGAAACTTTGACTAGTAATTTGGAATTTTGGATTAATTACATAAAAGTTCAAATTATAGCTATACAAGGAAGTGTATATCCTCTTTGAGATCTCCCATTTGTCTGAGAAAATATTAAATTGTGCATTTACTTCAACGGGAAAAGAACAAAAATGAGTGAATACTTCATAATGGTTATCTGTTAAATAATGCCAAGTTACTCCTGCTTTGCATGGTTGGATATTGTACTTTGAATATTTTATCATTGGAATGTGACATGGAGGATATTTTAATGTTTATTATGAATTTGTGATTAAATAACTGGATATCTTAGATGTAATATATGCTATGCTGTTAATATCGTATATCGGTGCCATATCGGTCAAGGACCGATATTCGATATCGGTGATATATCAGTGATATATCGGTGGTATATCGGTCCAAGAATATCGGTTCATATAATATTTTTTAGAAATATATATAATATATATATAATTATATAATATTATATATATATATGCATCCATAAACATATGATATGCTCATATGCATTAATTAAAATTTAAAAACATAGTTCAACATCAAAACATCAACGTAAATAAGGTTTCACAAAACAAAATAGGAAAAGTGTTCATGACTCAAACGAGCTAATTGCAATCAATAGGTTCGGCATCCGAGTCAACATCATCTAATACGTGCACTTCCTCGTTTATGTAAGCTTCCAAATCTTCCTCTTCTTCCCCTACATCTCCAATGAGATCATCATCATCGTCATCCCTATAACGCTCCCTTTTACTTCTTGTGCTTGGCCCAACATGTTCATTACCTCCCATTGCTTCTCGTACATCTGACCAAAGGAGGCCATCTCTTGCATCCACAAACTCTTGGATTCTTGTTGGTTCGTGAGCAGATCAGCAGCAGCTTGTTGCCTTGTTGGTTCGTGAGGAGATCAGCAGCAACTTGTTGCCTTGTTGGTTCGTGAGCAGATCAGAGAAGAAGAAGTGAAGAACAGAAAAGAAAAGAAGAGTACGGGAAGAAAAGAGGGAAAAGGAAGGATTAAAACCTAACTAATAAATCAGTAAAAAACATGAAAATAGCCTCATTTAATAAAGCCCAAACCGTAAAGCCCAAAAAAAGCCCCAAAAAAAGTCAAACCGATATAGCACCGATATATCGGCCGGTATATGAAACACAATATCGGCGATATATCGGCACATATCGCCGATATATCGCCCACCGATATAGATTCCGATATTTTGCGAATAGATATCGCCCTATGTCCGATATCCGATATATCGCCGATATATCGCGATATTGACAGCATAGAATATATGCAAAGCCACATAGTTTCAATTTCTTAACCACATGGAGCTACTTGTTGCCTTAGATTTGTACGTGCCCTGACAATATCAAGTCAAATTGTTGATGATAATATTCACAAGCTGCTTATAGTAACTAATAAACACCTTTCTACAAGCATAGCAGTCTCCTTCAAAATTACGATCTTAGACTTTTGCATGCAGCTTACTATTTTTTCACAAAAGAAAGAGTAAGGCTCCATTTATTTATATCATTTTTTCACATTTTCATTTGCGGGTCCCACCTTTGCTAAAACAACTTTTTGGTCATTAGTTGATTGTTTCCTCTGAGAATACATGACAGATCTACTTGACGATTGTTAGGTGTGGCCACTTACACATGAGATGAGGGTCTGAAATTGATCTGTGCTCTCAATGGATCATGAGAATAAATTTGCCATTTTCAGCCAGTAACGATGGAAAAAATATATTTTAAGATTAAATATGGTCTTCTAGAGGACTTGAAAATCTCGATGCAATGTCTTCTGATAGGAGCCTGATGAATAAGAACAACACGATTGGTATCCAGACACTAGCTTCTGATTCATCAACCGGGTAATAGTATAGAAAGACATTCTTACCCTTGTCATTGAATCTTCTGAAGGAATCTTAATGTGAATCACCGTTCTTTCTACAGGCATGATCATCAAACAGGTCCTTTTCCCAAGGAAGACGACAATACTGAATATTCTTTGGATGAACAGGTATACTCCAAGAACTTACCTTTTTTGGTTTGAGAACTAATGTTATTCATAAATCTTTTCTAATTGTTATTCTTCATAGGAACGCCATGCACGTGCTAAAGTTCAAAAGGAGGAAATCAGGTTTCTTCGAGAACAAATTATCTTTGCAAGTGTGAAGGTGCGTGTTTGCCTTAGATTTTTTTGTTATCTGGCATCATGTGTAGATATGGATCCTGTATACCAATACTTGAATTTGGTGATATCAGGAACGACAGTTATTGAACGAAAAATATACATTGGAAAAGAAATTTGCTGAGCTACGATTGGTTTGTCCTATTTCCTTTAAATCTAATGAGCTTATCTTTCGGCTTGTGTTTCTGGCTTGTGTTTCTTTACGTTTATTCTTTGTTGGAAAATACTCTCTCTTCCAAAAAATTTGCAACGTCTGACATAGCAAATAACAGTTTTTAACTAATGATCAAATGCCAAAAACGTCCTTCAAACAGATAATATTGATTATTGAGAAAGTTTGTGGACCAAAATCGACCTCATCATTAGTTTGGAAGTGTTCCAGATGGACAAATAGGTAAATTTGCAAAGGAATCTTCCCAAAAAAGGAAATGTTGCATTTTTTTGGACAACACAAAATAGAAAATGGTGCATTTTTTTGGAATAGACGGATTGCTTTGTATGATCCTAGACCCACCTCGGGTGCGATATATTGGGTTCATTTGGTTTGGTTTCAGATACCTTTTGTATAATATAGAATCTTTGATCGCATGACAGGCTTTAGATGAGAAGCAAAATGAAGCCATTGAGTCTGCTGCAAATGAATTGGCTCGTAGAAAAGGTGTTCTTGATGAACATCTAAAGTTAGCCCATGAGTTGAAGGTAAGTCATGGGTCATGTGCCTAACATTTGCTTTTTGTAACCTTTATATTGTCTCCTCTTTTGATGGTGATGCAAGTCTAAATATATATATATATCTCAAGTCATTTTCTACAGCTTTGTTTCATATTTATTTATATTTTCTTATTATATTGTATCCATTTTTGATGCATTTTGATGTCCCAGGTTACAGAGGATGAGAGGTATATCTTCGTGTCATCCTTGGTGGGGCTATTGGTTGAATATGGCATTTTGCCTCAGTTTACAAATGCCGCAGCTCTTTCTGATAGCGTAAAGGTATGAAATGTGCAACCTTACGTGACATCAAACAGTCAAACACCAGTCTTGTGGTTTTTGGTTCCAAGACTTATCTTGTAGGCATGGGATCATGTGAGAAGTGCCATTTTTGGTCAGAAGTGTGAGAAGTGCTTTTAAACCGTTGATCACTTTTAATCAAATACCCTCCCATGAATTGCCGCTTAAAATGGAATTGATCCGGTGCATCTCATCCTAATGTTCGTCCATTTCTCATCCAACGGTTGATAACCACTTCTCACGCTTCTCACCAAATTTGGCACTTCTCACCGGAACCCAAATTTATCTTGTATTGGCATTTACATTGGCTAATATTTCATCATCATCATCATCATTAAATGCATAAGGATCATGCTTATGACCGTTTGTCTAATCTGTTCCTCTTCCTGGTGACGTGTCCTACACAAGGTCTTACATAAAATATTGACAGCTATGCTAATGAAATAGTTGTTTACTCCCAACATCTCATGAAAATTGCAAAACTTTACTTTTTGTGGCATCCCAAGAGAAGTGCTAATATTTTCTTCTTTGGAGAGATTCCAAAACAAAATTAAAGTGCCTGATGCTCTTGAAGAACTTCATGTGTTATGTATCTGTAGTGTTTTATTAGTAGACATGCATGTAATGGTTTCTCTGCACTTTAACCAAATTAATATCACTCATATTCTTAGATCAAACGTTTATTTTTTCTCTTGCAGCACTTGCATGACCAAATGCAGCAGAAGATTAGAGAATCTCAAGTACGATCACTACCTTATACTTCATAACATATACTCCCCCCTGCCCCAAAACTTTATTTCACCTCTGATTTGGATACTTAAATCTAACTTTAAAATCGTGTAGACATAGATGTTTTTTCTTTTCTTTTAGCTACAAGAAGTTTCTATCGCGATTCTCCTTTTGTACTTCAGTGTAATTTGTTTTTTTTCTCTACATTGGAATTAATTACAATTTTTTACGAAGGTAAAAGGTAGATTGTATAGTGTTTCTTCCAACTCATGTAAAGTACATCACTTCCCATATTGCCATGCCTACAGAGAATTGCAACGTTTCCTATTTTGGAAAGTTTCCAATATGGAATTACTTAATTGCCCCTTGTCAATATCCCTTTATTTTCCTTACGTACCTGATAACAGCTTCCAGGGTATAACGGTCTCTGGATATAAAGTTAAAAAGAAGGTTAGCTTATGTGCTTATAGTGTTGGTAATTATTTGTTTATTACTTTTTATTGCAGGGCCAGCAGCGGTATTCACCTTCACCCTATGACAATTCTATAGGCGGAAGGCATTTGGAACCCATTTATGATGTTTCTAGATTTACACCTGAAAGCGACCCTAGAGAAAGGAATAGTTTGATGCTTAATGGTCAGATGAATACAGCACTAGATAATGATATTCGTCCAGTTTCCATGTTGCATAGGTTAGCATCATCATTCTCAAAATGTATCCTTAATTTCTGCTTTTATTTATTGCATAAATTTGTTGCTTTTATATTCTTTTCCATGATATCTTAGCCATGAAGGTGTGTCATAATATTGTAAGTTGGCCAATAAACTCTTTTGTAAGAATAAGATATAAATGATACAATGACATATGAATCATAGAAGTTATCATTCTCAATTTACCTCAACATTTTATTGATTTTCACTTTCTTTTTTTGCCAGTCAGAATGCTCCTGTTTATGCCTCTAATAGGGTGAACAATAGATTTGAAGAGAAGCCTGATAACAATTACTTTCAACCGCCTCCAATGCATGATGGGGGTGATTCGTATGCTCTAGAAGGTAACAAGCATAATTATAGCAACTTATTTGCCCCATAATTTGTTTTATTTGGTGTAGAACAGTAGTAGGCAATTTGATGCAATTATTACAAGCGGGGTGCTAATATTATATTATTATATTTTCTAATAGAAGATGGCCCCGGAATAGATGGCTTTCAAATAATTGGGGATGCCAAACCAGGAGGTAAACTTTTAGGCTGTGGATTTCCAGTGCGTGGGACCTCATTATGCATGTTTCAGGTACGAAGAAGCTTCTAGATGCAAATTTTTAGCTAAATTATTTCATTGTTACTCTGAACTATGAAGCGATTGATACATTATTATTTTTTTGCCTCCGTGTTAGTGGGTTCGCCACCTTCAGGATGGCACTAGGGAGTACATCGAGGGTATGTTTCTAAACTTATTTTTTCATCATTATTTTTTCATTATTTTGTTGGGCTTGATAGTTTGGTGTTCTTGATTCACAATTTTTCCATGATGCAGGAGCTACAAATCCGGAATATGTAGTTACGGCTGATGATGTGGATAAACTTATTGCTGTTGAGTGCATACCAATGGATGACCAAGGTCGTCAGGTATTACATGATCATCCTCTAAATACGTTGTTTACAGGGGTAGTTAATTATTTGTGTGCATTTTATTGCATAATGCTAATTGTGAATGCATTTTTTTTCTCTGATTCAGCATGGACGGGTGAGATTTTCGATCTCATTATGTGGTGTACCTATATGCCAAAGTAATCACATTATTGTATTAGTAATTTAATATCCGATTTTTTATTCAATCGAGTTAAGCCTTTGGACCGTAGTTGTTACATGGTATTAGAGCCAACTATAGTATTCATGGTTACCACATTAGTTTTGATTATCATAGCATGGATAGATTTAGGGGAGCAAATTGAGTTATAACAAACAAACGTTTGAAACTTCTAATTCTTGGTGGTATTAATGTACCAGAGTGTTAGAGGTATATTGTATATATGTATTTGTGTTTTGAGAATCATTGTTATTATATGATTATTATCGTTATTATCGAATTGATGGAGATAAAAAACAATTACCATACGGATATGTTGTATGTTGTACTGTTTCTATGTTTCGGCCCATTGGGTAATTTGCATATTTCCATTATTATTGATGTTAGAAACACTTGGCGCATTACTTATCTTGAAACTTTGTTCTTGTCAGGGGGAAATAGTCCGACTTTTTGCCAATGAGCAGAACAAAATAACGTGTGGTAGGTTTATTTGGTTAACAACTTTAAATTTATAGATTGAATTCGACTCTTGAAATCTTCGTATTTTTTACAAGTGAATTAATAATTCTGTTGAAAAGTGGAATTTCCTGTTTTCCCTTATTTATCTATTGAAATATGAAAATTTGCAGATCCAGAAATGCAACAGGAAATAGACAAATATATGTCGGCTGGTCAAGCATCATTTAGCGTTTTGCTGCTGGTACAGTTTCTTGCACCTTAAAATTGACACTTCGTTTCTAAACAACCAAATCATTTTGAAGACAATTCCTGCCAACAAGAGTGTTACTTTCAATACTTTTGTCAACTTGACTTTTTGCATTTTGGCAAGTACGTTGGTTATTTAGAAATGAAGTTTCAAGTATTTTGATTCTAAATGCCAATCCATCCTTTGGTTTATCTGACTTCTAAATTTGATTTGAATGCGTCGGTTTTAGTTAAAATTGGTGCTTCGTAAAGTAGAAACATTTGTATCTATTTATAAAGAAGTAATGGAACAGTTAAAAGCTTTATTTATGCCTTGAATTAGTTTATGATACATATTTATAGGACTAAATCAGAATAATATACGTAAATGCTATGATAAAAACTAATACCACAAATAAGCAAAGTATATACAATACTGAATCATCAGCTAATATTAAATCTTTTGTGACTTGATTTCCCATCAATAATTTAAAAGTAAAAAGGGCTATATTTCCAATTTGCAAAAGATTTGCGCTTGTCGAAATGAAATGAAAATGGCCAATTTGCCCTTACAAAATTTTGAAAGATTTATGTTTCATCAACACACAAATATGCTGTAAAACATTAGTTTCTTCAAGTTAACCTTTTGGTAATTTACTTGCAACATTTGATGCTGTCATTTTGGCAGATGGATTCTCCTGAGAACTGGGAGCAAACAACTCTCTCTTTGGGAAGATCGAGCTACCAAATAAAGGTCAATCGGACGCAAGATGTATTCATCCAAGAGAAATATTCCAATGATTTATCGGTACGTAAAATAGGATTATTTATTATTATTATTATTATTATTCTTATTCTTTATCATTATTATTAAGGATCAACCCCGTTACTCCCCTCTTTCTCATGAAAATTGCAATGTTTGATTTAACACAGTATAAGGATGTATTCATCTATTGAGCGATTGACTTTCTAAGCATATTTGGATTTTATTGCAAAGGAACCATTCTTTAAGCAATTTTGAACAGATAGTGTGAGTATGATTGGTTTTTAATAACTTGTCCGAATACACCCATTGTTGCAAACTATAGTTCTTTCACATTTCCACAAGAAGAATCGTAAGTTTGTATTGAAAACCCAATATAATGGTTTAAAATGTCAAATCTCTTCTTGCCTACTAGTTAAATGTCTTAAATACCCTTTAACAATGACAAAACTCAGGGAATCATTGATTTTCTGTAAGGGTAAAATGCAACAAAGTTTGGTTTAATTCCATCCAGTAGTAATGAAGATCTTTTTTTCTCAATCGATATAACAAAGTTTCAAACTTTTCTATTCTGTACCTTTTTGACCGACAACCTGCTAATCTTGTAACATTTGATGATGTGGATACCCGTTTACGAAATGTTTAATATAAAGAGTAAGCAGATGGTTTCTGATTTTGATAGTTGTCATTTCTCTGATAATGATGTCGCAGATCAAAATCCCTGCGGGACTTACCACACAGTTTGTGTTGACATGCTCGAATGGTTCTTCACATCCTTTTAATACATTCCATGATGTTCGGTAATACATTGGTTTCCATTCTTGTTTACTTGGTGTTTAACTTTCTTGTTCTAAACAAAAAGGCACATGTTGAATTTTCAGGTCAAACAAACTACTTTCCGCATTCAAAATTGATTTTAAATATTTTAGTGTTCAAGGGAAGTTTGATACCTGCACTAATCTTTATGATAACCGTTACAAGTATCAAAATCTTTACACAAGTTTGTAACAAATATATATATATCAAATTTAGAATTTGAGAAGTAGTTTGTCTGACCTCAATAGTCAAAACCTACCATTTTTCACTTCAACTTTAAGATTGGCCTTGCTGTATATTCAACAATATGTTAGAAGCTTCGGTTTTACTCTTTATGTATCAATCTCTTTCTTGTCAACACGAAATCATAGCATTGTTTCCTTTTTGTAGAATGCGCGATACTTTGGTGCTCACCATGAGAATTTTCCAAAGCAAGGTATATTTCATTTTCTTGTCATTCTCATGTTCTCTTACCCATTTCAACTTTTGACAAATTTAGGGGGTGTTTGGTTGGTAAAAGGGTACTCCTTTCCATTTCCATTCCTCAGTATTCCCATTCCTTGAAATGAACCAAGCACCCCCTTTAAACTGTTCTATATCGACTTTCCATAAAGGTTATTTAACACGCTCTCTGCCATATTTTTTTTCTCGAATAGGCGTTGGATGACAGAAGGAAGTCAAAAGCATGAAGGTTTTATTCTTCACTATAGATACAGGTGTTATATACTCATTCTTTGTAGAAATGAAGTAAAAGGAACAATAAGACTACTTTAGAAGGTTTTGTTGTTTAGATTAGAATCGTTGAGTGAGAGTGAGAACAAAGGTGTGTTTGTTTACATCGTTTTTGTTTGTAGTTGATTTTGGC
Organism: Saussurea involucrata; assembly: GCA_033807775.1. Lineage (NCBI taxonomy): Eukaryota > Viridiplantae > Streptophyta > Magnoliopsida > Asterales > Asteraceae > Saussurea > Saussurea involucrata. Next base: position 31,394,135 of record CM066325.1, on the reverse strand, counting down.
TTTCTGATTCATTTTGTTACTAAAAAAGGAGGAAACTTAGTACCAAATGCTTGGCAATCCTTGGTAGAGCTTATTTATGATTTCGTGCTGAACCTGGTAAACGAACAAATAGGGGGTCTTTCCGGAAATGTTAAACAAAAGTTTTTCCCTTGCATCTTGGTCACTTTTGCCGGACATCCACATCCGGGAAACAACACGGATCATTTGTTGTTGGAGAAGCGGAGAGTGCAAAAAGATGCAGAAATCGATGATGAAGAAGATGCAGATGGGTTATCAGTTAGTGCTTTTAAAAGAGATCTCCATCATTGAATGTACATTAGGATAAGATCCATCAGACTAATTCCAGTATCAAACACGATTCATGGGGTGGGGATGAAAGCAATAATGTTATAAACTCAATTATTTTGAGGCTGTAAATGAGTATTCTTTTTTTAAAAAAGAGCATAATTCATTCCTGATTGAACAAATGTTCTCTTAAGAAATGTTCTTTTAAAAAACGAGTATAACTTTTCATTGAAGAAGCAAATTTGATGTATGCATATGGGTTTGTAATGCTTTTCAAGATTAAAAAAAGTTTATTTTAATTGGATTTATACCACGTATCGTCTGAGATGAACACGTTAAACTATCTTAAAATACCCTTCTAGTCATTTCAACAAATATCCTTGTAAAAGGATGGATATGAAAGGGTCTACAAGGGAATCTAGTCCCAAAATATAAATAAGTACACGAATAAAGAATCAAGTGTAAAAAAGTTATGTTAGTACACAAATGGATCCAAGATTTAGACTAATTGTAATTAGTCAATATTAGTCAAAGTCAACAAAATAGCTTGTGTTGGTCAAAGGTATAAATACCCAATTGTAGGGTTTGTGAGGGTGAGGTCATTGTAAAAAAACACACTGAATGTGTGTGTGTGTGTGTGTGAAATAGAGAGAAGGCCTCCAAGAGAGAAAAATGAGATCTAATTCCTATCTTTGCATTTTTCTCTCAATCCATTGAAGCTTATTAGATTAATCATTGTTACTTGAAATCTCTCAAGTTATATTAACTCTAATAGGTTATTACTAAAATCATTGTTCTAAAAAACTCGTCACACAACCGCCATGACACCAAGGCTTGTGTCTCACGCCACGTTAAGCTCATGGCACGTCATGACCTAATGCACAGTTTTCGTAATGCGATATTTATTTTTTATTTACGTTTTTAATATCTTATTTGCAAGTTTTTTAGTATATAACATAATTTAACTTGCTTATTACTATTGACTCATTGAGTAACACTACAAAACATATGTTTTTATATATAATATTATATATGAATTAGAAATTTGACGCCATAAATCACGCCTTGAAAACGCCATGGCTTCGTCGTGGCTCCTAAGGCTTGAGGTTTGGCCTTGTTGTCACGCCACGCCTCACGCCATTTAGAACCTTGACTAAAATATTAAAGGGGATTTAATTAAAATACCCAAAGTTTGACTTTGACTTACCAAAATTCTCATTTCTCTCCCGAATTTGCCGAAATACCCATTAATCCCGCGATGGGTCCTGCGATAGCGGGATAGGGCACACGTGGCCCGCTATTTTAGCCAAAAAGTCCTGCGGCACCCCCAACTATGCCCGCGGTTACAATTTTCGTCCCTCCCCGCGACTGACCCCGCGACCATCCCGCAATGGGACAAAAAATTGCAATTTTGGTCATTTTGCACGAATCTTTGCATGCTTTTACTGTCTTTTTCCATATTTATTGTACTTTGAAGACCAAATTGTGGTTGAAATTCACTGGCATGTTTCATCAATGTTGAATCATTGTACTTGGAAGACCAATTTGTGGTTGCAATTCATCTTCCTCAATAAGATTTCATCCATAAATATAAGCAGAATGCAATCCATAACTCACACCCATTCCATCCTTCTTTCTTACTTTCTTGTTTTCTTCAGTGTTTTGTTTTTGAGATACCACTGAAAAAATGAGTTCATCTGTTGCAAAAGCTAGGCTATGTTTCATTGAGTTTTGCTTGTTACTACCGTTGTTCTACGAACTAACTATATTAATTAATGTTCATCAACAGATGCATATCCACAGTTGTTCACCATGAAAGTCCACCATGGTGGGTACTTCACGGAACCACCCAGAAGACATTATTTTCGTGGTCTAGAAATTTATGTTGACATGTTAGATGTGGAGGATCTTTCTATGCAACTGCTTGAACAGATCATGAAAGAGCTGGTGTATTTTAAGAGGCCGAATGCAGACTTCTTGACTGGACTGGTAGAATTGAGTACCGACGAAGATGTAGCCAACATACGCCAGTATGTTGACGGCCATACTGTGATTGAAGTGTACATCGAGAAAGTGGAGCTTAACACTTTGAGACTCGTCTCGCCAGAGCATGTAAGAAGTCGACCCGGATTGTCAAAAACCAAACCATCGTCTAGCCGTAGCCTTAAATTTGGATAATTTTGTACTGTATTGATTAGTATGTGTTTGTTATGAAATAATCTTATATAACATCTATGAGTTGTATTTTTAATATGAACCACTTTTTAGACAAATTTCAGACTACTTAAACACTACTTTTCAGACAAATTAAAGACCTTTATTCATGACAAATTAAACAACAACATACAAACAAGAAAGGAACGAAACAACAATGTCGAACTGGAAAAGTACAAAACAACAACACATAAACAACAAAGTACTAAAGCAACACCCGTACCACCACCTACTGAAAAATTGCTTTAGTTTGATCAATCCAACTTTACTTCTCGCTTACCTTCGCTTGAAGAATTGCGAAGTCTTGCAAAATGTGGCGAATTTCTTCTTTTTCTCGACGAATACGAGCCTCCCTATCTTTTATATCCCTTTCATCCTTTTGATCTCCTTTTCTTCCACTTCGATCCTTATCAAGTGGACTTCCTTCCTGGCCATCATCTGTTTCCACTCTTCTGTCAGTTAGTCTATCTTCTTTTCCCTTTCTGCTATCGCCTTCTGGAGTTTAGGTGGCATTCTTTCAGGTGTAGACGATGGGTTAGATGACGATGCCATTTGTTTACTGAAGAAAGAAAGCAAGAAAGAAAGTAAGAAAGAAGGATAGAATGGTGTGAATTATGAATGCATTTTACTGATATTTATAGATGAAATCTCAAACATGCCAGTGAATTTGAACCACAAATTGGTCTTCAAAAGTACAATAATTGTGGAAAAAACAGTAAAAGCATGCAAAGATTCATGCAAAAAAGACCAAAATTGCAATTTTTTTGTCCCATCGCGGGATGGTCGCGGGGAGGGACGAAAATTGTAACCGCGGGCATAGTTGGGGGGTGCTGCCGGCTGCGGGACTTTTTGGCCAAAATAGCGGGCCACGTGTGCCCTATCCCGCGATCGCGGGACCCATCGCGGGATTAATGGGTATTTCGGCAAATTCGGGAAAGAAATGGGTATTTTGGTAAGTCAAACTTTGGGTATTTTAATTAAATTCCAATTATTAAATCCCATACACTTTTTGTCAAATACACTTTTTTTTAAAACACTTTATAAACCTAATACGAATTAAATCTCATTATTAGAACGAATAAAGAAAAATCATTTTTGTTTCCTCAAAAATTTGTTAAAGAATTTTCTAAATTCAAAGTTTTTATGTTTTTCTATTTTTTCTTCTAAAAAATAAGAGTAAATTACATGATTGGTCCCTGTGGTTTACATTTTTTTACCCACTCTAGTTCCAAAATCGAAATAAAAACACGAACGATATTTGTGGTATACATTTTTGCAAGGTTTTGGTCTCTTCCTATAACAAAACCAGTTAACCCTGTTCACTTTTAATCCCTAGCGTTTATCATTTTCAACGGTTTTCGTCCCTCAAATTTGTTTTAACAAATTGGTCCCTACGTTTGACACTTTACAACGTTTTCTTCCCTCCTTCTAACGACCGTTAACTTTTTCCATTATATTGAAATAAATGAGGGATATTTCAATTATTTTATATTTTCTTGATTTTTCTAAAAAAAAATCTAAAAACATATATGTATGATAGTTTTAACAGAAAATAACATAAAAAGTAATATATATTAAGAAATATATAAAAAGTAAAAGATGAAACCCCACCCCACCCTTATCCCCACCCCATTCATTTCTCCCTTTTCTTCCCCCACGCCCCCAGCGATGTTAATGCTTTCGATCGATCAAGATGCTCCTAGGTTGAGTTTGATTCATTTTTTATTGGTCTTGGTGACTGGTTTTGGGTAACGATTTTAGGGATTGAGAAGTGGTACAGTGAAGAGACGGTAGTAAAGTGGATCTTCTCATTGTCGGAGATTGGGGGGGAGTGGGAAAGAACAAGAGGTCCGAGGAAGGAAGGGAGGGGCGCCGCAGATTGCACGCCATGGCCGGAGATAGGGTTTAACGAAAAAATTAAATATATAATATAATATAATATTTTATTTAAGTTTTTGAAAGAAAAATTAAAAAATAATAAAAATAATACCCCTTGTTAAATTATCTATACTAATGACACCATTAAGTCTAACTGCTCCTGGAGAAATCTGAGCCGTATAAACTCAATTCTATTTTCAATCTTGGCCGTTCAAAATCATTAAGCCCATTTATTCACCCCATCAAGCATCTCCCTCCAGCTCCCTCCAACACTCACGGCCAACACTCGTCTTCTTCGCATCCCACGACCTTCAACACACAATCCTTCTTCTTCGCATCCCACGATTCGCCTTCAACACACAATCCTTCTTCTTCGCCTTCAACTTCCAGCCACGATTTTCAGTTCAACCTCCACACAGAGACACGATTTCCGGTTTCTCTCCATTCCACGACGTCACCTTAAAGCCTATAAATACACATGGAGGTCTACAGATTCTGCGATTTTCGATTTTCGATTTGGCAGCAGCTTCTTCTTCTACCACAGGTATGTTTCAATAATCGATTTGGCTCCTGATTCTTTAACCCACCTGTTTCTTTGCAAACTTGCTTTTCATATGAAACCCTTTCTGTTTCTTTACATTGGAAATTAATTAAACTGTTTAATTACAAGTAAATCTTGGTTTTTTTTAGTTCATCCATCGGTGAAAGAGTTGCAGCGGCTGCATTTTCAGAGATAGTTAATTTAACGACATCTCACCTCAGGTAAGGGACGTATGACTGGAATGACGTTTTTTTTTGGAACTTTGATTTGATGGTCTGCATATGCAGGTTTGATCCAAATACTAAACTTACACTTGATTATTGCATCATGAACTCTTCTGTGTAAGTTTTGTATTTGGGTGAGATGGTTTCTATTTCAATTGAAGCAGCGGTGGTGGATATTTGAGATTTTGTGTTACACTAGAATTTGTTATTTTCACTTGCAAAATCTGTTTTCACAAATCACCCAAAAACTTCATCTGGGTTTCAATTAGTTTGGGGGAAAACTCAAATTTGTGATCTTTTTCATCTGGGTTTCAATTAATTTGGGGGAAAACTCAAATTTGTGAATTTTTTTCATCTGGGTTTCAATTAGTTTGGGGGAAAACTCAAATTTGTGATTTGTTTTCATCTGGGTTTCAATTAGTTTGGGGGAAAACTCAAAAAGATATACCATATCAATTTCTTTTTTCAGTTAAAGGAGCAGTACAACTTACAATTTAGACATTCTGTGTTACCTGCATAGTTTGACTAGCGTGTTTCCTTTTGTTTATCTATGTTAATAACAATCCGCAACATAGCAAATTAAACCACCCAAATCGGATCCTTAATAAGCATACTTAAGAGGAAAAGTGCTCTATCTCTTTTAAACCAGAGATGACTTTTATGTGGTGGATATTCGAGATTTTGTGTTACACTAGAATTTGTTATTTTGACTTGCAAAATCTGTTTTCACAAATCAGAATGATTGGTGGGATGTCTTCTACAATTCCTATTTCTCAAGAACACATAACAGACTCAAAGTCCATACCTTTCTGGTGATCAATTAAGCTTTAGACAATCTGATACATGCACTTCTAGGAGATTTCAATTCTTATGAAAATTTTGATGATAAAATGTCTTTAACAACTGATTCATATTTAGTCTTATTTGTAGTTAAGGGTATGAATGGTCTTTTTGCAGACACAAACATAATCCATCAACCAGATTTTTTTACGAGATTTTGGGTATTTTATTCAAAATTTTTGTTTCAAGACAAAATCTTTAGGGCATGTTTCTTCAACTCTCTGATTTCTTCCATGGTCTTTGCTGCCAAATCGATTTCTTCCATCTTTGATTATCGATTTTTGATAGAAAATGTGATATTTTGCTGCCAAATGTGTATTTATCAACTCATGAAACCCATTAAATAAATAATTAAATACCCTAATTCCTTTCTCTAGCCATATGATTTATTATGAATCAGTCGAATTTTGTATTAATACTTAATGTTTTCATTTGTTTTATTTCTTATCTAACTTTTATATTTAACATAATGGTCTAATTGATGGGTTTGTAAGTTTTATGTGGTTGTCATTGAGAAATGTTAAAAAATGATGTGAGTTTGTATTAGTGACCTATGCATAGCCTGCTGCAGTAGGAAAAGCTAGAATCATAAATCTTTTGGGATTTGCTTGGACAACAGATATATAACATGAGCTGTTGGGTTAAGCTCTTCGTTTGTTTCTGAACAGAAGGGTGTATTTTTTCTATTTCGCGTTTGGTTCTGTTTGGTTGTAGTTTTGGTACTGTTTCGGCTGTTTTATGTGGCATGTTTGGCCTTTTTGGTTTTGTGCGTTGGTTTGTTCCTGGCGAACCGACGTTGTGGCGTGTCTGTTTTGTGTCTGTTTTATGTGGTGGATAGTAAATGATATGTGATGAGAATTATAGTGCTGCTAGATTTGATAGTATACTTAGGTGCAGCAAGTTGTTATAGAAGTTGGCCTGATGTGTTGTGAATTAGACACTCTAAAATAGAGCATAGTTACAATTTTGTTTGATGCACCAAATATTTTTTTTGATGATTTTAACCATGACTTTGAAGGCCTTACCGCTTAGAGATGAAGCTAAAATACAACCAAAATAAATGTTTGATAAGTATATATATATATATATATATAATTGAGGTGTAATAAAGTTAAAATTTATACAGAAAAAGGGTAAGAGGGTTGATGAACAGTCTTTAACACATGGGAATACCGTGAATGATGAGTTTTGTAATAAACCGTAAACAGGGACAGCGAAGCCAATGTGGAACCCATCATTGAACAAGTGTTTCTCACACCCACTTCGAGATCAAAAGCTGATTTCGAGCAACAGGTATTTAGGATGATCTTTACCATCAAAGTTCGAAACTTTAGGTTTTTATGTTGTTGTAAATTGTTATATTTGTCCATTTTTAACATGGGTGATGCTTATATTGTTTATTAATTGCTATTTTGCAGATGTACATACTAAGGAGGGTTTCAATGGTAGCTATCCGGCTGCGTTGAACCTTCAACATGGCACAGTTAAAGACTTTTATATCTGTTCTTTATCATCTAGGTTTGTTTTTTAGTTCTGGTTGATTATTGGTCATATTTATACTTATAACGGGTCGTTAAAAATTTAAAATATTTTTTTTATTGCAGAACTGTTGTGTACAAAGGTCAGTTAAAACCGAACCAGTTGAAGGAGTATTATTATGCAGATCTTGGCAATGAAAGGTTTACGAGCTACATGGCCCTGGTAAATATTTAATCTATACACTTAATTGTTTGTCCGCTGACTTCATACTTAACAACAACATTGGATCAACCGGTTAACGGGAGAGAGATGCGAGGTTGAGGAATGACTTCTGAGGCATTGAAGTACGATGGTTTCTTAAGTTCTTTTACTCCCTTGATTAATTTATGAATTTGGATTTTGTTGGTTTTGTAAGTGTTCATGTTCTTTTAGGGTATGCGTAAATCGGGGTTGTAATTGGAAGTGAATTCAGTTCTCAATGTGATTTTCTTTTAGGCAAGTCTTCAGGTAAATCCATTACTACATCTCTTTATGTATTATTTTATCCTATGTGGTCTCATGATACCATATGTATATAGGTGCACAAATCTGTAAGTGGCATGAACTTCAAGTCCAAGCTGCAAGCTGAACACTTGGAGATTTCACAATCACCCTGGTTAATTGAATTGATGGCTTTCTATATGAATTTCAGCAAATCAAATCATATGATCTGCTATGAGCTTTGTATTCCTTTCTCTTGTGATCTCGATGTTTCATACCCAGAACCTGTACTGAGATTGATGCTTCCAGATTATGCAAATTTGGAATACAAACTTACATGAGTTGTTTGCTTGGTATGGTTGCATATCAAATTAATCTTGTATACAAATTAACAACACATATATATTCTTTCTGCTATTCATTCTGATTCATTATTCTCAGCAAGACTAAACTCCTTGTAAATGTGTTCGTGGTAGATGGGGATCCTGAATACCGGAAAGATCCCAAAATTTCATTCCATAAAGGTTTGTAAACAGCCCCATTAACATCATGGGATCATGGGATCAGAATTTGAGTATCCCCCATTTGGGAGAGGTTGGAGAAGGTGTCCTGGTGCATCCATGGGTTTAGCTAATGTTGAGCTTCCACTTGCTAATCTTATTTACTACTTTAATTGGAAACTCCCAAATGGTGTGAGTATTCGGCAATGATAAAAAGAGTAACCAATGTATACCCGACCAACGGACGGGTATAACACCCAACTTTGTTTTTACATTTACTAGAATTTTACGTCATGTTGTATACCCGGCCACCGGACGGGTATAGCACTAGTTGAATTTAACGAAAAACAGTTAATGACCGTGAGACGAAAATCGTTAGAGCATCCACATTCATCTTGCTAGAGACCTTGCAAGATGACATGGTTTGCCATGTGGATAGCAAGATCTTGCAAAATACTCTTATACTTGTTAAATTAGCAAGGTCTTGAAAGATGTGAGACCCATTAAATTTAATAAATTAATATATTATTTTTATAATATTGATTTATTATATATATTTGTTTTAGGGAATTTAATTAAAATACCCAAAGTTTGACTTTGACTTACCAAAATACTCATTTCTCTCCCGAATTTGCCAAAATACCCATAAAACCTGCGATTAATCCCGCGATCGCGGGATAGGGCACACGTGGCCCGCTGTTTTGGCCAAAACGTCCCGCGGCACCCCCCCAACTATCCCCGCGTCTACACTTTTGGTCCCTCCCCGCGACTGACCCCGCGATGGGTCCCACGATCTGACAAAATTTTACAATTTTGGTCCTTTTTGCACGAATTTTTGCATGCTTTTACTGTTTTTTTCCACAATTATTGTACTTGGAAGACCAATTTGTGGTTGAAATTCACTGGCTTTTTTCATCAATATTGAATCATTGTACTTGGGGAAGACCAATTTGTGGTTGCAATTCATGTTCCTCAATGAGATTTCATCCATAAATATCAGTAGAATGCAATCCATAATTCACACCAATTCCATCCTTCATTCTTGCTTTCTTGCTTTCTTTCTTCAGTATTTTGTTTTTGAGATACTACTGAAAAAATGAGTTCATCTGTTGCAAAAGCTAAATTATTTTTATGTTACGACGGTGAATGGGTGCAAGACAACAATGAGTGTAATTTTCTTTATAAATCTAAGCATGGTGTAAAATTGCCAGTAAACTTGGCTTATTAGAAGTTTGTTGCA